>NNCF01129427.1:413323-496310 GCA_002313205.1 Laupala kohalensis
AAATATATATATATATATATATATATATATATATATATATATATATATATATATATATATATATATATATATAAAGAATATTAAATATCTTTCAAGTAGTTATTTAATCTACACTAACATCCACTCTCTGAGAGATATCTTATTTAGATGGAATAACTTTAGTTCTTTTAGGTTAAAACGAGATCCTTTTCCACAGCATTAATTAAAAGTAATATAATATAAATGAATTTACGCAGTTCCATAAATTATCTCCAGCAGTAAATACAAAACAAGGCCACTTAGAACGTAATACGTTGAAAACACGACAATTACCCCTATAATTTACGTTCCTCGTTAATTCGTCAAGTGAAAGGAGACTCTTCCGTTAAATCAAGATTGGCAATAGTTTGTTGCCACCGGAAGTCTTGAACGTCTTTCCTTGTAAGCAATTAATGATACGAACAAAGGACCATAGGTTCATTAATACATATTTTAGTGTCACTTAATAACCATGTAAATGGTTCTGTAGAATTTTGTTTTGTATGACTGATGTGATAATTGTTACTTGCTCACGAGATAGTCCACTTCAGTAGAAAGTTTTCCTTGTCTAAAATGTATCATACGAAGAACAAGTATGTAAAATGTTTACTAATCGATATACTTCGAGAAAACGACCTATTCGGTTTTCAGAGAAGTAATACGTATATTGATGGCAAAACTGTTGGGTAATTTCCGTCGAGATCTCAGATTTAAAATTCATTTTCGGGAAAATTTATACTTTATTATTCTGGAAGTTCTCATTCCTATTAAACAACATTACATTTTCAAGAACAACATTTGCATCATAGTAAACAATGAAAAGTGTAAAATAAATACATTAATTTTTTCCCATTCTCATCGTGTGATGTGCTAGCAATGATTGATGTATTGAATATTAGCATGTTGGTCGTTTTTGTGAAATCAGCAAATTACTATTACAACGCCTTCACGTATTCATGTCTTATTAGAAAGAATAAGAATTATAACAAAATATGAGAATATCGAAAACTATTAATAATAGAGGAAACTTGAAACAAGGAATAACTGGAATGCCCCTTATATCTATCTTACGCAAGTACGTTTGTATCATATATTGGCAGGATAGGTTCTCGCGTAGTGCGTTACTTCATTCCACAATCCATAGTTTGACTTCTGCGGAGGACGAAGAGGTGGAGGGATTCAATGGGGATGAGCTCCCCAATTCAGTTGTATTAAAATTTGTTCAAACTCTTAATACCCTTGATCTGAGAAAAATTTCGTGTGTTAATGTAGCTGGCCTATATGATTCGGTTTACAGAGACGAAAATCGGTCCCGGCCGGGACTTGTTCCACCGGAATCTGAAGCGGCAATTATTATATTGATCTCAACAGTTTATTACTCCATTGCAATTCATACACTTGATAGTGTAAATGGAAGTCTCATTTGAGAAGTAGGTTAGAAAATAAACATTAAGGGGTTGGCAAGTACTCGATTTTTAAGGTTTATCTGATTCGTAATCATGTTATGCTTATATCTCTTATTTTATTAAAACAAAAAATGCACATATTTTTTAAGAAATTTAAATTTTATTTAGGAGTCTTTCCCACTCATAGACCATGTCATAAAATCTCTTCACTATAGAACAAAATTTACTAATTGAAAGTTCGGACGAATTCCCAGTCCAAAAAATTGTGATATAAGAAATAAGAACGATAACTGATCTTTAAGAAAGATATGGGTGATTCACCCTTTCTTTCATGGAGCTCTTGACGTATTAACAGAGAAACTGGAAGAGTAAAAAAGCTAACCGGAATACAATGGAAATAAACAGATAAAGGAAAGAAAGCAAAAGTAATCCTTTCCATCAGTGCAGTCGAGGTCTCGTGGCCCGCAGCGGTGATGGCCCGAGGGCTGGCCAGCCCGCCGAGGCCACGGATCGGGGGTTGAGGGATTCTCACGCTGCCCGAGGGCGGTTCCTACTTCCCTCCTCTGCGCTCCCCCCCCCCCCNGAATTTTAATTAGAATTTTTTTAACACAAAAACGACTGCGTGTCGTGACCAGCGTCGCAGTGAGGAGACTTACCCGCACCTCCCGTGTCCATCCCCGCGTACGCACCTCGAAGTTGCAGTAGGAGGGGGCGACTATTTGACCCGGAGCTCAGGAATTCTGGAACCCAAAGACTTTTCCGTTCCTTCCGTTCTATATCTGACAGAGCGTATGTCCAATCTGCATCGGAAGTCGAGAAAATCATCCAAATTTTATACCCTTTTAGGTACGAGTTATAAAATACCACATGGTTCCACGAACAGAATAAAAGTTATTTTTTGTACTTTTTATCTGTACGAAATTTTGTGAAATAATTTATTCTATACATTAAACTATTTATTCACGGATGGAATATTTATTTCAAGTGTGTTACAGGCATCGAATCCTTGAAACAAAAGAGAACTACCAAATTCGAAAATGAACTTTTCAGGAGCAGACGACACTAATTAAAATGTCTGCAGTCTCTCCACGATCATTAATTAAGAGTCAACCTCTACATCAATGTGCTTATCTCTCATTTAACAGATTATCTATCGCATTTTTTGCAAGTCGTCTAACAAAAGTGAGCAGTGAAAAATGTTTCTCCCTAATTTGATTGTTTGTTGTTAGTAAGACGATTCTGTTTGCTTGTAATATACACAATATAGGTGTTATAGTCTCCATTTACCACGCATAGGTTCTTCACACATCATGACATTATCTTAGATTCGCGTGATGTTGAGCGATCACTTAACGTGATTTCGTTTTCATTTTCATCAGTTTCAAACTAATTCATCTCATCCTTCATGAAAATGGAATGTAATAAATATAACGTAGGTGAGAAAATAATAAATGTGCGACTCGCTTGAGTCTTTTGAACGCTCTGTAATTTAACATTTTTCTTCTTTTAATTCTTTCGCATTTCCAACTTCTTGAAATCTTGGAGTAATTAAAAGTCTGGTTTATTTGTTGCTACGATTTCAGATGGGGAAGATCTAGTCTGCAAGAAATTTTGCAAAATGATAAAGTTAAACAATTAATTTTTGCGTGTATCGCGAAGTATCCTTCAGATTCTCCCGGTCAATGTGGCACCCGTCTGTAGGGCAGAGGGGGAGTGAGAGGGGAAGACGATGAGCCAACGGAAGGCGGGGGTAGCTATCCAAGCCATCTGACAGCGTGGACCCTCCTTCCACGCCGTACACCAGATACAGCGTTAGCCCCGGAGGTCGCGTGCCCGCGGGCGGGGCACTTAACTTTGCCCGCGGAGTCGCGTCAGCGCCCAGAGCTGGACTTAGATTGAGGAACGGGAGAGGAAACTGGAAAGTCGAAACGGGTGACTCTGAACTCCAGGTACTCGCCCTCCCAGAACTTTTGACGGAATACCATGTTATGTTTAGCTTTTCATTTTCGAGTCCAGTCTTCGATTTTCGCCGTATATCAAAATTGATAAATATGGCTCAGTCATCTTGAGCAGATTATTTTTCTAATACCTTCACGATGTTAAATCAACTCTCCCTTCTTTTGATTTTAATGTAGTATACTGTTTTAATGCATAGAATGAACTGTGGTGCTTTTATGAACATGGTGAGAGATAAAAATTGTAATGGGTATTGATAATAATATACTTCAGGGGGACTATAATCTTTATGTATTGAACACTTAACAATAGTGCTACTATTTTAATATACTTGATTAGTTAAGAGCGGTCTTCGATTAGTATAAGCAATCTACCATGCATGTTATTTATTACTCGAAACAAGGCTCAGTATCAAATATCAATTTAACTTAATACTACAAAAAATTAATTCCCACGATAATCAATGTTTGGGTACTTGAAGTACATCCAACGGTCTTCAGTAATAGCTTGTGTGAAACGCACTGTACTGAAATGGTGAGGAAATAAAATACTATTCTTATACTCAGTCTGGAACAATATTAGGGAACTCGTAACACAAAATTGATAACTGTAGTAAAGCAACATTTCTGCGAAGGCCCCAACGCCTCGACTGACGAGCTTGTTCTCTTCCGCAGGTGAAGATCTGGTTCCAGAACCGCCGCAGCAAGTACAAGAAGATGATGAAGGCCGCTCAGCAGGTGGCCAGTCAACAGGGCGGTGGGGGCGGGGGTGGGGGCGGCGGCGGGGGCCCACCCGGCCACCCGGGCCTGCTCGGGGGCGGCGGTGGGCCGCACACGCCCGGCGGCGCAGGCCCCGGTTTGCCTGGAGGCGGATCTCCTCATCCACCCGGAGGTGCCATCCTAGGTGAGCTCACCTTCCGAGGTTACTTTCTCAAGACATGCGTACCGGGTATAATTTGAGAAGAGCTAAAAAGGGTGTGAGAATAATGAAATGTATTAATTTATCCCAAACATAGAATAGTTTACTATAACTAGAGATGTCTGAAGTGCATTTTTGAGTGCAACAGACGAACTGGGAAGGGTAGATTTTTATTCGCGCCTCTCGTGGGAGACCTAATGGACACTTGTACATTAATACACTACCTTTGAGACAATAGATTGTGACATTTTCATATGTGCAGTCACGTGTCAGCATGTATATTTTTCTCTTGAGGGAACTAATAGAAGTAGGAATAGCTCTGTCTCATGTACAGGTTAAATGAATTCGAATCATTTGATTCATGGAAATGAGTTGGGATACGTATACGTTCTAGATCGACCCTACTTAAGGCGTCAGTCGTTGAGAGATATTTCAAGTCGTGAACTATTCTGTAGATTTTTCAATCTATCCTGAGTGACTTTGTAATCCCACTATACATATCCTGACAATTCTTGTCAAATCCACTGAAGGACCTCCCGTAGGAAATGGTTCTACAGCGGAATGCTGTGCCACGAAACAATATGAATATCTCTAAGATGCGAATATTAAAAAAAACACATTTATGTCACACAAGAGATTTTTTTGGTGAATGCTTTCTGGGGTCTCACATCAAAGTTGGAGGATATTTTGATTTCGGGAATGATGTAATATAGGTGGACAGTTTATATCAGTTCGCAAGCCTCCTATGGTTTTTCTATTTCTCTCACTCATTTATTTCGGAAAAGTAAAGATACATACCATGCGTACTAGACGTCCAGAAAACATTTATTTTATTTCAATTTATACAGTTAGAAGTCCAATAGAAATTCATTCTAATTCACTCATTGATACGTGTTCATAGATTTTGACATGTATTGGGTCTCACTCTCGTTCAAATTTTAATGTCGTGATCATCCTATTTCTTTGATAATCTTTTTTCGTTTCACTTTTGTCTACTTTAAATTCGTATTCTTACGGTCATTTCTATATTTTCTTCTGTTGTATTTATTATGCAGGGGATCCTTTGACGAATGACATAAAAATCCTTCACCTCACTGAGACATGCTCATCAGTTAATTATCATCCTACCCTCTCACGTCCATTACGAACCTAATTCCATCCATATACTCCACTTCTTGTTTATATTATTTCCATCTCCTCTCCATGGTCAACCTAAGTAGACCTAATAGTCACTCCAATTGCGAATACTAGAATTCCGTGACCAGAACGACAAGATTCTTTGCGTCCGTATCGGTTGAAAAGTAACAGCGAAAGCGGCAATGACAACCGAGAATGTGTGTGACACGTTGGTTGCTCCGGCGTTACAGGAGGAGGCGGCTCCTCAGGATCTGGCAGCCAGCACAGCCCTGGCGGCGGCGGTGGCGGCGGCGGCGGTCTTTTTGGCGCCGGCGGCGGCCACGTGGGCCACGGCCCACCCCCACAGACACCCACTCCCAGCTCCACGCCTGTCAGCGATATGTCACCTCAGGTAAGGAGCATCTCCGACACTGGCTTCGGCATGGCATTTCAAACTATATAAACCACAAACAGAACACTATTTTTCTATATTCATAATTCCACAATAATTGTTCATTACTGGTATAAATTATTTACTTCAGAATTATACAAATTGTGAAAGTATTTAACGATTGTGTCAATGTATTGTATTTCAGTAGTTTGTCTCTATAAATTTTTTCGTTACTATCCCATGTGTGATCTGTTACATATAGTTCAAAATATCGATGAACGTGTTATAGATTACACTTTTTTTTGTTGTTCAATCATTTTTATAAAAGGCACTTAACAATTATAGAAAGTTCTAAGTTCGTTCCATCATCTGATAAAGTATATTGGCTCAAACAGAACGTATTAAAAACATTGAATTATATAATAAAAATATAAATTGAATATCATCGCTAGGAAATAAACCAGTCATCATAGAAGTTTTTACTTGTCAGTTACATAGATGTGTTTGATTATATAAGCAGGGATGTAGTTGAATATAAAAAAACATAAACCCCAAAAGGACTCCAACTCACTTTTTTATCAGTTGAAGGTCAACATGAATGTGTCGTTCTTCAATACAACTATGGGTTCTACATATGAAAAGTTAAACCCCCCTGGAACAGAAATGCTCTTCCCTTCATCAACGTGAATTGCATTCATTGTTTTGGAACACTCAAATGCAATGGTCAAATTATTGGTGACATATATATTAACGGTTTACCAGTTACAACAGCATGGACTTGTTGATCCCTTATAGCATCCTCATTCGAATAGTGGTTTAGTCAGCGTCGTACCTGATCATGTACCAAAACTGGCCTTCTAGAAAATTATCAATCTGAATTCACGGCGTAAATAATGATTTTTTCTTAAATTTTTACCTCGAAGTCTCGACGCAAAACGAAGTCTGGTCTCTTGTCCCACAGGGCGGTCACGGAGGATTATCCGGTTCGCCACCTGTCGTATCTCCATGGGATATGAAGCCCGGCGCCGGACCTCCTGGTGGCGGCGGTGGAGTCGCGCCTCCGGGTCTGCCTCCCGGCCACCATCCTGGTGCTCCAGGCGGAGGCGCTGGCGGCGGAGGTGGTCCTCCGGGCTCCGGTGTCGCTTCGGCGGCGGCAGCTTCTGGAGCGGCGGCGGCAGCGGCNGGCAGCAGCCGGCGTCGGCCACCATCCACATCACCCGGCCGCGGCCCATCCCGGCTACATGCCTCAGTACTCGTGGTACCAGGCGGATGCCAACCAAGGTCTCCTCACGTAAGTTCTGTTTTACTCACAGTTCTTCGAGTTATGTATTTCCGTTCTTGTGAGATAGTCAATTAGGGATAAGGTTTTCTATATTTTGCATGTCCAGAAAGCAAATATTTACATTCCATTATCAAGGGTGGGTGAGGTTATGTCTTCTTGTGTTTGCATGTAAAAGTTAAAATAGAAAAAATATTGCGATTATTCTAATTAACCCGAAAGTTTGTTATGACTCACTTTGGCATCTCTCATTCCAAATGAGAAGCATTAGTGCCACTATATGCTAAGGGGAATATGCATAACCTCTCAGTGTACAGGTTTACTGCATTGTTCGAAAAGCCGCTTGTTTTCAAATCAGCCACTTCACACCCGAGAGGTTCTCATAGTCCGTGCGTCACTTCCCTGTGACACGTTGAGTAATGTACTTGTCTTTTCTTTTGTATCCGTAGGGTGTGGCCAGCAGTTTAACAAAAGACAAGCGAGGATCGTCTAGCATCAACAAAGCGGGAGACGAGAAACGATTGTGTTCGCGACACTCAGAAACAGACTTTTCTTCATTACGAGAGTGATGTGTATCTATGTATGAAATATATAAATAAATATATTTGTGAATGTGTGTTGCTCTAAGGAGAAGTTGTACCAAGACGAGATGCGTGATGTGGATGTGTTTTAAGTGCGTGTAATGTGTTTCGGTGTTCATTAACGTCAAGAGGATATGTTATAATAAAAATCATAAAAACACACGAAAGTTACCTTTTACCGTCCTGTAAAACAAGATTTTGGACCAGTTTAGTTTTGTGGCGTGTGGACAGCCTCCTAGTCCCGTTGAAGGCTTGCAGGGAGCACGGTTGCAGCCGCGATGTTCTATTGTTCTTTTTTTCTGCGCGTTCCTTTGTTGCCTGTGAGATGTGACACTTGTAAGGGAGGGGGCCTGAGAGGCGTTCTTTTCTTTTCGTATCTCTCTGTTCGACAAGATGCGAAAGAAAGAAATAAACTGAAATGAACTCGTATCAAACGAAGAGAGAGAGAGAGGGAGAGAGTGTATAGGACATAGTACAAGAACCGTAGGATGTGATCAATTCTATACATGAAGACTACTCCGTAGTCATTCTGATTCAAATGTGTTGTAGCATCTTTTTTCTAACTCAAACTAGGTTGCAGCATTAACTAGTGGTTAGAAAAGGATCTAAGTGTTGCTTCGAAGTTTTAAAAAATTCAATCGGGCGAGTTCTCGCAACGAATTGTTGCTATAGCGCCTGCATGAAACGTGTATAAATGAATAGAATGGAAACACTATGCTCCCGCTACTGTCGCCTAAAAAAGGGTTTTGCTGTCTCATTATATACATAATTACTTCGAAGAGATACATTGATCTGATGGTTTGGTCAAGTAATAATGGAACGAATGGGACAGTAAATGATAAGCGAAGAAACTAAATATGTAAAAAGTAAACTGATTTAAATAATAAAATGTCATGTCCTTAGAATGGTTTTGTTTTATTGTTATGTTTCCCTACAGCGTGAAGTTGTTCTTACCGTTTTCCCAATAATAATCACTACCCAAGAACTGTAGCAGTAATTCAAACAATTATTCCTGATGAGCAAATGTAATAATACAAAATAGTATTGTTGCTTTCTCCAACTTTGCATCTATAATCTATATAATAGGTCTATACATCTATAATCGATATTCGACCGCATAACTATCTTCGGCATCTTGCTTAGAAAAAGGGAAAGAGGAAATAAATAAGTTCAAGCATAAAAATTTGGTTTTGTGTAAAACAATGTCAACACTCAGCGAAAGAAGGTTCTATTCAAGTGTTGTGGAAGAAATATATTTTTAAAATATATGTAAAATTAATATGAATTTACCACTTATTGTTCTCACAATACAAAGATAAATGTTTTAGAAATATATGCGAGTGATATTCGAGCTATCAAGAAACTTGTTTTGAAAATACTTGATCAAAAAATAATCAAATTTAACCTTACAACATTTTGTTTAACAGGAATGTTATGCCATTTAAGTGAAAAAGTGTTATAATTTATTATTAAAAATCTAAAGAACACAAGAAAAGGATAGATGTTTTTATTAAAACAAATACTAAGTAACTAGTCACTTATCCTCAAATTTGTTTCGTGAATCAAATGTGTCAAATGTTTGCGGTGATACATCATCCATGAATCAACGAACATGGTTTTCATGAACACAAAGAAGTAATCGTTTTAACATTTTAAAATTTATTCACCTTGACTGAGATTAAAAATGTCTCTGAAAGGAAAGTGCAATCAGCAAATAATTGTTCAGTAGTTAATCGCAAATAACAAGACTTCAGATATCAAAATACCTCTATCGAACAGCCCAGTTCGTCCATGCAGAATGCGAAATACTGAGATCTGTAGCGATGCAGTCAAGACTTCAAAAGGTAAGAAAGCTTTTCGTATTATTTGAACTCATGACTACTGTTTTCAAAAGAGGGTAATTCACTTTTAGAAACCAGTTTCACAAACGATTCAATGAGTATACGAAAAATATAAACTATAACTCATTAATTAATATCGATGGACTATTTTAACTTTTGCTGAATTTTCCAGGTATTTTCTCTGGGAATGGTTTTTATTGCCCTTTCTTTATGGTTTCGGTTTTACTTTATTATTACATCGAATGCGTTTCCTTCCTGTTTTGTTTGAACGCGTGTCATATCCACACAGAAACTAAGGTCCTGCACGTACTTCTACACTTTTCATACATTCAACAAAATGTGTATCATTATTTGGTTCAATCTCTTCTTATTCAGTCAACATATATTCCATAAATGATTATAGTATCCAACTAATTTACAAATTTTTTCTGGTTGAAGATTGTTGACAACTACAATGAAAAAATTGGATTCCTTCTGCGATTGAAGAAAAACTACAAACCATTAGTTAATTTGAATTTAAAATCTCTAAAACTGATTATACAATTCATTTTATGTCATTAGCTCTACAGACATCATAACGGAAGACGCGATGTCTTTCGAAATGTACTTCATACGAATTTACAATTTAATATTTTTAGTAATAAAATTCTGAGGACGACAAACTGAATGCTACCCATTCGCCAAACATTGGCATTATGGTTTTCGGTACAGTTCGTCAATGGATAGCCCACGCGATGGAACAGAGTAATAAGTTAATGAACGGCAGGGTGGTCCTGTGTATTGCAACTCTAATAAATGTATTTCAAAACTTAGATGAATATTTATTAGGCTACTTAAAAAGGATATGCACCTCGAAAGGGTAAACACATCGAAAACACACTACAATGTTTGCATCATTGTGTTACGTCTTTAATTTGATTTAAATACAAACCATAGAACGCAATCACACACAAATTAATTCTCTAAATCATATCAACCAAAATTTTCACAAATTAAGCATCAATAATCCAACGAAAGAAACTGCTTTTGGACGCCAAATTGTTCCTCTTTTTTCCCAATAGCTGCTTCAAGCTGGACCCAGTGAATCTATCCTTGTTTGGTCTAGCGCGCAAAAAGATTAGAAACTTCGAAAAGGGATAGAATCTTCGACAACGCTGCAGTCGAGTTGTCGCTAGCGTTGTTCGAATGTGAAGAAACCACGGGAGTGCCAGTTACACGGGAGATAGTGTCCATGACCTACATAACTTCTTGCATTCTCTAAAACAGGACATTAATCATCGAACTGAATAGGAAATTGAAAAACAGCGGGAACAAAAACAATGTTACTAAAACTATTCACTTATGGCTCGAAGCGACAGAAAATCGTGATGAACACCTAATGATAAAAAATCTTACTTCCTTTCTATCATTGAATAATTTACTCTGGTTCGCAACATGTATCATCCGTGTAATCATCCATCGCAGAACAGTTTCTCAATCAGTTGTTTTTCCATGTCATCTTGGTAACCGATAGTTGCTAGTTCGTAGGAAATTTAACTTGTAAACGAAGCCACACTTTCAGCAAACTCATCGACCAGGTTTCTCATGCACTAATACAACCGCGTTTCTAATTCTATTGGTGGATTCTGAGGTAGATCCCAGTTAATCCGTTGTAGTTTGTTTACGACTATCACAGTAAGTTAATTCACACCCACATAGCAGAAGTAGTTTAATTATTAACATTTTCTTTTCTTGTACACCTTTTATTTCATTCCCAGGACTATATATTTCGTTATCTTGTTCACAGTACCTGACAGAACTAGTTTCTCTCGGTAAGTATTTCTCATCTTTCAGACTCAACTTAGTAGATATCTGCGTAGTCAAACTTGAAAACAAACTAACTTGCTCACAAATGCCATATTTATGCTATCCACTATAGCAAGCTCGTCAAAACTTGTTGCGAACTTCTCATCGTACAGAAGGGAACAAAGATGTTATCCCAGGAACCACAGCTTCTCTCATTCCTCCATTATTCATATTGTGCTCGGTATTTCCCCCCACTCCCACCCACCTAGTATTCGCCCATTAATCACATATACACAGGTATACGAAACGTATTACATCGTGGATCGATTAATGGTGTAATATGACCATACTACAAGCCAGGGTGTAGTTTTTAATCACAACTAAAAAGGGATATGAATTCTCTCTGAGGTCTGAGTAATTAAACTCGGAGAAGCAGATATGTAGAAGAAATTAGGGAAATCCAAAGAAGATGTCCTATGTGCTTATGTCCTAATTAATGCTCGTGTCCTAATTGAAAAATTTTTCAAGTCATTAGAGGCGTTACCGGGGGAAAAATTGCTTGTTTAATAAAACGTATTGTGTCACCGATACACTGGACCTTTCAGGACGACAGGTTCTACATTTTTGTTGCTATTTTGCAAGTTCCCTTGCTATTGCTGAATCCCGTAACTACGAAAGAAAATTCTATTTTATTCAATGCATCATGATCAACAAAAATATCAGCACAGATGACTCTCGTTTTTTGTTTATGGTTGGAAAAAGTTACATATTAATGTTATTAGACCCGAAGAAACATATTTAACTAATGCAGTGGAAACATATTTCCAAGTTCAAAAATGAGTATTTTTTACCTATTAGATGAACAATGCAAGCTTATCGCACTAGATGTTTTTGTTATGTTCTCAGATTGCCACGCGATAGTGGATTGTCGATGGGAACGACATTACATTCCAGTGAAGAATGTTCAATAAAACAGTCATAAACTTGAACGCAGACGCAAACTATCGTAACAGCTATGAATCGCACATAAAATACAAGAAGGAGATAAGAGCGTATGGCGAGGAAACGGTGAGTCGATGATACATCTTGATACTTGGCAGAAAATTCTCGTTTTATTTTATATATTCGTGCTACCAACATATCCTGATCTACAACATTACGACTTCAGTGAGTAACTCGAACTAACGGAACAATTGCACTCCAAATATTATCTAAAGTTTGGATCAAAATTTTTGAGAAAATATCGAAGAGAATTTAAGGTGGCTGATCATTTCATTACAGACTAATCTCCTAACGAACATACGAGAAATATGGTCAACAGTTAATTCTATGAAATGGTCTTCACTGTGCCAACAATATTGGAAAAGGTTCTGCACGTTTAATTTGTATCCCTCTCATATTTTCTCCATGCTATCTTCTGAAAATTCGTTATAGGGATCTTATATTTTTTCTGTGAATTAAAATTATGTATTTGAACCTAACCTCCTGTTTTCTTTTCTTTCGCATTTTTACAGAACGAGGAAGTAATATTAAAGGACAAATCATCGGGTTGCTAAATTGTTGGAAATATTCATTCCCTAAAACTGAGGTGTGTTTGGAATTCCATCGTTCATATGCGTGTGGCGGGAGGGGCGAAATATCGGAACCTATTTCACTGAGATTTACAGTAATTTGTACCATCACTTCTGAAGTCGCTTACTAGCATCAAATAACGATTTTTCAATTAAAATAAAATTAAGATAAAACGTATGTGAGGTAGTACTAGGAATTTACTAGCCCCAACCACTCGTAGTTTTGTCCTCACTGAGAAAATGCTAGGATGATCATTCGTAGCGAAATCTCTAGCTTGCAGCGAGAAAGTAATATCTCCCGTTCTGTGGAACACAATCTCCGATTCTTGTTCTTTTAATCCAGCTCTTCTAAGCTGTTCGTATTGAACCTTTAAGACAGCGACCTGAGAGTCGAGGCAGCGGCTGCTGAGGCAGAAGGTCAGGGAAGCTGGCGCACCGCCGTCATAGATTAGCCCTCATCGGGGGAAGTTGCGGTTGCGCGGCAGTCGTCAGTGACAGCGACGTCCCGTGAGAAGTGGATGACTCACGCAGCCCGCCATCGCATCGTCCAAGCATGAATCGGCGATTCGACGCTCCATCGTCCTCCAGGCACCCTTCCCCAACCAATGGCGCCGGTTGAAGCGGGAGCCGTGAAGTCTTTCTGGGGCCAATAGATCAGGCCGGAGTCCATGATGATGTGCGGAACGAATGGACCCAATTGGAAACACGCAGCTTCCAGTTTATTCGAGTTCGGTAAGTTGATCCTTTTATGTTCTCGGATGACTCTGAACCAATGGGAGCCCAAATACAATTTCAGAAATTCCTTCAAAGGGTTGATATCTAGTCGAAGAAAAACTGTATATCTTCTCAAATTGACAATGATCGCACAAATCTACTATTAGCTAAATCTATAAACTATCATTTTACTGGGTACACATCAGAACAATATCCTTGTCATATGGCTTTACTATGTTTCTGTTCCATATCTGATTCTTAATAGCAAGTTAGTGTTAACCAATTAGTAAGAGGTGGAGGTATCTCGGGAGAGTAAGTTTCTGTGTTCAACTCCAGTGTCATGTACTGTCAAGATCGAAAGCGACTGGGAAAAACATGACAGTAAAGAGTCATCGATATCACCCCCATCCACTCGCAAGACAATAGAACTTACGTCACAAATTATGTAATAATTTTAAAATTTGGTTGATATAAGAAATTCCATATAAAAAAGGAAATTGGAAGGGTCATTCTTGTTGAAGCTCTAGAAGAAGAAAACCCTGCAATGGGACCATAACATTATCCATTTTCATCCTGAGACGAACTATTGGAAAAATTGTCATTATAATCCTCTGAACTATGGAAATTAACACTTTATCTAGATCTTCACTCTTCTTAGTCCCGAGTTCAGCACTTACGTACACAGACACAGGTCCAAACTTTAGTCCTGCACCAGTTATCTTTTCCACAACAGGAAGAAACTTCGCATTACTTTGAATTATGCTATTTCCACAATTAATTCATTAATCAAAGGAAAAAAGAAAATATTTATATTTTAATTAAGTTAGGAGTGTTTACATGAGTACAATTTTTCGGGACTGTTTACAATCATCAGAAGAGTTTGTATTCACGGTCACTAGGTATCACTTTCTCTGGGAGAAATACAGTGGGAATTTAGAAAATGTAATGATAATGATTCAATAGCAACTTCGTCATAACTTTACCCCGAATATTGGAAAGGTTTACCAATAAATTTCTTTCTGTGCAATGGGTAACACCACTGTATCTGTCGCACTTCAAAAATAACGCACTTCAAAAAGTGAGAATGTACTAAATTTGCTCTAGTTCCTCTAGTTAATCAAACAATTTCAAATATTCTGTAGTAATCGTGTGATGTAGACATAGTATTTCGATAGGTTTCCTTCCTTGCTTTTTTTACAACACAAAAGGAAGAACATGGAAGATGGTACATTAAAGATTTTGGTATTGCAAACGACAGGGATGAATCAAGCTATGGATTTACTTTCGCTACGACCGTCCATTGTTTTACGGGGAAATCAAACTTGGAAACTTCCGAATATGAACCCCACATCAATATTCCTTAGTTATCCAGATCGGTGTTTTGTATACGTTCATTATACAACACTTCCAAGCTCTCCTGACCCCAGACCACGAAGGTGAATTAATCTCATTGGATAAAAGGGTATTCCGGAGAATGTGTTTATCTCCTGGCAACAACTAATACGATAATCACATTCCAGAATCTTTCATCCCCGTCGTTTTGTTAATAAACGTCAAACAACCTGGAGAACAGAGAAGCGCCCGAGCAAAGCATCCGGAAATCGCCACATTTACGAAGATACCTTCCCTCCGGCAATTGGCGTCCCCCACTCCCTTCCTCTTGTTTCAAACGCATCCCCGACGGGCAGGCGCCGCGAACAAAGCGACGACGCACTCTCTGACGACCCTATCCGTCACTTCCCGACATCGCACTCCGCCTCACGCTCTCCTAAACACACTGTGAACACAGGCGACCACGTCAATGGGACGGCGGCGCGGCACCCAGGAGCTTACGGGATTTCTGGTGAGGCGACGCGTGGTTGCAACAACGCCGCCTTCTGTGTCCGATCGACCAGGCGCGTAACACGCGTACCTCATATCCCCCGCCCCCTCCCCTTTTCTGAAAGCACCTTTGTCGGTGAGGAGATGGACGGAGTGTTTACCGGACGAGCCGGCGCCTGCTCCTGGTTTCGCGTACGGGGGGCGGGAGTAGAGCAGAAACACTCGAGAGGGGGGAGGGGTGTTTGTTGTTTTGCAGCGCAAAAGCTTTGCGTCTCCGGGATACGAGGAAGAAGTGATGCACTTGTGGAGATGCTCCGAGATAACGGTCGAGTCGGATGGTGATACCGGTCTCGGAATAACGGGACAAAATTTGAAATGGAGCGAGCGACGGCGGAACTGCCAGAAATTGGATGTTTTGCTTTGTGACGCGGATTGCGCGGAGATTAGCGATGGGTCCGAGTTCGGGTAGGAAAAGAAAATCGGGTAGATTATGAAGGTGACGAGCACGAACTAAGGAGAGAAGAGTTCAATCTCTTCGTCAGATGCTGTGCTGCACCGGCTCTTAAAAGTGACAGTAATGTATTTTTAGTAGCAATGTAGGAAAAGGGAAAGAAAGTTGTCGTCGCGGAGCTTACTCTGCGGTGATATAGCTCACTGCGTGCATTGGCTAACATCCATTGAAGGTCGAATTCTAATATATTTCGAAACCAACAAATTCCAAAGAGAAAAATAACATTTGATATGCAGCAACTACCAGTAATATGTTTTGAAAGAGAGTAAAATAATTCCCTTCAAATCTGATTTGTGATTATCAAATGCAAGTTCTCATATATCAGGAAGTCGACGGATGTTTGATACCCTTCTCTATTCCACATTCTGTGTAATGTTCCCTGAGATAGTACTGTAAATTTGGTTACTGAATTATCGTAACGACAAGTTTTAAAGAATTTGATTAAATAACATTATTAGATCAGATTTTCCAGCAAATATAATATTTGATGAAATCGTGCTTTCAAACATCACACCTTCCGTATAATCAAATTAATTTCTCACCAGGTAATCTCTCTCATTGGTGGTAAGAACTAAATTTACTTTCAATATTTCTTTGACCCATGAATGATGCAGGACTTTTTATTGATGCCCTTCAGTCCTGTTTCATACATTTGTGCCTGGTACCAATCAAATGCGGAGATCACTCAGTAGACAAGAGTATCGAAGAAATGTGTTGAAAATTATCTGAAAAGGAAAAATTATACAAAAATCTTCCGGTAACTGCAAAAAAAACTTGAATAAATAAACCATTTGTTTACTATTATATCAAACGTAGCGTATAGATTTATCACGACACACATGTTATTGACCGTTGTATATTTCACGGTATATCACTTCACGCATTTTTCTGGAAACAAAAACTATCCTCACCAAATGCAGAAATGATTTGTGAAAACGAGCAATTAAACAGTTTTTACTTTGATGTACACCAAGAATAAGAGTTACCATAATAAATATAATAGATGTCTTCAATCTATTAACGTACGTATGTCAGCATTAATGCACACATGTCTCTAACTGCTGTAAACTATTATGAATTATGCTTCTGTAGATCCACCTGTTCCGAAGGCCATCGCGACGAGGATCTTTCTGACAATAACCGCTCCCGAGTTCCAAGCCCAAACCTTATTTGTCAAAAATATCGGCGAGGAACGAAGTAAATTAGTTGATATCACAGATAGATAATAAAAATGAATCTTGTAATAAATAAGGAAATTTCTATCAATACCTCACCATCATCTAATGTAGAATCTTGTAATGTTCCAGAATTATGCTACTTCACTTGTCTACGCGAAAATAATAGAAAAGGGCTAAGAAACTGAACAAATATGACCAGAGAGAAAGAAAAATTATTCGAAAATACAACTAAATGACAAAAAATTTCAAACAGGTATATTAAATTTCAGGAAAAATATAAAAAAATTACCCGAGAAATGGTATTTCCATATACCAAAAGATAAGATCAGGATTTGTACAGTTGTAATGAACCAAATAAAACCACATGAACTTACCCGCTGCCTGATTCCACGGAGACGCAACTTTGAAGACCGAGGCATCAACCGTTTCACGTGGTCAGCTTCGTTTCAGCGTTAATGCATTTCTAGCACCTGGTTCACTCTCAACCCTCTCTCATCCCCACTCAACTCCCCTTCCCCTCCTTACTCACGGCAGAAAATTAAGGTCGTTTAAAAAGAAGAGAAATTTGGGATGGTAGTGTGCATAACCAAACACACGATTGGGTTGTATTGTCTCCTACTAAAATGTAATCGCTTACACTCATTTTTACCGATGACATTTAGGGAATTCGCGGTCAGCGATTTTGAGTCTTCATACCTCGCAAGTATGTCGCAGAACGAAATAATATTTTAATGAGGGACATTGTATTATATTAATTTATTTATTTATTAAAGACGGTTCATACTTTGCTTTGCTGTTAAATCCTTGTTCAAATACGTTTGTATGAAGAAATAAGTGCACGAATGTAATTGAGAGATTACATACATATAATACAGGTCTTCCTTTTGCTGATTATTGGGGGAAAATAAAATTTCTCCATAGTTGTTCATAAAACATAAAATAATTGTTCAGATATTTCAAGAAAAAAGAACTGAAATATATGAAATACATTGAACAATTGAGAATACGTGCAGAACCAAAAGTGAATGTTGCTCTCCCTAATTGTCATTTCTCCTCCTCACATCTTATATTTCAACTCACAAGTACGAAGCAATAAAGGAAGGAGGTGAGCCCACGATGCACTTTACCCCTCTTCCCCCCCCCCCCCCCCCCCCCTGCGCAGAGCGATAAGCATCAACTTCAACCAGCCCTCGTCGTCAACGCCCCTCCTCCGAGGCGATCCAGTACTTGTCGATTCCATTCCTCACCGAGAGCATCAACGCTTCTTCTCTTCCGACAGCCCGCGAATTCCTCCACCGGAGTCTGCTCTCCCCTCCCTCCAGCCCTCCGCGAGGGACGTACACCGGTCGACGGCGACAAGGCCTGTGTGCGCGCCGCAGCAGCCGCGTCCACCGTGTCGAGTTTCGTTTCTCGCTCTGCTTCTCCGGCGCCGTATTGTGCTGCGCGGTCCCCCTCCCGCGCAGGGCGTGTGCGGACCCACAATACGCGGCCCGCTCCACCCCTCGGGACCCCGCCACGCCCCGCGACGACCCGCCGCCGACGGCGCCCCTAGCGCCCTCGAAAGGGGAAAGAACACGATGAACAAGGTAAGTCTATAATACCTGCGATCTCGTCAAGGGGTATCCAGCGCGCGCCGCGCCGCTCGGCGTCACTCAGCGGCGGGCGGCAGCGCGGCAGATTACGGCGACGGCGACAGTGATGAGGGGTTATCTGGTAACATGGCATCTCGCCGCCCGCTCCGACGTCACTACTGTTCTACGCTTTCAGGCGGTCGACTTCTCGAACGCTTTTGTTTGTATTTCCGGCGTCAATGATTATTCTTATAGCTCGTAAATCATAGGTCACGGGAATGATGTGTGATAATAACGGAGAGGGGCACTAATGAAAAATGCTCTGTTGCGTTGTGGTGAACTTGCATTTATTGGAACATATGTGTAGACCATATCGAAGACATTCTCGAGATATTGTACTTCTTCCTGCATTACAGATTAAGGCTGACTGGATGCTTCCATAGAAATATCCTTAAAGTTGTTTGGAATAAATAACGAAACATTTATTCGAAAAATTTCGGGTACACTTACGGTGAACACTTATTAATAATAAATCCTTGAAATTTGGGATTAATAGTAAAATACTCTATTTAAGGTACATCCTGTAGTTCTATATTTAATTTAGGATTGTTTCTGGAGGAGAAGAGTTGAATACTTTTTCAAATATTGACATACTAACTATTGCTTTATTCCGACTGAATCTGACTGAAATTTAATAATAACACAATGAAACGATCGTCAAAATGCAGACCATTTTTACATTAAAACAACTTTCTCATCACATTCTGGACGTTGAGTCACTGCTACTTCCGTGAACGTTCAACCCTTAAATCCATAGCTAGACCACCTCGGCGGCTTTTTACAAGGTCAAACGTCGACTAACAATGTGAGATGTCGCTTGGCTTTTGCTCGCAAATAGTAATTTATTTTAAGGTATAGCTGACACTTTTAGTATAAATAATGATTCTTTTGTATTAAAATAATAAAGGATATAGACAAACTGCTCATGTATTTACAAATACGATAGGACGTTGCAAAGGAGGGACGCAGACTGTATAAATTTGTACGTGAAGCAACATTTGTAGAAAATAATAAACAGAGATTTAGACCTAATGCATCCTTAATACAGATTTTGATGGGTCACTGCGACTTTAATGACTGTTTAACAAAAATGACACCGAAGAACAATGCTACTTGTATTTGCAAAAAGGGAAAATAAGCTGTGGGTCACGTATTACATGACTGAAATAAATAGTTTCGAAAGAAATTGGTGGATACATGTAGTGAAAAAGACAGGAATCTTAACACTGGGCAATTGGGTAAATTACACACGACACGAGACGACTTACCTCAAAATGGAGGAACATATGTGTAAGTTACGAAGTGTAAGAAGTGTGATCAAGGAAGAAATGGATAAAAGTTGTTAGATGGAAAATAACCTGGTGAAAAATGAATATCAACTTTTATATGCTGTGCACACATCAAAGTAACAAATGAAGAGCCCTGGTAATAAGCAAAAAGCTAAGTAACTGGGATGTCTGAGACGTAATAAAATGAATAAATAAATAATTAAATAAATTAAATTAACGGAAATTATATAGACTGTGGCATTTTTACTTCATCAGCTGCTTAGACATGTGTGTAATTACTCATTCTCTGGTATACCAGGGAAGGAAGGTCAGATAGCTCGCGATGATGAAAGACACAACGTTCTGGATATTTTTTAATTAAATTTTACAACTTTTCGGTTTAGAACGAGGCCCTTTTTGGGTCAAAGTTAACCAGGTCAAACATTAAGTATAATATTATGAATAAATCGATTGTTACCCATCTCTGCCTATTATGGATTTTTACCTCTATCTGTGTGATTTCTACGGTTCCGTAAAAAAATAATCCACACCTCCCACATATATAAAACATATAATAAAATTGTGGACAGAATCCAGAACAGTTTGAATGATTTTGTTTAGGAATAGCTTGTGGCTCACGGTAATTTCGGCTAATAAATGAAATTCTCGTTTGCTAAACTATCCCTGTTTCCAGAGATATTATCACCTGGCAGAGTCATAAGTACAAGTCCTCACAGTGTGTATGTATGAATTAGGGTATTCTTCGTTCAAGCCGTGGAGAAGTTGGGCTTCGCAAGGGCAGATTTTTCCTAGACGGAAAGTGCAGTTTGGAAACTTGGGAGTGTGCGACTTCCTGATGGAAGAAGCACTGTAAGTCATTGATCTTGTCAGTAGGAACGCAGTTCTCCTACTTGGGGCATCTATTCGAGAAAGAAAAGTAAACAGCTTTTAGCCTGTTTTCAATATTTTGAGATAATTAGGTAGCTAGGTGACATTGATGGGGTAGAGAAGTCAACATAAATCTCTTTTGTTGGAATCCTGAAGAAATTACCAACATTAGTTTCGATCTTAGAGTTTGAATGAACTTATTTTTCTCGTTTTCAAATCGATTTTTACCGAAGACAGAAAGAGATTTTATCCCAACTTTTCTTTCGAATAACATCGTTACGTTCAGTTAAAGAACTTTTGAAGAAGTTATTAAAGAGATGGAGAAAAATTAAAACAAATAATTTTAGAGATATTAAACAAATATCGAGAATACCAGACGAAATAACGTTACACGATATTCATTAACTCGACTGAAGCTATAAATTCCATAACTAGAATTTGAAAACCTATTTAAATTTCAAAAGACGTTAAGAAACAATCCAATTTTTATTTTTGGAACGTAAGAATCAGGGGCAGATTTGTCACTATCATTTCATGCTCATATCTTGACAGCATAATTCGTTATGCCAATTGGATACCAGCTGTAAATATAATGTTCCACAATGTTTGAGTACATCGATTTTAACCGAATAATTTTGTAATTGTCGTTACCCCATTGAATTCAGCTATGATACGGAACGAACCATCGTATGGAAATTGCACTGAAGAAGAGAGGAACATTGAGCTTTCAGTGACAGTTGTACACCCCTGAGTGTTACTCGTTCCGAATACGATCACTAAAAGACAAGACGTACGGACAGACAGACGTCTGGAAGAATATTCGGGAGTGGGAAGCTCCCTTGTGAACCCGACACTGGCGCCCCGCCCCCAGCCCGGACGCTTTTCAGGAGACACTTCAAACCTTAATTTTGGACGCCAAAGCGCCGCCAAATGTACGGTTAGCTTGCTCGCAGGCTTTGTAAGCTTGATTGAGTATCACCGATAGCCACGCGACCGTCAACAGTGGAGATCGAGGAGAGTTGTTCCTCTGAATTCTCTAGCCATTTTCAAGAGGTCCTTGACATGTTTTTGTTGTATTACGACTGTGTGTATACATGCGGGGAAAATAAGTTTTATCCGCTTCTTCTGGCTTACATTCAATACATTATCTTCCGGAATTTGGAACATTTACCACTTTTTGTAGAAAAGAATAAACTGGAAAGTATAATAATTACATTTTTAATATATCTATTTGTATGAATGGGAACGAAACCTTTTAGTTATTCGTTACACTACGTTTTTCTCTTTAGGAGTGCCCTGTGTGTATAATTGTTTACGAACATCTCTGAAATCCTAGTTCTCGTGATAAATCTTTCTCTGGTATCAGAGTCTTTAATCAGCTCTTAAGTGATTGCCATTATATTTACGATCTTGTCTTTTGTCGAGTATTCGTGTTGGAAATGCCAAAGGATTTTCTTGTTAAGCGCCCCAACAGACTACTGAACGAGTAGGTAATAGACGTTTTGACATTCACGTGGACAGTTCACAACGAAAGTAGCTCCTTCAAAGGTCACATTGAAATACAAGCAGTGAGCTGCATTTACGAAGAGAGAGGTTAGTATTACTTCTTCCTTCACACATAAGATAATAAGAAAGGTTACTGCGTGGCATATAAATATCTTATTACAATATATTATTAATTATGCAACAACACTAAGCGTGTGTTGTCACTTCATAACACTTGATGAAAAAGTTGTGAAACGAGATTGGGAAAAAATATTAGATAATATCACTTCTATTTGGACACGCCATTCTTATTTTAATAATTATATTCTATTTATTTAGAAAATAATATTTTTTTCAAGTACTATGTATTTGGTTGTTTCATAGTATCTGTAGTCCGTCGTTCTGTTCGCGGTGACCCAGAAAGCTCTCCTTTGTACACTGCACTTTCCTTCCCTCCGTCGTCCAACTTCTTTCTTCTTCCCTCTTGTATTTGCGAAAAGAGACAACTTCCCATCTCCAACTCGCCGTCTCCAGTGCAGGGTGAGGGTTGGGTGCAACACCCCAGGTAAGGGCTAGGTACGGCCTACTCGGGTTTCAGACCAGCTACTCTCGGAGACCACAGACTCAACGCGACCCCAACGGAGTTCCACGGGTCCTGTGGCAACCCTTGGATTCTCTGCGGAAGGTCAAAGGCTCCTGTCCATCAAACTGATCCGTCTTATTCTATGAAGCAGCCTTTACACGGTCAATACGAGTCTAACATTCAATACAACGATGAAGCCTTCAAACCTTTAATACTTATTGGCCATCCATGATTATTATCTGCTCTAGCTAGGCCTAACCTCGAGAAACACATGTTTAGTTTCTCAGCCTTTAAAACAGTTCCGAAACGATTGAAGAAACAGAGAAAGGATTTTGAAGGGATTTGAAGAAAATGTTTAGAATGAATCAGAAATTCTTCGACGAGAGACTGCGCTTTCGATGGAACGATTTACGTACTTCTGAATCTTACTTAAAGGAATTCGGATGAAAAACAAATTTCCCAGTTAATAAATTGATAAAAAATGAATTATGCAAATGCTAGGACGTAGATTTACTATAATTCTATAATTTGTCTTTTTCATTATTCCCTTCATAAACTTCATTATTGAATGGTTTAGACTGACACATGGTACTATCTTCAGTACAAGCTATGTTTTAGAGACAACCGAAATTAGTTTTTTAACCTTTCCCTATAACTTGGAAATAGATTGAAGGTATTGAATAATTTGGTTTCTTACTAATAGGGCAATATCCACTATTGCATATATTTCGTACGTGTACTTGCACGTGGAGAAGATACATGATAACTTCCAGTCAGGCGACAACGAGCTCGGAATATCCAGTTATCCAATTATCCAGTAATGTCATTCCTTCATTATTCACCTAATTTCATCCACATAGGCCTATTTACGGGTTGACCATAATTATTTACTATGAGTAAACTAATTGGACGAATAAAGTCAGTGAGAGATAGCATGGGTGGGAATACATTAAAATACATGAGAAAAAGTCGTGTTAAAAACGTATTTTGACGTTGTCTAAACTAATGTTCAACTGTTCAATTTTTTAGACTAATCATGAAACCTCTTTTAGTTGCTTCTGGACAGTTTAAAGATACGTTAATAACATTATCACGTTGATGTCTGTGAATAATGAATATTGAAGTCATCTCATTTAAGACATTAATAATACAATGGATGATATACTTCTTTTCATGAAATTAACTGAATATAAACAATTTGAATTCAAATAAATACATTCTACGCAATCGTATTTAGTTCAAGGAACGCTAATATACTTCATATGTGAAAGTCAATTTCGTTTCTTCTGAGTGAACGAAATGAGGGGATATGAGCAAGTATAACTGATCAAAATTATGAAAAGTAGGACAATCATTGTCAACTCTCAGCCTGCTACATAATTCTTGGCGTCATATTGGCTTCAATCACCTAATATGTTCATATTATTATACTTTTAGTCTTAAAGAAGGTCAAGTTAAAAAAAATAACCTTTCTGTGTGCAATGTGGGTTCATGTACATGGACAAATGTTTGCACTCATGAAGTGCTATGTTGAGATATAGTACTGTAATTACTATTGAATGAATGTTCTTCTCTCAAAGAACGAAGAGAAGTCTCATATTGTGAAAGCCCCTACTTTGGGAAGGTTGAAGATCACTAGTGTGGACCAAGATCAAATACTCTCCTCTTGAGCATGTATTCTGCGCTGACGCCAACGGTCGCCGATATATTTCGATTGGAGATAAAATGGGACGAGATGATTCGTTGCGTAGCGCAGGGTAAACTATGATGTCTGTTGAAGCTTGACATGTGGAAATATACCTGAACATCGGCTGCTCTCCACGTGCTGTACTAGATAGAAAAAAATATCGTGTTGTGGGTTACAGAGGGGAAAACACATGTCATTCTCAAGTGTGACCCGAAATCCTATACTCTTTTGGTCTTACCCTTTTATCGGCTCATAATAAGGATCCTTGAATTGTAAGACACGTTGGACAGGAGTGATGATAGTATTGTCATTGTTCACTCACATATGCGCAAATTTGTCTGAAAATGTATAAATACCACCGTATATCTAAATGTCAACCTAGTCTGAGGAAAAAGACAAAATTATATCTCTTACTTTTTGCAATTGATGGCGGCAATTTCTTTGTAGCATTGTCTCTCAGATCCACTACAACGTCAGTTGCGTGCGATATTTTGAAAGCAATGTTTTACGTCGACCTGAAGGTATAAATGTGTCATTTAATTATTTAATTTATCACTGTATCAGCAAACAAAAATGACTTAAAATGTATAGGCAAAAGAAACTATAAAAACGTGTTTTCCAAAATTAATGAATTTATATTGGCGTCAATGTGTCACCAAAGGCGTGATTTGACAATTTAACTATCACTGCAAGATTACTTACACGACACCCTAGTATGCGTCCAAATTATTTCTGTGCGTTGCATAAGAAGATGGAACCATACTATGATGATACTGTCACAAAGTATATATGTTTCACACGAACATTCATTAATCCTGCCGAGGTCATGCCATCGTTATCTATGATAAAGCGAGTCAAGTTAATATATCAGCAGTCGAGTAGTTATGCCCTTCAGGCGAGTGATGGCCAACTTAGAGAACGTAATGGTTAGCAAGTCTCAATCGCTGTTCAGAAGTCCGCCGCTGTAGCTCACGGCTGCGTTGACGAGAGACCGGTGGATTTTTTACAGTTTTGGAAGAATAATACTAATAACAGATGATAATAATAAGTATTGAAATAACCTTATAAGAACTTAGTTATTTTCTTTAAGCATCCCTGTCTTTCGTCTTTTATATTTTTTAATTATAAAATAATGTATTTCTTTCGTCTGTCTCCACCCTTAACGTAAAATTTATTGACTGTTTTCTCTTCTATTTAATTCTCAAAACTTTTGTAGTCAAGAGCAGTTATTATTATTGAATAAGAAATAAATGAAATAATTATTTACTTGTCTCTTATCATATGTTGTTACATGTTCATCCCCAGTAACATTTAATTACGTGTAAAGCGTTTCATTTTAAAATATTATCGAATTCTGAGGAAAATGCCCAAACAGGACCAAAGTACAGCGATCTTTTCATTCACAAAATGTGTGGAATTGGTGCAAAATGTGTCACGTCAAATATCACATGACACCAAATAGTGCTGAACCTATATCCTGTGTGGCTTCAATCCTCCGAGGAAGACGGATGCTCCCTGCGTGCGATGTGGGCCGCGCACCCTTGCGCTATGACGCTGGGCGCCGCGCGGCGGGCAAATGGAAGGGCGTGGGCGTCACCCTGTCACCATGGCGACGGCGGTGGGCGTCGCCCCGCGTCGCTCGTCTGTTCGCCGGGGTCCCGCACCCGTTGTCCCGCCAAAGTCCCCATTCCCAATGCCACCCCGGCTTCCCGTTCTTCCCCGACGCCATCACCACCGACTGCTCACACGATTGAGGGGCCATGCTATCACTTACGGTAGAAGCCATGATGTGCCGTATCTGCAAACACATAAGTTAAGATATTAGATCCGTCGGAGTGACTAGGGTTAAGTACCACCAAAAAATGTTTCAAATGTTAGTTTGAACTGTTCTCTATCCGGTGGCGATGAATTTTCAAACCCATACGGCGCAAAATCTTGGATAATTTGTCTTTAAAGTACAATGGGTCTATATGGAGAAACTTTCGCGGGCTTATATATTTTTGATACTCTGGCAAAAGTATCGGCTTAACATAGCGAAAACAAACCCACTGAAACATAGTAAATGGAAATAGGAACGCAATGACGTTAAGATGTTCATACCTTATGGACCATTTTCAGCAAATACTGTGAAAAATACTATTCTAACGGAAATGGCAGCCGCATCACGCGACTGAAGACATTGTCACTCTTGTCAAAGAAGAGTCGAACAACAATGTAAATTTATTATTAAAATTTTAAAATCACAAAATAATTGACCTCATCCAATAGTAAAAATCGGTAGAACTGATTATTAGTCATAAGGACTAATTTGGTGAATATATCCAAAACATTTCCAAGTTTTGGAAATAGTTGGCTACTTGACTTCAGTCGGGATATAACACCTTAAAAGTATTTTTCTTTTTCATTTAACGATTTCCTATCGTGAAACGCTTAGAAAATCGTGTAGCCGCGAGCTTAAAGTCCAAAGTTTGGGGTTTGAACACCCACTAATAATGTGTATAATTATCTCTTCTTATTCATACATCACCATTCTACTTCGTTGATGTCTGACGCATTTTGATCAGGAGAGATCCGTAAGTATTTCCGGGGTGGTCATGGTATAAACTCGTCTCCTCACTGCACATTTAGTAATGGGACTACAGATATAATCGGAAATGTTGGTTGGCTTCTTTTCGTTTGGTTAACTGATCAATATTTTTTCTCACTCTTGCTGATTTAATTCGTTTATTTATTTTCTCCTTTCTATACTTCAGTGCATAACGCCAATTCCTTTAAATAATCTCCTTTGTAGTGAATGGGAGGGGAAGCTGAAAAATAGGTAAAGGATGCGATCAGAGACAACATTAAAAAGGGATAAAAAATAATACTTCCGAAGTTTCATAGATACTCCATGCAGTGTATGACGAAAACCACTGATGAATCGGGCACTTTATCCCACGCAGTCCGCGTTCTACTTGTCTGATATTCTATGGAGAGAGATAGTACTGAAACTAAATAAACCTACTATCTTATCGTAGTTGATATTATAGTTCAGGAATTACTATGAAAACCATTCTATTACGTGCTTTTAAGTCAAGCATAACGGAAATGTCTTGTCACGTATTATTTTGAATTCTTATTTATTTACTTTTTATATATTCAAACTCTTGATGTTATAATGCACGAATCCACGAGACCATCTCTTCGACATAACCTCATTTTCTATGGGCAAAGACTAAGATACTACTCGAAAGAGACCCAAGCGAAACATTTGTACCCCGGATTCGCCTACGCATTTCATCATGGAGGTGTCTTTCCGCAATTATTCCATGCCATGCTTGCTGTTTTTTCCCTTCTTCATTTCATCCTCAAAATTGAGGTGAGCTGTTAAAGAGCAGAAAATCATCTCAATTGTGTAATATGTCACTTATTCACTTGATTTCCTATCTTTTACCGAAACACATTGTCTTCCATGATTTTTTCTCTATATGTGGATATTCTGAATTTTTTCTATATTTTAGATTGACTCATTTCTCTCAACATATTCTCAGCACTTTAGATAATGAAAAAGATATAAAATGGGGCCGAGAAGGCAGGTCTAGTTTTACGTTATTATTACTGTGTGTGTGGAAGGTGTTACAAGATATTGTTACAGGTGCGTTAAGAACGGGAGGGTGGTTTGGAAAATGGTAATTTTTCGTAACTTAATTTATGGGCGAACGGTAATAACTCCTAAAACTGTTATACAAAAATCATAATAGATAAAGCATATAATATACATTGTTGGGATAAATATACTAATCTCAGGAATTGACACATTTTAAACAACCACATGTTCAAACTTTCTCGTCATAACATAAACTGACACACGTGAGCATCTTCCCATGCATCATTGAATATGTGGTGCATATGACGTATATGAAAAACATTTTTTTAAAGTTAGAAATAGGTGTTTTTAATATACAGAAATGATTGCCTTATAGAACAGTATCTGTTTTCTCAAGTTAATAACATTTCTCAATGACGAAATTAAGTGCGGAGAAGTGACTTTGCATCCTCCCAACCTATCAATGACACAAACTTCGGAAGAATAAAAACTATTTGACTACGATTTCGGAAAACAGAATGAAAATTTTTACGTCATTTAATATTAAGTCTCTTTCGTACAGTCAAACACAATTTGAGTTAGCAGTTGATAGTTGACCGCGGTCCACGCTTTGTGTTAGACCGTGAAAGTAGGACAATCCCAGTGATTGTCGTGCAATATACTTAATGAGACCTGGAAAACCTTTAAGTTGAAGTAAATTTAAATTGAAACATGTGGTGGAGTAAACAAATTTAAATGAATAACGACATATGTATTATGGATTTTCACAAAATATCAGGCGTATCAGATTTTTTGTCTTAACACTTAGAATCATTGGATTTTTTAAAGATAGGGTTGCGCTGGAAGTCATTTCCTCCCTTAAGCCATCTCGCCCTCCTTGCTCACTAGACTCTTAAGAAGCTTGTATCAGTTCATGGAGGCTGAAGTAGTTACAGATGCCAATGATGTACCTTAGTTTAAGCCAGGTGCAAAGCATGAAATTTAGAAATTCATTTTTTCTTATGTCTTTCCTCCTCTTTCCCTTCACCCTTATGTGAGATACACACCCCTACAACTAATTTACAAGAATAATATCATCTTCATAATTATCTTTACTATCATTTTCATTTAATGTGATCATTAATATACGACGATAATGACCATTCATATCAGTGCTACTTCAGCATTAGCACATATTAGGTCAGTATGAAGAGGATCCTTACAAATCGTTCTCAGGTTGTGAAGTCATGTTCTGTACCATAGAGCTAACACTCAAGTATGGTGACTACTAGACTTTTGACGGCTTTACGAATGCGGCCCTTAAAGAACCCTTTTGTGCTAATTAGGTTATTGGTCACTATATTCGTGAAGAGCTTCTATCGTCTTGTATGAGCGACGAATATCGTTCAATCTGCAAGTACTTACTTTCGTAAGTGGAGCGGAAAAATTTCCTCGCTTTTCTTGTTTGCTTTGTGCGTCCTTGTACTAGGGTATCAGCGACAATGATTAACGCGTATTCAACACTAGCAACTTTAGGGACTTGCAGGAGTATTTTCAGGAGGAACTATCCACGGCTAGACAGTGAGTGACGCTCACTTCCGCTGAGATATATTACATGTTAAGGAATCAAGTTATCTCGAATAATTACATTCATTAACGGCATGTTTAACGTGCTTCAGATGATACAGGACGATCTTCTCATCTGGTGCAGACAGAAGTTCAAAAAAATATTTCTCTCAGCGAAATTCTTTTTCCGCGCGCTTTCTTTTGTTGTCTGGCTTATCAATAAAAATATATTTATTTTTCATCTGAATCAAAAATACAAAGCAAATAAAGGGATGTCTAATAATTTTCAGACCTAACATTAAAATTCAAACAACTTGAACTGCTATGAAACATTATTCTTAATTTCACGATTTATTTGTTCATATAATTTGCATGTGATAGTCTGAAATCCCAGTAATTTTTTGAACTTTTTGCTCCACATTTGATCTTTTTGAACAGTAGATCTTTTCGAACTGTAGAAAGTATCTTAAAATTAAATTTATAAATGAATGCTTTAGAGGGGTTCTCTTTAATTAATTGGATCTCGTTTAATAAAATATATATTTTGTTCCAGTACAGTACTGTATTTTTAAATGCAATATTTGGTGAAATGAAATCTATAGAAAATCATCTTAAAGTAATTCAATTCTGAATAGGATGCTTCTTTCGATTTCCACCCAAATAGGGTATGGAATTACTTTCGTTTTTCAGAGTAGAAGAAAATGTCTAGGGGAAAGTACATTCTCCATTAATCGGAATATCTAGGATAGTAATCGAAACTATATAGTATCTTACTATTAATAGACAAGGAGATGGTAATACGGGACATGCTTATAAAACCTTTCGATCTTTCGTCCGGGAGGTGTTGCACTCGAGTGATGCGTCACTGATCATCCCCTTAAGATGTTCGGGTAACTTTTCAGTCGTCGGCATTTGCGCTTTTGGGAAGAGGACGACCTTGTTGATTTTGGATGTTTTCAAAACCTTTCGTGAGGTATGTTTCTTCCACTGTTGTAAACTGTGCTGTCAGGTGTAAATTTTTTTTAGCGAAAGGCTGTTAAGGAGTTCTTAATTTCTTATAAAGTTTTCTTTTCACGAGCAAAAATGCATCTTTTTCAGTTTCGGGGTGGAGTTCCATGTGTTCGGTGGGGTTCATCCAAAGTCGACTCATCACTTGTGGATCTCAAGAAACAGAAAGGAATCGTCTCTCAAGTTTCTGCGACTTCAGTATTGTATCATTCAAATGATCAATTCTGCGTTGACGAATCTGAGTTTCATTTCAAATGAGAAAAGAAAATTAACTCCAAAAATACTGAGCACTTCTGCATTGCGATATTTCTTATCATTGGAGACTAGCTGTATTTTTCTTTTTGCTTGCACCAGTTGCACATGCTCCCTCCACCGCCGTCTGTCAGTCCGTCAGGCCCCGTCAGTCGATCCATCCGTGTGGGGCGTCTGTGCGTCCGTACATCAGTCCGCCTCTGTCTGTCCATCCATCTCCTTCTAGCGCCGTCTACTTGTCTGTCGGTCCGACTGCACGCCCGCTCGCCCGCCCTTCCGCAGCGCCGCCGCCGTCCACCCATCCCACCCGCCTTCACACCCCTCCCCTCCTTGTCGCTCTTCTGTTCCCCGCCCCTCTCATCCTCACCCTCCTCTCACAACTGTCTTGAGCTGCCGTCCACTGGAGCGGCTGCCCATCTCTCGCAACGGCACCGCGGCTGTTGTATGTGCGTGCGCACGCCTGTCTGTGTGTATACGCACGGGTATTTGTGAGTGCGCGTGTGTGTACACTCGTCCATAACCCGAGTTTCGCCGCGACGGCCACCGCCGACACTCGGCCCCGGGCGGGCGGCGGTGGTGCAGGAGGCCGCAGCAGTGCGAGTGCGGCGGCGGAGGGCAGGGGGCGGTCTCCGGCGACCCACCTGTAATTACCGGCACTACGTCATAGCACAGGCGGCCGCGGCAGCCCGCCCGCACCACACCCTGCCGCTGAAGTCGCGTGATGGAGCAGCATTGAGGACCGGCTGCTTGGATGGCTGAGCTTGTTACTGTTGACATCGGACCATGGAGACCAGTGCGAACTCGAGGTGGAGGTCGAGGAATCCTGTTCTCTTTTGGACTACAACATGAACCTTGTGGAGAGTGTACAGGATCGCAAGTTCTCTTAAAATATGACATTTGATATTCACGAGTTACATACAAATATTTCATTCACAGATGGCTGCCGCTATCAACTACCACCTTGAAGACCTCATACAGCAAAGCTAGACGACAATGTTTGTTTTCTGAATGAAGAAAAGTNACTACCACCTTGAAGACCTCATACAGCAAAGCTAGACGACAATGTTTGTTTTCTGAATGAAGAAAAGTGCTGACATGACGAGTAGGGAAGAGCAGTGACCATGACTAAGTAGAGATGCTGAGGAATGTGGAACAGAAGATATGAGGTATCAAAGAGATAACTGTGTCACTGTTTTATTGTAAGAAATGTAATTAGACATAAAGAGAAAGAGTGTACTAAACACAGGTAGTGGCCATCGGGCCGAGAAAGATCTGAAATAAAATCTGAATAAAATGAAACAATAGACTTAACCGTAGAATATCTCGAAAAAGGAAGAAAGTGAATGAAGTTGCTCCAGAATTTCACGATTAAATTCTACGCTGCAGAGGGAAGTTCTTTATCTAGAAATAAATTTCTTCATTCGGTTTCTCACATATCTTATTCCGTGGACCCCATAAAATGTCGCAGTGAGGTTGAATGACTGATCTACGGATTACAAGTCCTAAGCATTCTCCCTGCTCAACGCGCGAGTGAGGAATGAAAGATTACCTATGCTAATTTCATGCAAATACGGAATTGCACCATGTGAATACGGGAGTGGAAATTAAAATCGATCTTTAATGTATTCGATAGTCAGAAACTGGTCTGAAGATTGAACGTTTCTCATCATCCACTGAGGTCAAATTTTCTGATAAAAATCAAGGAAGAGAGGAAACGAGTATAAGAGAAAAACAACGATAACTTGAAACGAAATAAAAGAATAAAGAATAAATCTTGTAACCTGACATATTGGAGTATTAAGAAAGAATAAATGTCATGTACACTCGCAGTTCATGATAGGGGATAGTGATATCAGTCAATCGTTACATCAGAAAGTAAACCCTGCTGGAATATTCGGTTGATTAACTGCGCCTTCTGTTCTCGTGTAATTGACTTAATTGGCTCTCCGCTGATTTAAATTAGCACTAATATTAGATCCATAAATTTTCATCCCAAGACTGTTTGTTTACAAGAAATGTTGTCCTATCGCGTTACGACGGCTGTTGATCTGACTAACACATCAGCAAACTAGAAAACATCCTTATAGTACATTTTAAAATACAAAATAGTTTACTTTGAATATTGAAAAAGATACTAAACTTTAGAAAATTCAAAATTCTGAAATTTGAAAGAAATTATTTCTTGAAGAAGGAAGGAAACAAATGGTGAGACGTGAGACATGGTATTTTCTGAACGTACATTTAGATGCTCTCAGTTCACTCATCCAACTTTTACAGTCGAAAATTCGGAAGTTTTGTCATATTTCACGGCGCCAAGAGGGAACCATCAAAAGCACGACTTAATGTGCTTCAAGGCGCCGGTGGTCACACACCGCTTGAGGAGCGCAAAGGCATTAGGTGAATCTGAAACTAAGGGCGAAGAAAAATAACCTGTTGAGTTCTTGCACATTTTGTTACTTCCTCCACGTTTTCAATTTGGTGACAGTGCCCGGTAAAAACATTTTCCCGGTTTTTTATTTAATTAAATTACATTTAATAAATGAAAATTTGGAATTATTTGAAATCCTTTTGCTGAAATATCATCATAATGCAAACCGTCTTGAGCCATAAAAGATCAAGTCGTACCTTCAGGTTTAGGTATATCTGTGATTGATGCACGGCCCAGCATTCATGCCCGTCGATTGAGAAAGATGAAAAGAAAATAGAATGCTATGAATGAGTAGGCATGTTTAGTTAACACTTACAGTATGCTAACAGAATGCTCCAAATTTGACCGTCTGTTCCGAAGAAATGAGAGCACTTTTGTTTGAATAAATTCTTTTCACTTAAATTTCTGAATTCTTAAAAATTGTAATATCATTGGAAATGAAGCACTTAGTAGTGATCCATCAGAACCTACCCAATTGCGAAGGAGAGGTACTAGGAATACAGTAATTTAATGGTATAATACAGTGATATATAGTGCAGAAATTATGAGAGAAATTCCTTGGAAGAAGGTCAGGCCACTTTGTGGTATGTATGCTCGTTATAGCATACACACAGGATAAAAATAAAACTTATATTTTCTAAAATTTTCTTTGCAAGAAGTTATCAATTTATGTATTCTCAAACAGCAAAAAAAGAAGGCAGTGTGACCTTACGAGCTGAAGAAACAATTTTCCAAAAATACCCCCATGTTTGAAAAATACTCCAATCAATAACCGATTTTACGAAATTGTAAGACAAGTTTAACTTCTTATCTATTAATTCTCTCATTTTGGAGAGAACAATATATAATCAGGTACTCCATAAATATTAGTTAAATTACATAAAAACTTTTCTTTAACTTAACTTTCTAAACAATATCTTATATCATCTACGATTAATGACGTAGTCATCTAGGGTAATTAATGATGCACAGCCATCTAGGGTAAAACGTAAGAAGAAAATACAAAGATATTGCCAATGCTTATCGTAAATCTAAAGTGCCTTGCGTAACATGTAGAATTAACAACACATCTTCCATTAATTTAAGAGGCATTCTGGAATTAGGTTAGAATCAAAAGTAACGTGAACGTAGAATTAATAAAGATGCACGTCATAGGCGCTGAAGAGTTTTCGGAATGGAAAATCGCAATGCTCTTGCTCTCAGAGATCGGTAGTCGAAGAAATTCTCCAATTTTCCTATGCAAGTTGATAGACGGAAAAGGGCTGTGTGCTAGATGCGAAAATAATAGAGAATCATAAGCTTGGTTACTAGCTCAGTCTATTTTGTTTTACTTATCAGTGAACGCAGATTTGATAAGTTAATGAAAATAGTTACAGTAGGAGCAAAGAATTTTTCTGTCGTAATTTGTACAATATTTACGAACAGATATTTTTTGTAATTAATATATAGAAAAAACGAAAGAAGGGAGGGAGAAATACAATCAAAGAAAAGGAAAAGTAAACCTAATATTTACGTGGTTATGAGCAGTTTGCAACTGCTTTTTTACAATAAATGTTATACATTTGTTTAATGATGACCAGATGGTCGAAATAAAAGGTTGATTCTACGATTTTTTTATTACTTCCCCGCTGAAGTTTATTTAGTTTGGATTTGTTACTCCGACTATGGTTATGAGATTTATTATACAGAATGATTCAAAAATCCTATTACACAGTTATAGGTGTTGTAGAGGAGACTGAACAGCAATTTTGATAAAAAACCTCATGAAATGCACCGTTTGGAAGATAAACGACTTTGAACGATGGAGGGTAATACACATTGACAGAGGACGGTGTCTCGTGTCACGTGATATCTTGTGTGGTGTCATGTCACGTGCCATCAGAGAATAATCCAATGAATTGGTGCGCATGTACATTAGTTGCCACTGAGCGATCGAGAAAGACGGTGCGTTATAAAATGGCAGAGTACACATTTTCCGAGTAAACCGACAAGTTGCTCATCTACGGTGAAAGTGGACAAAATGGTCGATTAGCACAACGCCTGTATCACGAACGACTTTCGGGTCGTGCCCATCCATCACATGACATTTTGCCAGATTGGAACAACGGTTTCGGGAAACCGGCACCTTCAAGACTAATTGAGCCGATTGTGGTCGTGACCGGACGCGCCGCACTGTTGACGTGGAAGAGGAAGTCCTCCAACTGGTCAACCTGAACCCGTCTACGAGTACCGGCAACATCGCAGGTGCCGTGGATGTATATCCCACAGCAGCGTCAGGCGAGTTCTCCATAAACAGCAACTTTACCCAAATCACCTCCAGAGGGTGCAGGCATTGGGTTCAGCTGATTTTGCTCCACTTGCCGATTATTGCGCGTGGTACCTACACCGTTGTGTCGACATTCCAGACTTTCCCCTGATCATTCTTTTCACAGATGAAGCACATTTCATAAACGAAGGTCTGCTCAATCGTTGTAACATCCACATTTGGGATGAGGAAACTCTCATGCCATATATGGCCATCGACTTCAACATCGTTCCGGTATTAATGCGTGAACTGGTATTATCAATGGTCATCTGATTAGCCCTTGTATTCTACCGCCGTACCTTCCTGCAAGACGTACTGGTGCAGCATTTGGAGGATGTGCCATTGCATATCCGTCGGACGATGTGGTTCCAGCATGATGGCGCGCCAGCGCACTTTTCACGCGACGTCCGTTTGCACCTTCTTCAAACATTCGGGGACAGATAAATAGGACGCGGTGAACCGATTCGTTGGCCACCACAACCGCCCGATTTAATATCTGGACTTTTTTCTGTGGGGCTACATGAAGTGTATTGTTAACGAGACCCCTGTAGAATCACAGGACGATCTCCTTGCCCATGTACTGAGTGCAGCGGTGGTCGTTCAGGGCACTCCAGGACTTTTGGACCGTGTGTATGTAAACATTGTTCGCAGGTACACTTTGTGCAACGAAACTCGTGGTCGCCACTTCGAGTATATGGTGTAGTTCACGCAGGTACGAGTTGGTTGATGCACGTGCAGCGTTTCCTTTGACGTTATTTCACAGTCTTTTATCTTCCAAACAGCGCATTTCCAGACATGGGTTTATTACCAAATATTGCTGTTTGGGTCCCCTCTACAACACTTATGACAGTGTAATAGGAATCCTGAATAATCCTGTGTATTCAATTAGTAATAGTTCTTGAGAGGAAAGAATTTGGATCAGATCGACCAGTTAGTCCATGGGATGAATCGAAAATGAATTCAATAGGATAAAGTATGGTAATTTTGGAGGGAGCGGATACACATAAACCTAGGTTATACTCGCCAGGATTTTTCGACGAATTTGTAGCAATCAGGAAATGAAGCCAGAAAAATGTGATTGGTGAATTTGTTTGTTTCTGAAAAAACGTTCTGGTGCTGTCTGAGAAACCTCAATGTGAGGATTGTTGTCACTTTTTTAGAAATGATAACGCATGCTGACGGCTATGACCAAGGTTACTATGATTTTCTAGGACCCTCCATGACGGAATAACGAAACCGCACTAAAGTCGATTGTCCTATCTCTAGATTTCCTCTTTGCCCTGCAAATTATACAAAAGGGAGGATGATGACTTCTCTTGACACTATCAAACACCGTGGGTTGGGGAAACAACACTTGAAGAGCTGTCACTCATATGAAGGCAAGAAAGAAAATAAATACTACTCTGCGATTTTCGAAAGATGGAGAAAATGTTTCTCAATCCATTGTATTAATTTGTTTATTGCATCGAGTTTGTTGAAAGTGGTACAAAATCTAGGAGAAAATTGAAACATTTCCATAATTTCTCCTAATTTCCCGATTTCCTTATTAAATTTAGCGATAAAACATCTTTTATGATCTAAATATAGTTGGTCATGAGTAATGTTTTTCCAGGACTCTCCCATGAAACTTTTTACAAATCGATAGCTTAGATAGAGTGACATATTTGTAAACATTAGATTGTTGTAGAAGTTGGGAAGGGTAAGTACAGTGGTTGAAACATGACGTGAATATCGAAGCAAGAACCATGTGAGAATATGGAAATGTCATTTATTTGCTGGAACAATTGTAAGGTAACGACTCCCAGAAAAGACGCGTGACATCTAAAGTTTTCTGCGACGATCCAAATGTTTGAGGAGGTACAATGCAGATCAACGTGGGTCATTGTCAAACAAGGAAATTGCTTCCATTTTACAAGTATATTAAAGCCACTTGCATGCTTGCAATTCTCCCTGAGAGTAAAGCGTCTTTGGAATCTGTGGAATGCGGTATGCCCCTTTCAATGAAATATGGCAACGATGTAATATGAAGTATTTTAAGCAAATGCAATTTAGAGATAATGAATTACGCAAATGAATTTTATCACTGTCAGCCAGATAACGGGGAGGAAAGCAGATTCACATTTTGACCTCTCAACCATATAATTTTGTTGAGAAACTTCGGTTTGGCTCTGACCCAATGAGATAAAAAAACGATTGTTGATGGATTTAGAACACTTCGTGAGGTAAAATTTTTGAGTAATGATGGTAAAAATAGAAAATTTTCTTCGGGTATATTTTTAATTTGGGACGAATAGTTAGAAAGAATTTTTAATTTCTCGAGAACCGGAGCGAATGTAAACGACGATATTTTTACGATTATGTAAGGAAAGAAAAGTAAGAGGAAAGTTTGAATTTGAATTTTGAAGAATTTATTGTTGTCTATTTAAACCGAGAAGAGTAGATTCTCCTAGGGACCAGATAAAGCCTAATTCATGAGTTTTTACATCTACGGATTGGGAGTGTATGGGGTGAGTTTCCAAAGTAATAACTTTAAAACATTCATTAAATTTTTTATAATGCAATTAAGCGTGGGAGGGGACAGGAAGAGTAGAAATGGATTTATCACAAGAAGCTCTGTGATTGTTCATCCTGATTTTGAGAGGAGGAGTTGTTTCTCCTACATAAAAAAAACTTTGACAGATTCTGCAACGTAGAAGGTAAATACAATTTCGGAAGGTACAAATTTTAAATAGACAATAGTTTATTTCTTGTCCTTTACATATATTTATTTGTGAAAAAGGTTTTGTGATTGAAGGTATTATTTTCTTCGTGTTTCCGCGCAACACATTTAGAAAAGACGTATATTATTGGCGTTGTTCTTGAAATCGTCAAAAAAACTTTTACTCTTTGTGTTCAACTTTTTTGCGTTATGCCTCAAATGTGACGATATTGATAAATTGCTTTAATGAGAGTTGCACAAGTTTTTAGAATTATTCAAATATATGAATCATATGAATCTTATTCCTTTAATTAATTTTATTTTACATGAATGAATAATTAGTTTTAATGTGGTACGGTTAATATCATTGCGGTTGCTCTTACTTCTGAAATACTTTTGGAGGAAATAATGGGGAAGGTAGCGTCAGGTTAACTCGCAAATAACTACACTTCATTAATTTTTTTATTAAAAGCAATGTTTACTCGTTGATGACATTAATGGAATATGCACACACTACTCGTTGATGACATTAATGAGAATTAGGATGTTGTGAGGCAAATAAAATGAAGGTAAAACGCATACGTTTGTCCCCTTATAGTAACTACAGGTTGAAATAAGATGTTCCAATTACTGAATAATCATTGATAGGTTTCAGAATGGCACCAGATCTCCCCTCTTAAATATCTGCAATACTTGTTAAATTTTCCTTCAATGTTATGTGAAATCTTGCGTATGTTTACGTGTGCTCTTTGGCGTGTTTCTCAGATCTGCTCTATAAATCTGCAACGATGGTCTAGTGGGGCGTAACCGCTGATTGGTAGAGCGGGGATTCGAAAACTGTTCGACCGAACTAGGCGAGGTTTTAAAGTGAGTTTTCCCTCACGTACTCCTGACAAATGTCGGTTCGATGTCATTATGTTCCCCGACGTCCCAACATCTTTACTTCCCAATTCCTTCTCCCTAGTGACGTTTTGGGGGAAGAGTATAGCTCATGACCTCGACCTTGGCATAAAATAATCAATAAACATACTTTCTATATTATTCTGATCACTTGCTACAAGACTCACTGCCTTTACGAAGGCAAAAGTTGGAAACGAGGTGATACTTGAATGTAAGAAAAGAAATCCACTCCCATCCTTTTATTTCAAATATTTTAAAAAATTGTACTTTGATCCATTGTGGTGACCTCTATTTAACTAATCTATGCACAAGAGTCTCGTAAAGTAAAATTGAAGAGAGGCGAGTTGACCTCGAATTACATAATAACAAACATCCTTCAGAGAGGGGAGAAACTTTGAATAATTAGCATTTCTACGGATACAGAATGGTATTGTTAAATTTTTTCAGGTAATGTGTATTTAAATGTATACTTTAAAACAGGGGTCGGCAAACTTTCTTGGCCGCAGGGCAAAATTGAGAATCGTCCGTATTTATTCATAAATTGAATCGGACACATACACTTCAGAAATAAGTAGAATAATATGAAGCTGGTTGCAACCCAATAATTGAAGTTATGAAATGAAAATTTAAATGCCTCCTCTTGTCCTTATTTAATCACTGCTCACTTCTCAGTGAATGTTTTACAATAACTTAAAAACAATCGTTAACAACAATTGAGTCGATTATATTTTTGTAGTTAATATCATGAGAATATGTAGGATGGAGTTCATGAAAACGTTAATTGTGGCCATGCTGATAAATTCGAACATGGAGTAATGAGTCAATAATTTTAATAAATTCTAGTTAATCCAGTTCGTCACTTCCTTGGACTGCAGATGATGCGTATACGAATATGGTACCCACCCGCAGTCCCATCCAAAATAGGGAGTGCTTCGCATAGTTCCTAGAATTATGTTTAAGCGAGATATTCTACTAGAGCGAGAAATGGTTACGCGGATTAATGGGAAACATAGCTCAGAGTGAATAATAATTAATTTAAACATTCAATCCAATTCAGCTATTCACATTCGAATCAAGAGTGTTGAAATATATACTCTTATCCTCATCCTTACTGTTGCTGGTCCTATTATTATTTCTCTCACGTCAAATGTGGCATAATCAGCACGTGTAAATCTACGTGTTCAATCGGAGCAATTTATTTGAAATAGTAACCTGGTTGACAATTTCACAGCAACTGCTCGGGGCTTTCAGCAAAATAAATTCAAAACATTGGTGAATAATACTGGATGTGATACAATCCAAAATTAGGGGATGACAACATAGAACGTGTGACATTTATTTATCTATTTGCGAGTACTACTCTGATATTGAATTTCAATTTCGTGTTACTCTGTTTACTACCGACATTATTGATTCTGAGAATGATGAACCATGGTTCCTTACGATGTTCTAATCTTAAGATAGTTCTAAATCTGTTTTTTTTCGACCAGTGACGCAAACTGCGGGGGAATGGATAGGGCAGAGAATACATTGAAAATATTTTTTTTTTGTTTTTCTGTAGTATATTAGTACTCATCCATAAAAAGTGTTGTTACGGATCGCGAAAAATGTTTTTTTGCATAGTGGAAGAAATGTGAGACGTGCCTATAAAAAATTAATGATTTTTCAATATGCAGTCTATGCCTGGCTGGTCTTCATATGGATTTCTCTGTATTCCCAGACAGAAACCACTATCGAAAAACCATCCCAATGTTCATTCTTCCGATGACACTGAGTTCCTCCCCAAAGTCGAACCGTGGACCATCCCGTGAGGGGGCGCAACGCGAGAAGGGTGCTTAATTATTAATGTGAATATTATGCAGATCCTGACGGTGGGATATCTTCAGATCTCCAGCGTGCCACTCCCCCACCCCATCTCTCCCCTTCCCTTCTCCGGTTCTCCTGTTGTATACTGCCAGCGTGGGTGCCCGGCCGGTTGTGGGCGTGTAGGGGGCGTGTCCGAGAAACCCTGAGCTCCGTACGGGATTTTTTATTACTCAAGGTTGGTAAGCCCGCTCCACCGGGTGTCTCGCAAGCTGCGTACCCTTTATTTGTTGAAAAGTTAAAGACGGCCCTAATAACCGGGTAGAGGATGCAGTATGTAGCTATTAAATAGGAGCCGGCAAGCGGTAGCAAATCCGAATGAAGGATGCAGGGTAAGGTGGATAGTGTACGTGAATACGTGTGTGATTAAGTGAATGAATCCGCACCCTAGACAGACCAGTGAGCGAGAACCGCTATGAAAGTAAGAGATGCTCATTGTTTACGTCTACTTGATGGCTGGTGCACTTCCCTGCTTTCTTTCTCGCGAGAGAATATTTCATCGCAATTATGGAACAACATCTGACCCAGTATGTTAAAGATCTGATCACACTTCAACGTAACTCCTATCTTCTTTCAGTGCAGATCAATAAGAAATTGTATTTCCAGTATACAACCAAGAATTTCATATAAAACTTTTAAAATGATTTCATAAGTAAAATTATGGCATCATCAACGAACCTAGAACAGGTTTATGACGCTATAAACACGTGTATAACGCATTTTCCGGAATGTAAATATGTTGATCTTTTTCTGTTCTGGACCCGAGTAATTTTCAAAGGGGTTTAATATACTACTCAAAAACTTCTTACTTAAGCTCTCGTTAATCTCGAAAAATCTCGTAGCAGGAAGAAATACATGCATCACGAGACCGCATGATTAACCTCAACACCTCACCATGGAAAATCAGTGTCTACGGTGATCATATATGATGAATGAATTAATGAAGTGGCCAAGATTTAGAACTGCATCTTTCTGATCCCTACCTGAAATCAGAGATATGTAAAATCAATGTGCGGAAGAAATCTGCTCTTCCAATAAACATCTTGAATTATAAAATTTTGCTCATACCAATTTACTTATTGATTCCACCTTTAAAGGCAAATTTCAAGAATGTGGTATTTAAAATGAGAGAATTGAAGAACTCCTTGAAAAATGATTCATTTTTCCTCTTATACATGTGAATGAGTAGTTATAAATATTCACACGTATTTTATATTTCGCTGTTTTTGCAGCATCCAGACTAAAATATTCTCGTAACATCCAAAAATTTAAAAAATGATTGGAAGAAAACACGTTTCTCTGTATGTAGACTGCACATGGATTCGGGAGAAATATCCCGTCTGTCAAGAGTCTGACCTCTCGGCACTGAGAAATCTGCCCTTCAGAAAGGTTACCATTAAACATTTCCATTGAGTATGTAAACAGCACTTAAGAGAGCCGTGCCAGGAGTAACTTCATTAAGCAGTGTGTTTCGAAGGGACAGGACTCCTTAAACCAAGTAGACCTACTTTACAGCCGATTTATTCTGTCGGGGCTCGTAAAAACAAATGAAGATAATAGCGTGAGTCTTCTTAAAGTGCGACGAAAGGAGAGCTCACGGTAATAAACGTGGCAGTATTTGTCTCTTGGTGTCCAATATTCAACATTAGAAAAGATGACATCGTTAGATCTTATGGAGATATTTGCGTCATTATTTACATGTCGTGTCACATACAATTTGTCACTTTTGATTGATACTTGGTAGCTCAAATACAGTTATCTTCATTAAACCATTAATACAATTAACATTTGGGTATTAAAATGGTGGCGTGAATATTTTGTGCATTCATATCCTTAACAATCCTTTGTGATTGTATGAAGGGTTTCCAAGATTTTTCGAGGGTTAATTTGAATCTTCAGTCGAAATGTACATCAAAGATACATCCTTTTGGCCACCGTTATTTGTTTTCATAATTTTAATCGTTGAGTACGGAATAAAGAAATTTTCTGATCCACACTGGAAATAAGGGTTTCCCACATCCGATTCAGAAGGGTTACTCCCGACCCATTTGTAGATGAATTAACTCTTTCTTCTTCTTCTCCACATTTTTAGGTAGGGATAATTTGAGAATAGTGAGAGATGTGGACAGGGAATAGAGGTGAGAGCTGTATTGAAACACGGGATTCGAAAATTGGTGAGGGCTTACTTTAGGAAGGTAACAAATCTAGCTTTACTATGCCGATGTAGGAGGGAAAAACTTATAAGTAATTGTCGATGATAGAAGGAAATATTTATTACTCACCTAAAAGTTTTGATGTCTCATCATACTAAATAATAATTATGATAACAACAATTTATTAACTTCAAATAGGCTCTCTTGCCTAGGGATCTGGTAATATTATGAAAGTGATCGAGAATATGTAGTACTGAGACAAAGGCTTAAGTTCCTTATTAATGATTGCAGACAGTATTGTTGCGACGTTACTGGCGTGACTGAAAATAAAATCAATATTGCTTTTCTTACCAATCTTCCATTTCTTTATAGAAGTCACCTACCGACTGCATAACAGTCATCTTCAGTATATTTCTCGGAAGTACGAAAAGTGACAAATACTTGGTAATCAAATGCTGCATAAATAAATCCAAGGTTGCCGGCGAGACGAGCAATATTGGTTTTATTGTACCACAGTTCCTTATTGCGGTTGCTGTTATGTAGAAAATCGTAATTCTACGTAACTGCGTATAAAACTGAAATTTATTTTAAAGATATATTTTTCACTATGTTGCTTTTATACAGTCAGCTAGGACATAAAAGATAATTGCACGCTTTTGGCTCGGGAGGACCCGGAAATGAATCTACGATCAGCAGCGGTTCCTCAGGCGACGGGAGAGAAAGGTCCCTTCACCTAAATGATGGAGCAAAAAGGAAAAAGAACACCCTTGTGTTGCGAAGTGTATATTTTTTTCACTTATTTAGTCTTATATAAAGTGTATATAATGAAAAGAGTATAAAAATATAGTCGCTATCTACTCTACAGTTAACCCCCCCTCCCCCATTTACCTGATGATCGTGTTATGGGTCACAACTTCTCAGCATAATACATTCATAAAAAATTGGACTAATTTGTTTTTCATTCTTGCCATTTCCAATGTGCATGCTGTTCTATATTCGGTGAATGAGATTGTTCACTGAGAATTGAAGGATCGCGGATCTTCACTGTCGATTATTATTATTATTATTATTATCTTATATTACTTTTGATTCAAATTATTATTAATATCATCATCGTCCAATTTTTTATATTATCTAAAGCATACACATTTGACATATGTATTAGTATTCTATTACACGAAATGCCATTGATGAACACTCCAAAAGATGCCTCATAACTTGCTGAGTTCATGTACGTACAATCAGAATTCGCGCGAAATTGCAAAAAATTACCGTACAAGAAGAGAATACTCCTAGTCTTCTTCCGGAAGCATGTTGAGATCATTGAATAGTATTTTACAGACGACTTGTTCTGCTCTGCGATCACATAAACTAGTTGATTCGAGAACACTGCTGATATGACGCAAGGTGGGCAGATGCTGTGTAATTGAGTGATTGAAAATTTGAGACCTTAACTACAAACTAAACAAATATTAAAAAATAAACGTTTTCTCGTCTACAAATTTTGGTGTTTAAAGGATAATAGTACACTAAATTACATGTTCATTAAAATATTGAACACTACTTTTAATGACAACTAAATTATACTGATAAATAAAGCATGTTTCACTACATATGCTTTTTTCAATAAACATTTAACTGATATGAGCTGACTCAGCGCTTAGGATGAATTGCGCACCACGTTTTCGAGTTGCATTATCCACGAAAGGCTGGATTATAAGTGACAAGCGAGGCTCACCTTTCGTGTGGAAATATTTTAATCAGTAAATTTTAAAGTTTTAACTATCAACAGATTAAAAGGACTCGTTATTTCGGCGAAATACTCATTTTTGTAAACTTTGAATGAAAATGACTTTCTTTTCCAACACGATATCAATGGGATGTCCTTTACTTAATTAAGGTTACAGGATGTCATTTAAATGTTACCGGATGTCCTTTAAAATGTTTATATGTACGTGAGTACAGGAACCTAGTTTGTTGCAAAAGTTTCTGAATTGAAGCTGTAATAACGATTTAGGTTACTGGGTTAGTGCATGACAAATTTGTGAATAAAATTAAAGAATTTTTAGTGTAGATCACCATACGCTTTGGTGTAGTTCTCTCGTCATTCTGAGGTATCCAACTCCAATAACAACTACTCCAATAACACGGAGCGATGGGAGATCCGGATAAAAAATGTTTCTTTTTCCTTCATTTCTGCGCACTTGTTAAGTTTTTAGTGCACTGCGCTATCTGTAAACACTATTGACCACCTATATTATCACATTGTATTTTAACTGCATTGTGTAATTTTTGTTTTTTTCCTCAGCAATATATTTCTTGGTCTTGGCCTCAAAGATAACTTTCAAAAAAATTTCCGCTTATTCGGAAGCTCGATTATCCGGTCCGGGTCAGGTCCCAATTGATCCGGATAATTGAAGTTTTACTGTTGTACGTGAAGGTGCAGACGCGGTTGCGTTTGTAGCGATGCGGTCAGTGAAGGCGTTCGCAGCAGAGCCTGGACGATGTGGGAGACTCGGACGATCGCCGACGTCCAACGACGCAGACACGTGTGCCGCTTATCTCATTGAGGCGATTAGTGTCTGTCTCTGCCTTGCGAGCCACCTGCCTCGCTCAACGCGCGTCGTTCGACGGTTCTGCGCTGCTTGACCCGCGCCGCTCCAGCTCCTCCCCGCTCCACACAGTCGGCTGCGAGACACGGCCTAGGCGCCAAATGGATCGGGCACATTGATATCTCTTACTCGAGGCTACCTTAGGGACTTCAAATAAAAATTAGTCGTATTTTACGTCTGCATATATAATTAATAACAAAAACAGACACTACTTTTCATGAACAGACATATTTACTCTAGAACACAAATAAATAAAATCAATCGTTTTTGTGGTTCATCCTCAGGCAAATTGACACAACTTACGAGCAATGGGCTCACGTCAGTTGTTGGCAAGAACAAGTATTGAAACGTTGTATGTTGTTTTTTTTAGAGTAAATATATGTCTGTTAATGAAATAGGGTCGTTTTATTTGTTGTTACAAATAAAAATGTTATTACTGTTGTTTGTGAACCATATACAGTGGAGATCTAATCATGGGGATCGCCAATTACCTGGATCAATGGAAGAAGAAAAATCGTGTTTTTAATTTCTGCGCACTATATTTTTTTGTTTTTTCCACAACAATGAGATATTTCTTTGTCATTTTGCCTTTAAAATAACCTTATTCGAAAGAAATCCAACAATCCGGATATTTGATTATCCGGACCGGATATGATCCCAATTAATCCGGATAATTGGAGGTGTACTGTATTCCTGAAAAGTTTTAATCACTTACACGTCGGATGCACGATGTGTTTTTGTTGTACGCGTAATTAAAATGCTACAAAAATATCAGGTTTCGTCCCTTCAATGTACTCCTGAAGAAATCTCCCATGTGAAAAGGTCTCTGACCATTAAATTATTCAGACGATATTAGACCATAAGTTTACGAATTATGGCAGACATGTTCCTTGTATATTTCAGTTCAATGTAGAAAATCTTTTCAAACTTGGAAGAAAATTGGTTGTTCCATCTCCTTTATCAAGTAGCCCCGGAAACAGTCATTATGCGACCAAAGACATTTTCTTCTTCAAATTTTCAAACGTATTCCTATACATTGAATTGGCTGGTTCTTTTCCAGTATCTTTCTATGACACGTACTAAATTATAAGAACATTCTCGTTGGTTCTCTTTCCTTCTCTTTAAGCATGTTATCGACTTATCTCCATAATTTATTTTCTCTTTACTACTTAGTACTCAGGAAGAAGAATGAAAGGTTAGCAAACCAAATTACTCCCCCCCCCATGATACTGATTTTTTAAAACACGTGCAAGTAAAAAGACGAAGTTTTCTCTTCCCTCGAGTTTTGCGGTTTCCTCATTCATGCACTAAATGGGAGGAATTTCACTAATGAATGGCCATGGATTGTGAGTAAACCTACATTTCTTCTTCCCTCGTGGTCAGGAGACTTCTGAATGAATTCGAAAGTAAATAGTAGATTGACCGCTATATTGTGTTTCTTCTTATATTATACTTGTTATGTTTTAATCATTGATAGACTGCAGATAATGATCGTAAATGATTCAATTCACGGGAATTGTTGAATCTGAGAGAGAGGGAGCTAAAAGTGTGGGAAAACTTCCAATTGCGCACCCAAGGTCTGGGGAATCATGCAGGTAAATTATATAAATAAGATAGGTGTATGTATTCATTAATGACTTATATAAATACAAGTAAATTTTGAATTATTTTTGTACATTTGTCACCGAGTACTTGCAGTTTCATTTGGTAGTTAAGAGTATATAAACCTTGGGTATGGTTTTTTTTATATTCATGCCGGCACATAAAACCCGTTTTCATGTTAAACCTGAGATGATACCTCAATTTGATGGTGAGGTATACTGAAAATTTTTACCCCATTGTAACCATTCAAAATGAAATACTGAAAATAGAAAACAAAGTATGTTAAATATTTGACTTAACAACGTATACTTGTATGTACGATCCATTGGTCGCTCTGGATATATCAAAAGTGAAAAGTAATTTCGTGCCTCAAGCGATTGTTCATATCTAGTTAAATCATCATGGTCATGATAGTGGAGACAATGCGTCCCCGCAATTTGGCAACAGTCATGAACCTTGAAATTCCGTTTTTTTTTGTATTCACCATTCAAAGTTTCGTGGAACAATATATTCTTTGGGTTCTTATAGGCGATTGGCGGATGCGTTCTCCACTTTCGTCTCTTGTTCCCTGGGCTACCGGACGAATGTCATTTCTCCACTGTTTCTCGAAACTGACTGAATCATTGACGAATAGCTTTTTCACCCTTTTCTCGTGCGCGACGCTGAACACACACACGTTATTTCTATCCAGCAAACCAAAGAATGCGTTCTACTGCACGTATTGATCACCTCTTTTACGGCCAACGCTCATCTTTGAAGATGACTGTCCTCCGCATATANTAAACCCAGCGTTAAACAAAACGTCCGATATTTAGATATAGCAACGTGGTAAAATTAGTTATGCAGCTGAAGGAGTTTTCCTGTTGTAATTTTTGTTTTATTATGGACTATTTTATTCTATAAAATAATAGAAATTGATAATTCTGACTTCTTGGACGGTATTGGATATTGTTCAGGCAGCACCTTCGGCACACTCTTAGAAACTGCAGACTAGTGCAAGTTGTGCTTTCTGATCAACATCAGTGGTTTACTATTTTCAGGAGAAGTTAATACAGAACGTTTACTGTACATTTTTTAACTTCATTACGCTTCTAGCGTTGACCTCTGAATGGGAAGTTGATCTACTAAGGTATCTACCAAGGTACGATCCATCTTGGTAGATATGAATTTCTTACCGCGACATCATGGTTTCTATGGAATATGTCTCAGAAATGATTCTAGCGTGGAAAGAGAGATTTAAGGAGAACTGGAGGCATCATGAACCGCTGGAACATCGAATATTGGGATGTCATCTTCCGATAAGTATCTAACCCGCAAAATCAACATTATAGCTTTTTTTCAGTTGTTGACAACTCTGAGGAAAATTGTAATAGGAGGGGTTTCCTTCAGCGTCAACAGCTAAATGGCATATGCGACAGTGAAATAGTCCCGTTCCGGATGGAATCAGATCTGATTCTTCCTTAGTCCTCCCCGAGTGCTTTGATAGAGTTGACTGGTCGAATTTCTTCTTCGTCCCGAAGATGAAAGTAGTTTATTTCCTCCGCGTAACTATACTTCGTCTATACTATTTTTCAGGACAAACTGTTGGAAAAGAATCCGGTTATTATTTCACATGTTACACCTGTGTATATTTCATTAATCCTAAAGCATTGAATTCTGATCCTTCTATTCTCAGCATCAAGATAAATATCGAACTATGTCGAGATTTCGTGAAAGCCTTACGCATCCTATTCTATCCCATTTTATAACGCGGAGTCATTACACATTTACTATATTGACAAATAGTATCGCAAAGAACTCTTGTACCTATTGCGAGTAAAAAGTATGTTAGTAATTTTTCTGAAAATATCCAAAGCTTATGCGGTCTGACTTCTTTAATCTATGAAGTGCGTTTCATAAATTATGATTTTATGGACTCCCAAGTGTGCGTCTATAATAGTTAATGCCTTATGTTCTTGGATTTTAATTTTGTTGCAATTTTCACAAAAGTGCAGTATATACCCGAGTCTTATATCGTTTTGTTGTTTCTTTTCAGATTGTTTGAATGAATGCCTCTCAAAAAGGAGCTCAATTGGTACCATAAATAAATTATTATATTCCTTACACAGTCATTCCAGTAAATGATGGGAGAAAGCACAATGACATAGATTCCATCCCATGAATTACGTTCTGCGGTAGCAAAAAAGATCTGGCGTGTTCTTAAAATGCTTCGCATAAGAATGAGCGAAAATGGCACCCCAATGTGATTTATTGGTATGATAAGTTACGAAACGTTCCACCATTTGTCACGCATATTTACAGTTATTTGAATATATGAATAAGGAGATGAATTTCAAAGTGGAGGGAAAATTTTAGATTTCTTATTGTTCTTTAATTTTCTTTTTCCGTTTAGGAGATGCACCTTTCAGTTCCGAACTCATGAGTATTGGATTATATAGGAGAAATGTTTCTCTGTGTCATGTTATATTATTCCTTAGAACATTGTCATTTTCTCACGTGTTCTTTATGTAGTTATCCAAGTAAGAAAGCTTAAAGTAATAACTTGATACAAGAATATTTCATTAGAGTTATTGCATACGAGTCTTAAAGAAAGTCAAATTAAGGTAAATAAATGAGTGCCAATTTATGATAAAATTGTTTTTAAAACTTTACAGAAAAAAATTATAGATTAAGAATGCCTTGTAAAATTCAATGACATACAATTATTTTTACTGTATGTGATGGTAAAATGTTATGAATTATTGTGGATAGAATTCAAATGGAGGTCTACTTTTGAAACTCAGATAAATAATCCATTGATATTCAACTTGAAGTGAATTAATGATTATTTTGGCAACTTCACTACGCTTTATATCAACATTTTACTCTCCCGTATTTCTGTGTGATACGAACACCTTAAAATATAATCTGTGATGACGAAAATGAGGTCCATAGAAACTGGTTATAATATGTCTCGTGAACATTGGTTTTGGTTAAGGGTCCTTTGTAAAGCTAGTTTAATTTTGTTTCGTATTTTTTCTTGGTAATTGTGGAGCTTTAGCAACATCATCAAAGAATGATAAATTGAAAGGCCTTTCTATTTATCATTCTTCATATTTTTCGTTTTTACCTATATGTTTACAATGTAATACTTAGTCGTGCGATTTTTACCTCGTGAATTTTGTTTTCGTGTGTTTACATGAACATATTCCTTATGTGTGTTGGGTTTTAGCTGTAATTCTGGAATTAGTTAAACTTGTTTCCCATCAGAGTACCAACTATTACACGTTCTTTGTCATAGGGGCTTTTCAGTATGAACTGTAGAGACCGATATTACCGAAGTAATATATTTGTACATATCTTATTGACTCAAATCTGCAAAGAGTTTGTACGCAGCATGTGGGGAGAATCATGTCTAGATCAGAGTGGCAATTTTGAGGAGGCGGCAAAAGAATCACACTGTTTTATTTTCTAAAAATTTTCTTTATGGAAATCTCTGAAATTTCTTATGCATAAGGAGCAATTATATGCTCGGAGACAAGACACGGATCCATTCATGTGTTAACATCAATGTAAAAAAATTGATTTGTTTTTGAAATAAATATTTTAGCTTTCATTTTGTATTCATTATATATATTTCATTCTCTCCGCTGTATTATTTTAAAATAATATGAAAATATTTTCCTTGTCGATTTTTTTCTATAATTTATTGTATATACAATAGAACTTTACTAAAGCGGATGTATAGCGGTGCCCATAGGTGGGTGGGTGGGTGGGTGGGTGGGGGGTTCGCAGACCAGAGGTAAGGAAAGTTTTAAAGAAAATACTATTTTCGACCATGACAATTGGGGTCCGGCATAACTACAAGTATATTTTTACATGTACTGTTTCGTAATATTCTCACATTCATGTATTATTAATTTACGTTACAGTATGCGAAAAGAATACGTATTTTTGTGGCAGTACGCGCCGTGATCCGTCTTCACTCCGTTAGCAGTCAACTAACGAATCGCTATCGCAAAGGGCGGGGAGGGCGTGGGAACATCAGTGGGAAAGTCGCGACTTGTAGAATGCAGTGACACTGTGTTGTGATGTTGCTTATTGAGTCTGGTTTATTTGTTTGTTTGTGGTAGCTTTTATATGAATTCAGTTTCTTTAACTTCATTGAGATGATGGATCCACCACTGCCTTTGAACTCTCTGATCGAAATTGATGGGATGGTCCCTTGTTTGCTTCCGGAGAGAAAAATAGTTTATTGGCCTCCTCATGGTCATGTGTAGGGTTCCGTCCGGGGGGAGCGTCCGGCCGGTTTTTTCTACTAATAATTTTTAAAATAAGCAGAGCAACGAAGACTAATCATTGCGATCATTCGGAAAAACCATACGACATACCGAAAGCAGTGCGCATTATTACGTATGCTAGAATTCTTCATTAATTTTAAGACGATTAACTTTTTTACGACAGATACCTTATGTTCTGCAGAGTGTTAGTACTTCAGTTCTGATTTTATTTTTCTCATAAATTTTTTTAACTTTGATTCTTGTATTGTACTTCTGGGTTATTTTTCTTTTCAATGAAGAAAAGTCTCTATTCAATTTATTTTTAATATATTTGTTTTAAAAGCGAATGGTTTCTTGTATGAAAATACATTTATATTTATTATTCAATTAATGACGCGTTATTTATTATATAATTATTATACAAATTATTTAATATATAATTATTATACAAATTATTTAATATATAAATTATTTTATAATTGTGAAGGATAGAAATCATTTTACATGATAATGTGCAGGTTTTAATTCCAAAATCCGAGGGGTCTGGTCTCGTCCTAGATTTGTGATTTTCTTGATGGCAACCCTAGTCATAGGCAGTTTGAATTATTATTATTATTATTATTATTATTATTATTATTATTATTATTATTATTTGATCTAAATATTTGATGTGTCACCGTTTTGGTTGAAAAATATAATTAGCAATTAGTTTATATTTGCTTGGAATTTGTGGTAGTATGTAGGACCGCGCAAAAGGAAGGAGGGGTTACGAGTACAACAATACCGCACCCTTTGTGTGTGAAGGGGGCCTGCGAGCCCCGGGACCCCGCTATTTATTGGTGGAACGTAAAGATATTGACAAACGTGTACAAGATATTAAAATAATTGGATTAGTAAGACAGGTGACAAAATTTTTATTAAATTTTATTAAGGGTAAACAAAATAATTTATTCCTGCAACGTGATAGTTTTGCTTTCTTGGTATTGTATTGTCATTTTAAGTTGTATAAGCCAGAAAATTTTCGTAGAGAATATGTATTGAAGTTTTTAGTATAGACTGTTACGAAATAAGACTACTACTGTAGAATATAGCACAATCATCATGTAGACTAAACTTAATCATTACCAATCCTCATATAAGGGGATTTCAGGAATTTAACAAATATAATAATGTATAGTCATAGCTACCGAATGCAATTTACCACCTTATTTGCGTCACGCGCTTTTTTTCTACCTTATTACATAAACTAGTGAAAATTTCACGATAATTTTTTCTCAAAATGGGCTCGATGGAAAATTCCAAAGATTTGTCTTTATATATTGGTTTGGCGAGAGAAATTCCTTCAGTTGGGACTTACACTCGAAACAAGTAAGCTCCAGTTGAAATCGAACGTAACTCTGATCTTACTTTCACATTCCATTATCCGATCAAATGCATGTACTGATATTTATTCGCTCAAAGGATTTGGGTACCTGTGAATGGCATGACAGATTTGACAACGTAAATTCACAAAGTTCTGAAAAGATGTGTGTCAATTTCTGGCGAGTGAGGCTCGGGCGATTCAAATTACAGAATTTAAACTTTTTAAAATTCTAGATTCTGTTAATTTGTGGAATTTGATATATGCATAGGGTCATCCATAAGATACTTAACACACCATGGTGGGAGCGGAGGTTTGTGATATTGTTACACTACGTTACGGGGGTTCGGAAGGTGTTTGCCGTGGTGGTACGTAACACTAAGTTTTATAGGGTGGTTTATTATGTGTTCTTTGATCTTAAAAAGTGACACCTTAATTTATATACAGGACTGCTCAGTGAGAGGAGAGAGCAACGAGAAACGAGCGATTAGTCACAGTATCAAAATTTGTCCCCACATTTCCCGGAAAGCAACAATAATATTTCTTAGCAGTGGGGAAGTAGGTCTAAGTGTTACATTATGATTTTGAGGAGGGGTTAGAGATATCGTTACATGTGTGTTATGGTGGGGAGGGGAGTGTAAAATTGGAATTATTATTTTTACGTAATTTATGAAATAGATAAATAGTTACATAATTGTCCGTATTATTTTACGATTCGGAGAACATATTCATTGAATTACCAGGAAAGCGTTTCTCATTTCAATTTTTAAGCAAATATCAAAATAGATTTTTTATTCTTGTATACCTTAAATAGTCATGTCATGTTCGCATAACGAAATGTAATAAATTTTGTATAGAAATTATGCGTCATCAAGGTTTGTCCGTTTAGATGAAGATATTTATCACTGTGTTCAAACATCATGGCTGCAGCGCACGTATTGCGTTTCCCCTGTCCCTTTTAAGTCGGCAGCTCCACGTGTGTGATGATCCACTTGTCAAGAGTCTGCTGATGATGAACCTGGAGGAGCATCAACATTGTTTCTCGTAATGCGATACACGTGTGGGATCGTCTTAATCCTAGACAGTGCACGTACGACCTTCAATATATTCTCGTTTAACTTTTTATTCGTGCATCCGTTGAATTTACTATTATGCGTTGAATTTAAAAGAGATACTTAAATATTTATAAAACTTTGATACGAACAATAAGTTTCCTGATTTTGCGTTTCGACTGGACCGATTTAGCGTAAGCGTGCAAAGTAAATACGAACTAAGCTAGATTTTTTTTTGTTCGCACACCAAGTAATAAATACGAAGATTCTGGAATGTTTGCATTGCCGTAACTCTGACAAGGAGATACAATTTCTCAGTTCTCCTCACATGGAGAGCAGATGATCTTAAAGCATATGACATCGAACCTCCAGAATATAAACATCTGTCACAATCTTGTTTTGAACTTATCTAGTGTATGTAATTCAAAGGCTTCTCTCTTATGCACAGACTATTCCTCTGATATTCATTGTAGAAATTCAGAAAAAATTATGTCCAAAAGTTAATTTTCCCGTTCAATATCCAACTTTTAAAAAAACATAATTTGCAACATTTCTCTGGAGAACTTACATTATCCTTTTCATTGTGTGATTTTCATAAATTGTTTTTTTATTTGTAAAATTTGAACGAAAAATATTCATAGTTCATGAGATATGAAAGATTTATCATGTACTTATTAGGAATGTATTTCCGCCTTATAAAGTCACATACCTTCACAATCGTGAGACAGCGTAAATAATTTCGAATTTTCCAGTAATAATAATAATAATAAGAAGAAGAAGAAATGGAAGAAGAAGAACACGAAGTTTTCTAGAACGTTCACCGTACTATAAATATTGCCCAGAACCGGTGCTAGAGAACTATAGAGTGAAATTGTACTGCGAACACGGTACAAACATGCAACAGGGTACAACACAACAGATCAGACGTAACAATCATAGACAAAGCCGAAAACACAGCCGTCATTGTCGATATTGCAGTCCCACTTGCCCGAAACATGCAGAAAACCTATGGTGAGAAACAAAGAAAGTATGCCGGTCTGGCATAAAGTATTGAGAACCAGTGGAAGGTAAACAAAGTGTATATTCTGCCCTTAGTCATTTCCAACACAAGGCTCATACTCAAGAACCTGCGTAATAATCTCGTAGCCCTAGGGATCAAGAAGGGAACTGCGTACCAGTCGTTCTTAAAACCTGCCACATTGTCAGGAACATCCTCAGCATTGATCTTAGAATAGGTTTACTCATTGTTGCTTGGAACTGAACACGCAATTGACGAAGAACCGAAATGGACCGTGATACAAAAACAGATAATAATAATAATAATAATAATAATAATAATAATAATAATATTCTGTATTGTCAAAACAATTACATACTTCGTATGTCCACGTGAAAGATAATCTAACTTACTCTCCTTAACCAATAATATTATTAATAATAATAATAATAAATTTATTGTCAAAAACAGTACAAACTGCATATGACCACGTGGAGGACAATAAACTAATTTACTCTCCGGAAGCAAGCAAGGGACCATCCCATCAATTCTGAACAAGGGGTTAAGGGCAGAGTCGGATGTAATTCTTATAGAAGAAATTATTTAATGAGTTCGTACTATAATAATTTATCATTCGAAAAAGAATCGTAGATATTTTTTCAGTAAAAATTTGAGATCAGTAATAACAAAAGTATTAAATGACATTCCTGACTATGGAAAATACGGCACAACCAGCAGGAAAACCGGAGTAAAGCCCAAGTCAGGATGGGAATAATAAATACTGGCTGGGTGGGTTTTGGATCTTACTCTGTGCGAACTGGTTGTGCTTGGACATTTCTTGTGGAACAGAGATTCGCTGGGAAAATGATATTTTCATAATGTCAGCAAAATGAGAATGTTCCAATTTTTTGTAGAATCACACAAGTAATCATGTTATGTCAAATGTTTACATCTTTAATATCAAGGTAGACAGTATATTAATTTACGATTTTATCCCATATGTCCAAATATCTTCAATAACAGTGAAACACGTTTTTGTCTTTGGAGCTCATTTTATATTTAAAATTGTATGCATATTCTGTAACTTAAGATAAATAACACGAATTTCAGTTGAATTGATCTGCAGTAATTCTTGAAATATTTTCCATGTATTGAATCAAAAACGATAAATTTTGAACTTTTAGTGAGATACAATCGTCGAAATATAACTCAGTTGACTATTAATCGAGACTATTCCCCATAAGTTCCCAATGGTTGCTCCTCGTTTTCATTAAGTGAATAGTGACATAATTGTAAGGTGAATAAATAATAATAGTGAAAGAACTCTCTGGTTGTTTATGATTACGTATATATCTGTTTGTATTTGTTTGTCCATATTTGTTTGTATCTTCAACTTCTGTAAAGCGTATTAATAATTGAGATATTGGTTTAATCATTTGAAGTTTCAAAACAAACGGACTATTATTGCTGAAGGTAAAGAAGTGGAAAGAATCAAAGAAAAGTTCACATCTCTTGTTAGAAAAAAATGAGAAAAAATTTCAGCTTAATTTCACGTGTTAAGTAAAATGCTTCAAAGCTACAAACACTGGAATTTATGGCATAGCAACAGCTATATGGATTTACTTCATACTCTATCACAAATACATGTGAGTAATATCGTTGCCATAATGATTAACTAATGAAATGAAAATCTGTCAATTTAAGAAGATTGTATGTAATTTAGTTTTGGAAATTAAATGCCTTGTTCAAAATTTTTCGTGATTCAATTTCCTATATTTTGTTTCTTCACAACAAGCTATCTTGTATGTGAAATGCTTAGATATCTTTGTGAGAAATCGTTTTTTTTTTGTGACTCCAGGTTGTTGAATGTTTAGTGATTTCTTCAAACGTAAAAATTAAAACACGGCAATAAAATAGTTTTATCAGATTCATTAATACAGCAAATACAGAATTGTCACTGATCATTCTGTGGTTTTCTTCAACCTTCTTGGACTTGTCAATATTACTTACTCCTAAATATCTAACATTCCTCGACACTGCAACATTAATATTTGTTTTATATGACAAAAATTTTATGTCAATCGATGAACTGACATCAAATAATAAGTTTTCGTGATTGGTTTGTAAAGCTTAGAGATATTTTTACTCTTATTACATTCTTTCCCCACATCTATTACCAGGAAAAGAATATTTCACAATTTATATTGTCAGATTATGAGGAAGACAAAATACAGAAGAGTCCTTACTCTGCTTTTTGTCATGATTTAATGCTTTTCATGCTCAACGAAAAACTAAAAGAAAATTTATACAAACTGAAATAAATGAAAATTTAAAAATATCTATTAATATGTGCAACTTTAATTTACCAGTCATCTGAAAAATAATTTTGGAACTTGGAAATACAGTAACAAGCTAATTTTAAGGTCATTTTGCTGCTTTTCTGAGAATATTATCAATAATCATTTAAGGTTATATCATCTGTTATGATTTCCTTGATTTTTGTGATTGTATTCTTATTCAAAAATGATATTCTATCCTAACTCAGTCAGAGTGTGTATGACTGTGATGAAGAAGGACTAACCCCATTTCTCCCCGCCCCATTGCATCCCTGACAGAATGTTTCAGCGTGACTGATACATGAATTGAAATAAGTTTTGAGTATTTTGAGGTAAAACAGCCTAAAGCAGTCGTTTGAAGAGTATTCACTTCGGATTTTAAGTCAATACCTAACCAGTAGCTGTGTTGTAGGAACGAGTAATGAAATAGCCTTTGATAGCCTGAAGTGACGTAAATGGAAAAAAATTGAACGCTATTCTCCATTTCACTTCCAAAACAAGCAATGTTTTTAGAACAAATGATTACTTATCATTTATTTGCATTCAGGCGACTTTCAAGTAATAACGAAAGACAAATCATTTATTGCAGTGAATTAAGAAGAATGGGAGGAATTCGAGCTTTTATAAGAGATTATTTCATTTACACCTCAGACCACCTCTACCCCCTTAGCAAAATCCTGGCTCCATTCTTGGGTTCAATTCCGAGGTCTCTTGCTGGCGGAGATGAGCGGAGCGAGGTGCGGCCGAAAGCGGGACGCGGAGATTACGCGCAGGGCCGGAGCGCCAAGGTGGTGGCGGCGGCGGCGGCGGCGCACGGCGTCGTGCGTTCAGTGCACAATGGCCTTCCGGTGGCGGCGAGCGGATGCTGCTGCCATCGTGGCGAGGAGGAAGGACGCGCGTTTTTTTTACCGCCGGAGACGACCGGGTCGGTGGAGGCGGCAGTGGCTGCAGAGCGGCGGACTGGAGGCGTGGCTGCAGCGGGAGGAAGGGTGAGGGGGTGCGGGTCGCGGAGGGTGTGCTGGTGCAGCTGCGGGGGTTCGCGGGTGCGCGACGACCGTTGGGTGCCCCCTCCTCGCCATCCGTCGCCCGCTCGGCGGAGAAGGAGTATCGGATTTGATCGCACTCGATGTTTCCTTACTCCGGAATATGAGAGTACGGTAGAGCGTACTAATTTGCCAGGGATGGTTCAGTTTATCAAAAATCTTTTTATTAGGTGGTGGCTTCCCTCATAAAAATTCACAGAGAAAAAATATTAGAGAGAAAATTCTTACTTTCGATTCTTAGAATAGCCTACAATAATATTAGTTCTCTAGTGCTGACTGGACTTTGTCCGTCCTGGGAATGGTAACTTCGATATCGTTGCGACTGATTTTGTTATTTTTCTTTTCCATGACGCGAGCTCGGGTAATTGATGTTCGGACTGGTTCTGGCCTGGTTTTTACTCCGGATAGTGGAGGATTTTCCATTTGCAGGAATGTAATTTAATACTTTTGTTATCACTGACCTCGAATTTTTACTGAATATAATATCTATGATTCATTTTGAAATAATAAATTTATAACGGTATGTACTTACAAAATAATGTATTTTATAAGTGCTAAAATCGCCGCTGCCCTTGTGTCCTTGATCGGAATTGATGGGATGGACCCTTGCTTGTTTCCGGAGAGTAACTTAGTTCATTATCCCTCACGTGGTCATACACAGTTTGCAATTGTTTTGACAATAAAGATTATTTTATTGCGATAAACGACACTCTATTGTACTTGATTACAATCTACTGATGTTTTCGGTCGATACGATGCGTTGTTTATAGGTATCGAAAAATGTGACGCACTAAGAGCAATATAGTTTACCAAGACCCACCTCAAAATTGTACTGAAAGGACAATTCATCATAAAACACATTTATCTACGTTGAGATAAAATTGTTAGTTAACCTACCCGAGGTATAGGGTGTAGTTAGAACCAAGCTGCAAGCTACCAAATATTTGTCATTCTACGTAGATTTTAGAAGCACATAATGAAACTTTATAACATATTCTGGGGAAGGAATACACAGGAGGAGGTGTGATAAACAGTTGTGTTGAGAAAGATTTACAATGATGTGCATGAACCTGCTAAGTAACTAAAACTCCAGTATAAGTTTCATGTTAGTCATATAAGTGTCTATCATGAGTTGTCCAGCTTAAGTTACTTGCGATTAATTAAATTAATTGCTCATCTCTTTCCTACTCACTGAGACAGTTTAATTTCACCTTAGAATTTTACGGGGAAGAACACTTATCTTATTTGGATCGTAACTTCAAGTTTTTCTACACTGGCACTGTTTCTCTGTCAGTGCTCCGAGAAATCGTCTTACAACGCACTGTCCACTGGTTACACGACAACTGTTATATCTCTTTTTTCACTAACGAAAGTTATAGCTGTTTTCGTTGAACGTAACTTCTGTCAGTGAACACTGGCCGCTACAGACGCTCACGGAGATATATGTTTACACCCAGTGAGATATGTCTGCTCATAATGTTCGTACCCCTACCCCAATCAATTTAAAGTAAATGAACATGAATATACTTGATAAATAATGATTATCTCAGTTATGAACGTTTTTAATATCACAAACATATGTAAACATTCTTCAGACACTGTAATTTAACAACTATCGACTATCGTTGATCAACAATTATTTATTGTCAACTCCCAGAGGAAGAGCCCCAAACATAAAACCCTTCAGTAAAATATTCTGACATATTATGCATCACGATTAAACTATCGAAATTCCATTATCGACTGGCGATCGTGGTCAGTGAAGGGCTAAGTGGCGTTTCCTTCGGTCAGAGTTATCTTGAACGTCAGTGTCAGTTTGTGCTGACAAGTGGCAGTATTTACACGGAACAGGAAAATTCCATGTCAGAGTACGTCAGTTATCTGATAACGAGAAGGCAGTACTCACTGCTCGTCGTTTCTTACCTTTAGGTTGATCTTAGTTTTCTCTCCTGATGCATCTTTGTGGTCGAGAAGAAGTGCGCGCAATCCCACGATGTGTCATTATTTTTGCCGGTATGGTTGACCATAGTCCTGGTCATCTGGGGAAATATTTTGTATGAAATCTGGATATTTTTTCCAGGTTTTTTTTCGTCTCAATTCAACTCAGACTTTATGGTCAATATTCCAACTTTATTTCTGTCGGAGTAGTCTCCATAAATATACAATAAAAGTCATTTCGCTGAAGATGCCATTGAGCATACATTGAATATTACAATAATGTCTCAAATGGAAGAAACCATAGAAGAAAAACACACTGAGCTGAGGAGAAAAGTCTTAAGTATGTTTCACTATTCTGAATGTCTGTCAATCCATCTCAGCTGTTCACACGAGAACAAAATAATGCATCTGACGTAATTTTACAGCAAAAGAGATTCCAGGGAAACTATTAAAATGCAAGACGGGTTACTTTTATACCGTCACAATCATCTCGTACAAAATTTTTGTTGCAGGAATAATCAACGAAACAATTTGACTTATGGCGTATTTTTAAAAGACATGTATTACTCGTAATATTATAAACATGAATAATTTTATTACTCCTACCTGAACTCTTTATGATTTTTAAGCTCCCTATTCACAGATGTCCGGTGTAGTAATATCTCATCTGTCCTCTTTGTGGTGCTGAGATAATACTTGAGAGTTTGAAGATTCTCGGAGTATATTGTCGTGTTTTATGCACTGTCTAGTGCACTGTCAGTTCTTCTCCGATCCTAGAACCATAGTAGTCATTGTTTAGCATTTATTTATCTTTCGAATTAACAAATTAACAATTTGACAAAAAATCTTACAATTCTAAGTATTAAATTTTTCTTGCAATTTTGTGAAGGACTGGTATTAGGAGCCCCAAAAAATGATTTTATACTTAAAATAGAAATTTCAGTACTTTAAAACGAAGATACGACAGATTTTATTTTTATTACATTTTCTTGTTGCCATTAATCACAAAATTATTTCAGATTTTTTCGTGTAGTTCAAAACGAAATGTCTGTCCATCGACTTTATGGGGAGAAAGAGCAAAGAAAAATCTCGTGGATTGATAAAAGCTGTTTCTTCATATTAAATTGATTATACTGACTCCCTCTGCTGTGAAAACACAATATGTCATTCATTGATTTCAAAATACGTGAGATGCACATTTTCATGAAGTAATTTATTGTAAACGCGGTTTCTTAAACGGGGTTAACCTTTGAGTAAAGATCTATAACTGCCAGGGAGGTTCTTCTGAGATACCACTTTCAACACTTCATGTGGGAACAGTTGTTTTCATTTGTCCTTGATGAGTGGTATGCGTCCACCGTACGAAAACCCTTGAAAAGAGCAGTTTATGGTCATAAGAATACTTACACCGTGGGCAAGTTGTCTGACAAAAACTGCGTTACAGTCAGTCCGGTGAAGAAAGACAGCAGGTCTCCGAGCTCCGTGGATCAAACCTCTTCTTTTGCAACGGCGCAGTATGGTGAAGGAATAGCTGACCTCGCACTGTCAGCCGACGAACAGAATCACAAATGACAAAGGGCGGCTTGTTTATTGCTCACTCACCATATGCGGTCGAGCGGAGCCACGAAGCTAGTTTCTGAGGTCAAATGGCCTACGTAGCAAGAAATGGACTATTGTTTTGTTATGAAATACCCAATGGATTGTTATGAAATGCCCAAGATTCTTTTAAAGAGGCTTCGTAAACCAAATTGTTTAAAATCAGCATGCATGAGAAAAGAAAATTAAATTATGTTGTTAGACTTTACGTTCAATTTTTAAGCAATGGTAGTTCACTCAAGTACCATACATATTCGGCACAAAATCGTAAATGAGAGTTAAATGATTCGTAGGGATTGTCAGGACATTTTAGTTTATTATTATGAAAAATTGAAATAAGTGGAAAAAATATTAAATTCATTTTAACAATTATCTATTTTTTAGTTACTTTGAATCAGGCCAGTAATTTGAAGAATAATATTGTTTTTTGTTTCTCTAAATTTCTGCATTGTGTGAGATACGAAAATAATAAATAATTATATGGAGGCGTCAAAAATACGGGTATACTTGAAACCCGGAACATGTGCTCTCAAAAATGTTGTCAGCCAATAAAGAATCTTTCAACTCCCAAATATTTACTATCTTGATGTAGAAATTTCCGATTCCCAGCATATGCTGTGCCAGTAGCAGCGATTGGGAATCAAAAGTGGGGGGAGGCAAAAAAATGCTGACAATTTTCATTTACATGACGTTTTCTTCATATTTCCACGAAGTATGCTTCAAATAATGAAATAAATCAAAGAAAAGACAATTGGTGATTACCACATCAAAGATGATGTAATTGTTTTTATGATTCCCAGTTTTAGGCTGTTAAATTGAAATTTTAAAAAGAAGTAGGGGCGGCTTCCCCCCTCCCCACGCCCTCACCCCAAATCGCCGCCACTACATCTTCGCTGGTGCTATCGACAGCTGTGAACAGTTGTTCGCAAAGTCAATCGTAGTTCAGAACAGGGAGAAGCTGAAATTTTTCATCCTCCGTATATTATACCATTTTACAACAGTTGAGACTGTACTGCTCAAGAGTGGGGTAGGTTTGGAAGCCTCTACACCAAATCTATCTGAACTTATTTTCTGAAAAAAATTGATCTTTATGTCATGATACATAAATCAAATACAAATCTTTATTTCAATTTTTTATTGATAAACTGATTATAATCACCAGCACTGACGCAACGTTTTTTATTCTTAGCGTAACATGGGACCGTGAGATGTGAGAACGGTGACATCTTTACTAAACACACAGGAGAGGTGATTTTGTAGAGTGAGGAAAGGAAGTAGGGGAAACATATCTCAACCTAGATTTGATTCGATTGCCTCCAGATTTCGGACTCGGCAGACACCCAGAAGCCGAGACAACAAAACATAAAGAACTTTTCTATTTTCAGAAACAAGCGTTATTCTTAACGTCCTTCGTTTTCTTGTGATGCGTCTTAAGAGTCATCACTGACGTATGTAATTAGGGAAGAGAAAAGATGCACCAAGTATCGAAAAGATATGCTGCTTTTTGGAGTGCGTTATTTAAGAGCATTCGACATAAGGCACCTAACTATTACACACTATTGCTCCATTTTCCTCCTCAGAGCAGTATGATGACACTTTATCTACAATCTATTAGTTGCGATCTGAGCCATATGCAACAAAAAATAATATCATTTTATATCGCAAAAAGGAGAGCTTTTAACGCATTTGGGTCTATCCTTCGAGGACACCGCTTTATTGAAATCTGGTGGTTTGGACATGAAACTGCCACGAAGTTAGCGAGAACGTTATTATTCTTAAACAATATAATATTCGAGCATAGTTTACCGAATAGAAATGAAAATAATAAAAAATAACAGGTCTCGGCGATTTGTTATTACAGTAAATATTATCTATTTATTTACGTATACACATAACGTGTTTCCCTTTAAATTCTTTAGGATTTATTTCAGGACCCTCATCAGCATTGTAAGCTACTTGGGTAACTGAATTCCCTTCCAGCGGATTTTATCCAAACTTCAGGGTAGTTCAGCGAACAATAAACTGAAGTCGCAGCTGGAATACATATTATGTGGATTTGCAATGTTACGTTGAATGAAAATGGGAGACGGTATCGGGGTTCGAATGAGATGGCGCAGTCGGTAAGCGCATGAGCGCGCTGAGCTCAATGTACCGGGTTCGAACCCCGGTCCCGTCTCCCATTTTCATTCAACGTAACATAATTAATCTGTTACATGGCGGTGAGGTTCACCGCGAGCCCGGTAAATGCTGTTCCAGAGACCTTCGGATTAAAATACCACGAGAGTGCGGCAGTAGGGTTTAGACTTTCGTATTTCATAATAGATATCTACAATGGGTCACGTGAGAATCAATTGGCACACGAACGACGTCAGGTAACCGGAGAGGTGTAGTGGGGGTCGAACGCAACCGTGAAAGACAACACTCGTGCGTCGACGCAACCGTCGACAAGAACCCCCTCGACCATCCGTGTCCGTGTCAATTACGCAAACTAACCATAAGACACACCCCTCGCCAACCGCCCCTCCTGCGTTAAACGATCCGCCTTTGTTTCTGAGACAGGCCACGTGTCTGCGGGGGAGGGAGGCCACGTGGCGTCGGCGAGAGATCTACACGCACGTGCTACGGGAATTGCGGAGAGGGGTTGAGAAGTTGTTACGCTTGTTGATTCTGTCCAAGCGGATTAGGGATATCTCTTATCGGGCCTTGAATGGGGTCGATGTGGCTTTATTAGTGTTTTGAGGTTTTAATCGCGAGGAGTTTAAAAGAGAGGAAGGGATGATTGGACTCTGAATTCATGTGATGTTACCCCTCCTCCCACAGTATCTCCGGAGAGAATTCTACTTTAATTTCCCTTTGGATACAATACGAATAAATGTGCCAGAAAGGAGGGTAGATTTTGGGAAGCGATCTTAGATCATTATCGCTAAGCGATTATTTCTACTTTGTTTCTTGACTTCCTTCAACCGAATTTCTAGTGTCTGAATTCATTTGGACACGATTCTCCAAACTTGGGAGTCGAACGGTAACTTACTTTAAGGCTCTATAGAGAGCTACTTGAAGTATTTGCAACTACTATGGACAAATGTTTTTGTATATAAGTTTCCAGATTGTCATCTCACGAATTTGAATACCTTGAACACGTTGCTCATGTAAAATTGGTGAAATTGACTAATTGTGGTTGAGTATCACAAACGAATATTTTCCTGTGCTATGCGTCTTATCAGTAGTTCATTTCAGTGACGAAACGCTAAAGGACACAAAGTCATTCCTGGTAGTTACCAACAAGTATCTTTCTTCAAATGATAGGTGTTAAATCATCCACTTGCGTAGCACCGATCATGTCATACTACGGGTGAAAAATGTATTTGTACATCATTTGAACAAGTTTTTTGGTTTAGTAATCGGCCTATTAGAACGATATAACTCTTTAATTAGTCACGTTTATCTCTTCGGAAATTTTATAAATGTATAAATTAATTTATAAAGAATGATTTTATAATGTGTTATATAGGGAAATAGTAATGTAAGATATATCTTCATTTAAATAATCAACACATTTTATAATTACAATAATGAGAAATCGAAAATTAGACAATCTCATCTTACATTTCACGGAGTGAAACCAATAGATCATTTGTAGGTTAAGCATATCGTGAATGTGATAAGATAGATAAATTTCTGTCAGTGTGAAACTTGAAAGAAACATTCTTTGAAATTCCAATTTGTTGAATGAATACAGATAACATCCTATAAAGTTTTATTTTATTGCAAAAGCATTTTTCTGATATTTTTTATTAAAAAACAAATAATTGACAACTATTAAATAATGTGAGTTATATAAAAGTATCAAACTAACAGAAGAGGGGAAAAAACACAGTTACATTAAACAACTCTGATCAAATTTTTTCCTAGGTTAACTGAACTCAAATTAAGCATAGAAATCTCTTAGATTGCGGTGAACCTCACCGCCAGGTAACAGATTAATCATGTTACGTCGAATGAAAATGGGAGACGGGACCGGAGTTCGAACCCGGGACCTTGAGCTCTGCGCGCTCATGCGCCTACCGACTGCGCCATCCCGGTTGCGACCCGGGCCCGTCTACCATTCTCATTGAACTTGTGAAACCCAAAGACCTCTGAGGTGGTCTCGTAGAGACTAAACTCCTCATCTGAGGCGACTCAATTTGATTAATCAATTTAAGCATTTAATATTTTTTTCTTACAGTTGGCTTTGCCGCACCACTAAAAATAGTTCGTCAGAACTGACTGTCGGAAGTGGAAGGTTTCTTCAAATACTTCTTTGCTGCGGTTTGTGCGTCATGAAACTTCGATGAGATAAATTGTCCCAGATACGTTTCAATTTAAGAGTTATTGAGAGGTACATAAGCATGTGCTACAGTGCATTTTTCCGAAGCGTCTTAGAGCACAGACATCTGAATAAATTATTTCGAACGTACAGAAACAGTTTTTGCAGACTTACTGTGGCGTCAATTTTTAAACCCCACCTTTCTTACAATTAAAATACCGAAGTCATTCTTTACACACTCCTTTTCCTCATAAAAGGGTGCAAAATACAATTGATGAATGAAATACTCGTGAAAAGTACAGAAGAAAAGCTAATTTCAATAAAACTTAAAAATTATAATACGTTAAAAATGGAAAATACAGGTTAAAAACAATACTCAAATAATGTGGAACATTAAGAAAATTATTAAAAACTTGTCAGACTTGTGAAGTCCAGGAGTAGAGTGATAGAGTATGAATAGCTATAGTGAATTCAGTATTGATATATTGTACCTGATCAACTGAAGTATTTTCCTTCTTCATTCAACATAATAATTTATCGATTGACTCGATTGGATGATATTCGAACTCGATTGGATGATATTCGAAAAACTAATTCAAGTAGTTGGGAGATGCGAATCGCTGAATAATACCAGAGGCATCATGTGCACGTATTCTACTCTTGCAGCACACCTTCACCTACCCAACAACTCTTCCGGTAATAAATGACATGTCATTATGCACGCAATATTTATCGAGCGCCGTCACCTGGTGGGCACCGTCCGCGCGCGTCGAGTCCGGTCCTCGCCCCGGAGAGCGCGTCGCCTCCAGCTGCTCCACGATGCCGACGTCGCCTCACTTCCCAACGCGGGCGACGCAGCGACACGCGCCTGTCGTTAATGATTGTCATTTGTCCGCGAAGCCCGTAGTTAACTTCCGGCGACCTACAATAGGTAAGAGAGACCAAAGGAGCCCTTCTTGTTCAAGATTGCTACCTACAGAAGTCGGTTCTCCCTCCTCGCGGCCTCCACAATACTCTCACTTCCGCCGAGCGTTTTAGCGAATCTTTTCCCATTGCTTTTTTATGTCCGGGATTGGCGCGTGCCAGCGGAGCTCCGCTAGATTTTTGACACGCGTCGGATTCTTGGAGGGCGTGCTTGGGCGTGGCCACGGAGAGCACGTCGTGTGTTCGGGATCGTGGACATATGCGGGGGGTAAGTACGTTCATGTGTGCGCGGTGGCTCGAATAGATTTCGTTGAATAAAGAAGGAAACTTTTCTTTAATAATGATCTTTGGAATGAACTACTACTTTAATTCTGTGTCAGAAAACTCACGTTTCACTCACCTTAACTACATCTTCTTCGAACTGGGGTGTGCTCAGTAATTTTTGATGAATAGTATCTGTATAAAGCGACGAATATTCTATTGTGTTATCGTTCTAAGTGGGTGTGTGGTGTTTCAGTTCACAGGTAATTTTTAATCTGTTAATTTTTTCACAGGTAATTTTTTCGCGGTATTTTCCATTGCCTTTTATTCCACGAGTTCATGTGATCTAGAGCAGAAGGATTGCTTCCGTGATTTATAAAAATCTCTTCATTTTATAGTTAGATTACATAAGTGGATTTTTAAATTAGAAGAAAATATTGTGTGCTTATCGACAGATGTGGTCAAGTGCCCAATAACATCTTTGTGTCAAAAGGTTATTTCTCTTTAAACAGTTAAAAAGAGGAAGGAAACCACGGGATATTTATCCCTCTTGTAGATCGAGGTGAGACATATTTCAGAGAAGAGACGTACTCCTCTTTTCAGTTCCTCCTTCGTGCTGATTCTGATTGCAGTAGATTTTTCGTTCCTCATTGAACTTCAGTCGTAAACGCGCCCGATCCTACCTTCCACAAGAGTGGGTAAGGTTTTCAAGTGGGGTTTTTTCTCATCCACATTAGAGAAATGTTGATGAGGTCCCTTATATTCCCTCGACACCCAATCTTCTCACACAATCTCTTCTCCCAGGTACTATGTAGTTGGGCTGCAAAACATACTTGAGTCTCGCGATGTAAATAGGGTAAAATAATGAAAGATGTTCATCTTCCACGGTCAATGGTCTATATTACACACTTGTAATTTCTGAATGGGCGGCTGTTATTGAATGTCTATTTTTTACAAAGTCGGCCAAATCATGTTTAATTTCGTATTGTTTGTGACTTTTCTTCTGCACCGTCGTTTTATTTCAATAATGTGTTTGGAAGGGTGAGGGGAGTAGTGTCCTAATCTCCTCTCATTTCTGCCCGCTTAGGGGCATTGTATTTTACCAATTAAAGGTTGATGGAATGAAACTAGTGTATTTATTTCATTGTGCAGTGCAGTATAAGCAACCGCAGAGACTTGGCCTCCTCTCCGAACGGTGTACTTCAGCGCTCCTACCGGCCCCCGCGATAACTCCAGTCTGCTTTCGGCCACGCCTCGCCCCTCTTCCATGTTCCATTGATACATGTGTTTGCCTCACGCACCCCTGGCGGGAGGTAAGCGTCCGCTTTGGTCCTCCCCTACTATCCGCCTCGATTTGGTCTGTGCGCCACCCACTCTATCGTTCTCATCTGTGACTTTTTCTCTTTTGCTATCTACTTTCGAGAAAAAATGAGGGCAGTGAGATTTAAATATGATTTTAAACGATGTAGAAAATTTCCACAGCAAATTTGTACTGTAGTGAGTAAAAAGCTAAATTAATCACCGAACTACAAAATGTTCAAAACCAGTTCAGAATTGTACACATTTGTTTAATAATTGTAATTGAACACACAACATTCATGAAGAACATAATTGATCTCCCCCAAGATATTTTCCGGTTATTATGATAATGGTCGTAAATACACTCGTTTAACAGTTGCAGATGCATCAAAAATTATTTCTTGGAGCTCATTTTCCTATGCACTTCGGAAGTAGCGTGATGTATCGAAAAATGTTTTACTGAATCATCGAACATTTTTACTTCATTTCTTTACGTAATAGAGAAGAAATATTATTATGTATTATGTTACATACTACATTCTGAATATGGAAGAAAAATCTTTCGAAACTTGTGAGAATTTTCATTGAGCAATAAATTAATACTCAAATTGCAAAAAGAATGGAAACTTATTATTTCAATGCCATACATGCAATAAAAATGAAAATATAATAAATGGAATGAAACAAAAATACTTCATACAACGCAATAAAAATTAATATAACCTTTGATGATTAACAGTTTTGAAAATTCGGTAGGTACTTGTTTTTTAATGTCTTGAGTGTAAAACTGACAGTTAATTTACTCCATGAAATCTGCTGTCCCTATATGAGCCGTGTAATTTTTACGTGGCCAATAAGAAATTCAACTTGGATGATTGTGGCAAGATTTTAGGGGCTGACTTTGTGAAACTTTAACAAAACTAATTGTTACTTCTCTATTTGTGACGTATTTTTGTAATATTTTGTGATCTTACGTCGTTATCGTTTTTATAGATGTCAGTCGTATGTTGTATCGCTTTTATTGATCCTCATTACCAGGAACTACGCTCCTTAAAGGAGAAAAATTGCGTCTATTTTCTCAAAGATGCAATTGTGATGTATGTCACTAAGGATGGTGTTAAACTATGAAAATTCTCAAGAAACTAAACAAATTTTTTCGAAGAAGTAATTTGAGTGTGAAAGTATTTGTTTCTATTGATAATAAATAGCAATCAGTATTTTACTCTCCCCCTTTCAACGTCAAATATAACATTTCTCACCTTGATCAGTTCATTGGTACGTGGCTCTATTCGGTAAACAAAGAGTTAACCCCAAAGCCAGCATATTGGATATTAGCTATGACGTATATTGAAGTATGGAGTAATAATAATGCAACACTCTTCCATTCTTGCTCCTAAAGTGTCCACAAATATTTGCTATCAACCACTTGTCTTACTCATTCATATTCTTTACACGAATAAAGAATTAAATGAGTTAAGTACAGAGTCCAACCTTTCAATGAAAAGTAAATACATTGTAATCAATTACATTATAAAAATTTCTTAAATGACTTAAACCTTAAAAATTAAAAAAAGCTAGTTATGGCATGTTGATGAATTTCTGATGAATTTATTTACTTCACAAAAACTGTAAGGCAATAAAAAGATTCATTGGATTACCATGCAGCGTTGAAGCGTTTTTGTTCTTTCAGTTCAATTATTAATTTTGTATTGCTTTTTATAAATTAACCCCTTTAGTTTTTATTTTTAACAATACTTATTACCAATTTTTGTTACCTTGTCTCATCAAGGAAAATGTTGAAATGATTATAAAAATAAATAAAAAATAATTTATAACATTAAATGATAACTATTCTATTAATGCTTTTATCTTAAATATTATTGGAATGCTGGGGGCGTCGAGTTGAAAACATAGATTTAACTCAAAAGCATTGCTCAAATGTCTTCCTCCCTACCTTTTTATTTTGGTTTACTAGTCGAAATGCACTCTATTAGGACATAGCTCGCACAAAATAGCAATTTGTGTAACTAGAAATGCAATATTTTATTGTTTTCGATGGTTAATTTGTCTGAAAACAAGTAGGATACAATTTCGTTTATTACTATTTTTCAATATAAGGATCTTTTTACAAAATTTACTCATGTCAATTGAGATGTCTGTAGTTCATCACAATAGCAGGTTCATTCTATTTTCAGCTTTCACTCTCTTCTACCCTGGGCTTCTTTCTCCAACCCCTCCTTATCACTCATGCCACTTCTCGCACATTAACTGCAGCATGGACAAACTCTCACATAGATTCTAGAAGAGAGGAGGGTGCGAAAGCTTTTCATCATTTCCAGTTATCAAAGTGTCTGGACTATTAATTGCTTTCTATTCATACCCCATGTATTAAAATATTTCTTCACTAGCAGAGTCATTTGAGCAATAACTAAGTATAACATTACTCATGTATCTGGAAACAAAAAATTGATATTAATTCATTCTTTTTTCCGTCCTTTTTTTGCGAACAGAGCAGGAAGGAACTCTAGGCAACAATACTACCGAATTCATAATTATTTTATTTTCCATCTGAGATTTAGAGAAAAATATAATAATAAATTTTCATTGAACTATTCAATATTTATTTACAGTCAAAAGATGAAGCATATAGACCGAAAACGGAAGAGATGGTACAGAGAACGCATGAAGATAATTTGGGAGAAACGAAAAAACAAAATAAGAAAATCAAATCATGAAAACATTCAAGTTATACCGCTCTCTTGAATAGGAAATAACAGCAAATTGAAATTAAACTTCAATTTCAATTCCAATTCCCAGTTCTTTACAAACAGTTATATAAAAATTTTTACACAAAATTTATACAAACGTTATATAATAGTTACACAAAAGTTCTTCAAAAAACAATAATAATAATAATAATAATGATGATGATGTTTACAGAATCACATGCTTTGGTTAGCATGTTTACAATTTATTTGACATGTATTTAGATGTTTACAAAATGTATTTGCTTATAGTTTAATAATAATAATCATGATGTTTACAGAATCACATGCTTTGGTTAGCATGTTTACAATTTATTTGACATGTATTTAGATGTTTACAAAATGTATTTGCTTATAGTTTAATAATAATAATCATCATCATCATCTAATCTTACTTAAGCCGCTTCGTGTAACTCATTCATTCACTCACTGATCTAGTAATCATAAGTATAAAGTACTTGTACACTACTGATAACATAAAAGGGCCCAATTATTTTTCTAAGTCCCACACTCTGACCAGTTTTGGATCTGTTAGGATTGCAACGCCTCTCTCCTCCTGCTTCCCCTTCGGCAGGGGAAGTCTCGTTCGACCAATCGTAGGTCTATTTAAAACGGCGCCTATATTTGGAAGACATCGTGCGGCGGGTAGATCGTAACAAGATAAAATGTTTAATTACACCGCTATTAAAGAAATATTTTGTATTTTTTTATTATACACATTTTGAACTTCTATAACAAAAATATTCTGTATATTCTTGACTTCAATAAACTTTACCATTCTCTATATTTAAACGACATCTCGAGATTCGTTGTCTCGCAAGGTCTTCATAGGCAATGTAAACGATATTAGAGTTTCTGTAAAAAACGTTTGCGTAATACTGTGATAAAATATAGTTTTTAACAGAATTTGAATATAATTGCAAGATATCGTATGGAATTGGTATAATTCGAATCACAAATTACTTATAAATATTCCTATAACTTCTTATATTTATACAGTGAAGTAAAGAAATCAAATCTCATTGCCTACAAATGATGTGTATTGTCGAAAGTAATTTCACATAATTTGCGATTCTCTTACGTTTTTCATATATGTGAAAAGGAATTAAATAAATATAGAAAACGTTTGTCTCAAATATGAACTAATAACACAAAAGTTTAATTCTCGAGTTATAAATAATATAAAACTACTTAAGGAACAAATAAATTACATCTTCTAGTGACATATTTATCCACGATATAACAATTTGGTAGTAATCGTGCAACCTAAAAAAATAATCAGAGATCAATAATATGAAAACCTCGTTGACGAATTTTTTTACAATTGAAATACTTTATATATTCTACATACTTAACTCACTCCTCATTTATAATGTTAGTATTGATATTCAGTATTATTTATTGATTTCCAGAGCAGGGAACGAACATTGTGATTTAGAAACATTCTTTGCGGGTATATAACTTTTTACGAAGCAACATGGATGTTACATTTGTGAAGATTATTAGTCAGACATTCAGTATAATATTTACAGTAAATTTAAATCGAGCGAGGCAGTTATCAAGATCGTATTTAGTTTTATATGTTAAGTTATTGTAACTTGTAGTTCCCCGTATTCCTGATTCAGTGTCATATTCTAAGGACTTGTTATTTTAAATCTAGAAATCTTCTCCAATTAACGTAACATTTTGCCGTCAATTCAACAGAGAATTTCATATTTTCAGAAAGTGTTCAACAAATATGGGATATTATACGAAATATGTTTTTTCATTGTAATATTTATGTTACTTATGCATAATATTTTAATGGCGTTCTACTTTTTACTGGCTGNCACCTTTTTCTGGTTTTTTAATGTTTGTAGAAAAAATAAATTTATCTACAATAATGTAGTGTAATTAGAAAAAATACTAAATAAGAATACAGGGACCCTGAAGATGATTCTAAACTAGCATCACAACATTGACCACGCACGATTAAATTGCAATAGACTGTTTAACAAAAAATAAAGTAATTGATTGTTTATAATAAAATTGCATAATTAATAGAGCATATACCTTTTTCTTTAGTAAATATTGTTCTCCAAATGTATAATGTTGTAAATCTAGATAGTATATGAATAAATATTTATTAAAAATATGGTTTGGGTATATATTAGACCCGTTTCCTACTCAATATTTTTATTAAAATAAAGTTTTAATACTTGGGGTATAATTACGAACTCGTTAATTTCTTTTAGTATCATTGTTTTCTTTAAATATAAATTATTTGCTTTTAAATTCAATATAAAAATTTTTTGCACATGTTTATTGAAATTTTGAAGAACTTTTCTAAATTCCTCGTAAAATATATCATTGAACACTTTCATTTACACATGAAGAAACTAAAATATCGAAACTTAAAGAGAACATGAATAGAAATTATTTTATAGAAACTTTGTCGTCTCGTCGGCAACTTTGCTAAGATGAACTTTGTCCCTGCCACGTTGCCATGTGTGTCGTAATGTTACGTTGCCGAATTGATAATTGCTCAGCGTATGTTTTAAGATTTTCCTAAGCAATGTGAGAGCATGAATTAAGGTTTCGTTCATTACAGCTCCCAAACAGATATTACGAGCTGAATTGTGGTATAAACCATTTTCAAAAATCAGTTCACACTAGGATTTGGTGACAGAACAATAATAGCAGTGCTTTAGTGTTCTCAGCCAATTACACTTTTGCTGGTGGAGGTAAAATGTCTGTTGAAAAATTCGTACAAATAAATAGCCACTCAAGCCTGCCTGTTTTAGTCGGTTTGACAATGAATGACATTCTTTTTTCCTTGAATTGCCTCTTGCAACACCGCGGGATTTAAGATTTAATATGTTTATAAATAATATAATTAATTGAGTTGAGAGTGCAATTACAATTCAAATTATTTTATTTGATACCAGAACTTCTACTACATCAAAAAATATTTCATATCTCCATTTACTTATGTAACTTACAAATCTATTAAATCTTAAATCCCGCGGCCAGCAGATTGTGACATTTTGGATAGTTTCCTTGATTTATTTGAAAAGATTGTTTATGTTCGTAAAGAATGAAGTTTTAAGCTAGAAACAATAATTTAATGTTTTAATACATGTTTCGGTGATTTAATATTACGTAAATCACACGAAAATTAGCTTGGGGATGTGCCATGAAAACTTGTCAAAGCCAACTAAAATGTTTGTTTACAAAAATATTGTACAATGGTGGCAACGTTAGTAGAATCGTATTGGGATTTTAATCAAGGGATAGTGCAAGTTATTTAAGATTTTATAGACTGTTAAAGTATTGTGTACTTAATGTGTTTATTTGTTTTGTGACTTTGTGCTAAAATAAATTGACAAAAATCGGTTATTTCAAACGGCATCTGAAGAATGACAATGACTAGTTCCCAAACGTAATTGTAGTTAAGTCGTCGAAATAGCATTTATTTATTAATGTATCGTATGCGAATTTGTGAATGATTAGCTCAGGTACGTATTTGTAATTTATTTAACATTGCAATTATGCGTATTATTTTCGTTGGCAAAGTGTGTTTTTGAATGCGTGAGATACGTATAAGGAATGTATTATATTACAAGACATGTTTGACATAACTCACTTTTAAGTTTTTTTTGTAGCATTGATATTAAAATTCGTTTGACTATCTTTAAAAGTGCAAAAACTAAGATCGTAGTATATTATAGTGTGTTATTATTTTATCAATTAGATATGGTCAAGCCATTTAATGTTTGCAGCAGGCCGTGACATTTTGTATAGATTCCTTGAATAATTTCAAAATTTGTTTACGTTCGTAAAGAATGAAGTTTTGGGCAATAAACAATTATTTTTGCCACGTAAAAGTATGCTAGGTTAATTTTATATTTCACAACAGTGGTTTATATTCTACATGAAATGTATTTATTAATTATTCTTATTACATTTACTACTTTCTAATATTTTACAATATATCCAACAATGAACCGTATTTGCGTTTTATGTACATTTGCAAAGACAATGTTCAGTGAAAGAAAAACGGTGAGTAAATTTTGCTTTCTTTATGTAATGGTATTTGTGGACATTTGAACAGGATATGAAGAAATCCAATGATAAGGTGGAAAAGTAATTACAGTGAAGTTATATTAGTTAAAATAGCTTTTACTTATTAGTATGTACTTATTAAGGAGTGTATTATATTCCTAAACATGTTTGATGTAACTCTCTTTAAATAATTTTATGTTATTGATATTGAAATTCATTTTAAAATTTTTAAAAGTGCAAAAACAATGATAATTTAAATTAGATCGTGTTTTTATTTTATCAATAAGACATGTACGCAACACGCGGTGGTAGTTTGTATAGATTCCTTGATTTATATCTAATGTTTGTTTACGTTCGTAAAGAATTAGGGTATTATTCAAGAAACAATCATTTTTACCATGTAAAAGAATGTTAGGTTAATTTTATATTTGACAACAGTGTTTTATATTCTACGTGAATCGTATTTATTAACTTTTCCAATAAAATTCACTATTTCTGAAACTCACTACGTTCAACAACATACCCTATTTTATCTTCATTGCAAAGAGAATTAACTAAATACAGTAAGCGTTTTTTTGTTTACTAATGTAACTTTTAAGACTCTTAATGTTAAAAAATTTTAGTACATATTTTAACGCTTATCGTGAAAAAATTATATCTGTTATATCTCTTTTATACGTATCATTGTAAGTTAGTAGTTGCTATACTCTTTGCATCTTTTGCATGCTGGTGGTCAATTGATATTTTTCTACTAGTCGTAGAAAGATGAAATGTGGTTTGTGTCATCGCTATAGAATAGCAATAAATGATAATATTCAAAAAAATTGATAATATTATTTTTTAGGTAAATTTTTCGGGGAATTAATATTTGGTGATGCAAACGAGCAGGAGCTTGCAAATGTGCCACGTAATACAAGCCAAAGCCCCCTCGATAACAAAAACCTAGTGTGACGGCGAACGGCAGATCCTATCGCATAGGTTTCATTTTAAGAAGTGAAAGTAATTTAAGGTTTGATAGAAGTGTTAAAAGTATTGAGTAGATCAATTTTAACATCAGTATACAATAAACATCATATGTGTTAAATTGTTTTGTGTCTTTGCGACAAAAATGGATCTTTCTGGACATATGTGATATAGCATCAAACTAACATTAGCTTGTGGATGTCCCATGCAAACTTCTCAAAGCCACCTCGAATGTTTGTTTACAAATATATTGTACAATGGCTGTGAATCGTATTTAGAAGAATCGTATTGGGATTTATCAAAGGGTAGTGCAAGTTATTTAAGGTTTTGTATTCGTGTTAAAGTATTGTGTACCATATGTGTTTAATTGTTTTGTGGCTTTGTGCGACATGACAAAAATTGATAAAAATGACAAAAATTGGATCTTTGAGAACATATATGAGACGGCATCTGAAGAATAAGACAAGTTGCCAAACGTAATCGTAGAAAAGTTTTAATTGTCGAAACAAAATTTATTCATTAACGTGACGTATGCGTTTTTGTGAATGATAGGTTCAGTATTTGAATTTTAGATGCATTGCAAATAATACCGCAAAAACCTATTTATAGCTTTTAAATTAAGTGTCACCGGATGCACTACGCGTTCGATGGACTTCACGGAGAATCATTTAAATCTAGCAATAAGGTTTTTTCCTCCGGATGCCTTAGCACGGGCGCAAGTTTTAAATTTAATGAAAAATAGAAAATAATACACACTCAAGTCACTCACATATCGGGCAAAACAGTTTCGGCTTCCAGCCTTCATCAGTCACGTAGAAAATCTATATAAATTAAATTAAACTATAAATTAAAACTTTTTAACTTATTAACTTAAAGTCAGTAGTGTTGCCTTATTTTTAAGATTTCGTACGTACATAAAATAATTAATTTTGAAGCATTCTTAACATGAATGTCGAAATGTAATCTGAAACTGTCTTGAAACATGTTCTAAAACAATTAAAAAATAGTTCGGTAAAAATAGGAAACTTCCTTTTAAATGTGAAAAAATGTATTTTATTTATAATTACGTTTCAAGCAAGTATAAACCAATACATGAAGATTTCCTAGATAATAATTTTGACCAATAAAATAAATCACAAGAAAATAAGGAAAATGTATCTAAAATTTTATTTCTACTTCATTCTAAAACATGAATTCATTTGACAGATCCACTAATAATGAACATGATTTCTAATCTTGAACCACTAGCATCCATATGTTTTTTATGAGAAAACAACTTGAAGGGCTCAAATTAACATGAAGGGATTTCATGAAACTTTGATCTATCTAAAAAATTCATCATAATAATTACATTTTAAATTATGAAATATCCAGGTAATACTTTTTTGTTGAATGTTCACTTTTATTCCCTACCTGTGACGTCGCTGCTTCGGTTAAATTCCCGGTAACCATTGCTGGTAATTTTCATCACGGATATTAAAATTGTTAGAAATAATCATTGGCGTAACTAGTGGGGGCGGGGGTTCAGGAGTGCCGTACCCACCCCAGTCACTTCTAGCATCTCTCGCAATCAGAAAAAAGACAGGCCAGCAGTTTCAAATAGTACAATGGTTGTTTCGTATTACTACACGGTAAGGCGTGAGATCACTTCCACAATGTGGAGAAATGAATATTTTATCTATGTCCCGGACCGACCCCCAAAAATGCTTCTAGTTACCCCAATGTAAATAATACGTAATTTGTACCTTTCTTGAGAACCTACGTACCATCCTCCGAGTGGTCAAAACTATAGAAAAGTCATAGAAACAACACATTTATTGTTTTGCATTTCCACCATCTTAAAACGATAATTTGCTGCATCACGTCGTGAGAGGTAGTGACTTAAGGTTGGAACCCGAGTCAATTAAGTGCAATCGTTTTTTTTTTCAATAAATATTTTACTTATTTAGTCTTCATCTCAAAAGTGTTGGATATATTTTTCCAATTCAAGAATATTTCTTAAAATAATAAATAAGCATATTCTAATAATAATATTTTTATACGCTACTCTACACAGTAAAACGCATTATATAACAGCTAAAGATTCTCTACTGCAGTCTCTTAGCAAAACTAGAAAGATATCATGTACAATAAACCTCTAAAATAAACGGAATCTGTACCTGTTAACCTTTTACATCTTATTATTGACAGTTCGAAAAATATACGAAGTGTTATTATCATGATTACCATCACTTTGTAACTTTATTTTCTACTGGTTAAAATGTAGAAGTGGTAAACTATACCATTATACTAACTGTACAACCTCTTACAGTAACAAAGTACCACTGGAGAACAAAACAAATATGTGTTTATAACAAATAGGTGTTATAAACATTGTGTAAACTGCAGAAAAGTCATGCTCTTGAACCAGTGGTGCAAGAAAGTTCAAAACAATTTCAACGGTAAAAGTTTCCCTGTACAATTTCGTACGTGGGTAAAATTTTGAATCTTAATACATTATTTCCTAATCTGTCTGTCGCGGACCCCGAGAGTTTTGCATGTTAGTTTTGTGTGGAGTTCATGATGGCAATATGAACATTAGAACAAAGGAAATCAGAATTGTATGTATTGACAATTCTGTGTAGTAGATATATAAGTAATTTTACTTTGCAATACTACTCAATGACTCATTAATATAATCAAATAACACGCTATTATAAAAGGGGACCGCCAGGCTGCAAAGTTTCAGAATCATTGTTCTTATGATCGAAAGTTGCTCTGCCCGTTCCATTATCTGATCCTCGCGTCTGAACTGTGATGCCGACTATGTCGGGGAACTCCCGTCGCGAGCGCCCGCTATCTGCAGCAGCGCCCCGCGGCGTCACCGCCGCGAACTACGCCCCGCTCTCCAGGTGGCGCGAACCCTCCACAAGGGCGCGCCCTTAGCACAGTTTCGCTTCGTCCTCTGTCCGCCTATGGGCACCCCGTGCAGCGGGACAAAACGCAACCCCAACCGTGCGTTGAGCAGTGCTGGGCGGGTTGCAGTAGGGTGGACAAAGGGAGGGGAGGAGTGAGATCGGAGAGCAAGAAGCGACAGTTAAGTACTGGGGTGAGGAATAGAACGGGATGGCTAACATATTGACTCACTTGGCAGAAGGGAAATAGACACGAGGGGTAATACCACCATATTTGAACCACAGCAACAGAGTAAATATAAGCTTGAAAGGTAAGAAATATGCTCTCTACTTCTCTCCAGCAGTAAAATTTTTTAGAGGCAGAATAAATATAGTTTCCTGGTCCTCGAGAGTAAGCTCTCTAAGTGAGTGGAACAATGTGTAAAATCATACTTTAACCAATCAAATTTGTTTGAAAATTGCTGGTAACTTTCTTACATTTTTTGTGACTCAGTACAAAAATACATTTTTGTGACTTGTACATTTTTTGTGATTTCATATTAAAGAGCGTAGAAAGTTTCTTTGTACTATGGGGTTGTAATTTTATTTGATCTCATTGGCTAATATTATTTCACTTTTTGAAAGTTTTCAAAACTCCCAGAAACTCTCTTTCACGCGAAGATACTAGTTTTGAACACGTCCTGCATTATTAAGTGTGTGAGAGGTAACTAAACAATGAGTGTACACTTACATGTTTGTAATACTTTTCAGCAGCAACTCAAATCTGAACAAATATTGGTGTATTCATTTTTACTGTATCGGGACGTAGCTGTTTTTCAGCTAACTTGCTTTCGGATGGGATTATGATGATATTACGATGTTTGAAAACAAAAAAGTGTGAAATCATACGTACAACGAACCCTAAGCACGATTCTGAAATTCAACTAAACTTGCATTTGATGGGTGCTAATTTCCGTACATGAAATAATAGACGTAGAAGACATTTATTTTGCTTTTCCGATCATTGATCTATATGATTGCCCTGTTTCCTACAGTCAGATCTACTTTAATTTACTGTCAGTCCATTACAGGAAATGAAAGACTTGAAAACATTATTTGAAGCGGCTAGTATGTATTACAATTCCTTTCCATTTCGGTTACTCCTGTTCAACTGAATTGAGGTTATTAAGTTACATGTTTAGGACTAAAGATGGAAGATAATTAGCACGAATACCTAACTGAAATTTTTAGGTGTTTTGGTTGAAGATATATATTCCCTTGGGACAATATGTCTGTAGTAATACATATCATACCAAAATATGGGAAACTACATTTGATTGATAAGAAAAGTTAATATATACAGACTGATGGTAATTGTGGCATCTGATATCTCCTGAAAACAGTAAGCTTTTGGAATACATTGGCAAATTGTGTATCATAATCAAATTCGCAAATAAGAAGAATATCGTGTAATTAGAGATTTGAAGAGAGAGAAAGACAGGGATTAGCGTATAGTGATATGCTATGAGGAAAATATATCATATTTGAACACCGTAGTCATTATTTATCTCTTAGATCAAGTCGTTAAAATAGGGAATATATCGATACACTACCTTTCCTAATTTCATTTTTACGCTCTTTCGTTAGTACTTCGAGAAAATTGAACGATACTATATTGGATGTGGAATTATCATTTCATAATTTGAAAATGAATTGTAAGGTTTCCAGTTATGATGTGGTACTTTCAACAAATAATGTAAATTATGTAGTTAGTGAATTTAGCGATAATTCGCAAATATGTCGCATCGTTGCTCGGTGAGAGTATAACCCACGCCACGCTGAATGTATTCGTTCGGCATTTTTGATGGGGAAACTGCACAAGGCAGTGTTCCATCGCCGTTTTACCGCGCGCTCTATCAATGGCTTTCTGGAACCAAGGTAACCGCGCGGATGAATGTAAATGACAAGGATGACACGGAGATGAGATGATTATGAGTGAATCTTGTCATGGAATGAATGGCAAGGGAAACGGGAGTACCTGCCGCGAACACCGCTCCGTCCACCACCTCGGATTCTACTTGGATCGGACCGGGTTTGAACCGGCGTCGTAGAAGGCGTGTTCGCTAGGCACTACGCCACGAGTCGCCCATAACCCACGCCAATGATAAGAGAAACTTATACGTCTTGCGTCGATCATAGTGAGGTTCGGTGCTTCCTACAGGGTCAAAGTCGCAATGCTGCCACTACCCGTTCAACAGGTAGACAGATTTGAACTGAATGGTGCAAGATAGCACTTTTCCCTATTTTTTATGAAAAAGCGGAAAACTAATGGAGTGACTAACTTGAACTTTTGTGTGCTTCCACACCAAGCGATTCCCTATCTGATTCACATAAAACATTTTCTCGCAGTCACTCAGTAATGCGTTAAGGGGGTGGGGGGACACCCCCTCAATGGGGTTGGTTAGATGATAGGACTTAAATTTTAGATACAAATGTGCTGCTTAAACCTAATAACACTAAATGCAATGCTTTTCATCATGAATCAATCGATTTAAACGTGAGAAAATCCCAGTTTTCCTAAAGGGGTGAAGTGTTTAAGGGGGTGGGTCGCAGATGGTTTCTTCCATTGATGAACAAACACGTAAACCATATTCCTTGGATAAGCACACATAACCCTGAGTAGTTTTGGAACATCTGAAATACACCGTTTTCAGAGGTAGTGGGAAAGGGGGTGCGTCATCAGATGTGGGTGATTTTTTAATCTCAGCTACTGCAGTGCACATTATTGAGTCTGTATACGTGAGACTAGCTCTCTCTGACATTTTGAAGTGATATTTTTGCTCGATTTTCTCGAAAATTGCATTTCTCTTCACTTTAAGGGTGTTCCGCAGGCCATGGGGGCAACACAGACAGCTCCCAATCAGGGAGTGTCTTGATAAAACATAGGAGCTACCTCAGTCCAAATTTCACTCTGATACATTTTAAGACATAGACGTTATGCATAGAACTCTAACTATGGAATGCTCCGTGCAGTGCGAGCGAGCCGACCGGTCAGATGCTCCCCACCACTAGCCAGTGGTCGAGTCGGCACAGCTCCGCGTAACACGAAGGCCAGTGACGTTTTGTTTTACGTCTGTTTGTCTTTAAAACGAATTTTTAAGTCTTATTGTTAAAATAATACTTACGACTAAAAAGGGTAATTGTTTTAATGAATGAAATAATTTCTGTATTCCATATTAATATTTATTTCTCAATAGGTTGTTCACACACAGCACACGATATATTTTTTCTACACCCATAAAGTTTTTATATTAACATATTTTGAAACAAAATAAATTTGTTGAGCTTTTGGAATATGCCTAGCTGTGACTTATTAATTATTGAAGTCTTT
>NNCF01129427.1:496315-511698 GCA_002313205.1 Laupala kohalensis
TAAAAACAAAGTACCTATTTACTTTATTAGCTTCATTTCGTGAGTGTCGTCACGAGATTCAATATTGAAGGGGTGATTTTTAAATAAACGTCCTTGAAGTTGCATACCCGCCAGGAAGACATATCTTCTAGAACTAAATGCCATCTTATCTTTATTACACATAAATAATCTATACAAATACTTAACTAATCTAAAAACTTCACTAGACAATTTTGACAAGGTGTCCTCTTGATATAAGTGCAGTAAAAGTAATGAAGTAATGAACGGAATGCCAGATGCTTGTTTGGGTTATAGCGTTGCTGTGGAAGGAGGAAAACGAGGAAAGATTGAGGAGGGTTGACGTATTTAAGAATTTAATAATCATGAATATCGTCTTCCCAGGAACGCCTGACTGGAATGAGTATGGGTTTGAGTGTTTAGAGAATCTCCTTCATAAGGGTTCGTCCTAAGGTGGATGAATGAATAGAGCGATGTGTGACCACGGGCTACAACTGGGAGGCATGACAGTTCAGATTACTAATTTTTAAAATTAATATAAATGTTAAATTAAGAATACCATTAAACGATAAGGTTATGTTCAGTGAATATTATTTGCTTGTCCAGAAAATCCCAACCAACAATATAATAATCCCCACTTATATATCTCGTAAAACATACTTCGCTCTTAATTAATGAGTCATATTTTAAAATTTATAACATAAAATATTTATTTACACACTATATCATTTTCCTATAAGGTTTTTCGTTCTTCGACCTGACAATTTCTGGATTACCACTGAAGAGCAATCAGGTATTATACATCAAGGTTTTATATGTTTCAGGTTATATGCAATCAGGTTTTATATATTTAAATATGGTTTACAAAAGTTTACAGTATTTGATTTTCCTTTACTTGTATCTCTAGTAGAGGGGTTTGAAATTTGTTCACCAGGTTTATCATGTTCGCATGTTGTTACTTCAGTTTCTTCACCTCTCTCCTTTTTTTAATTCTAAAAAAATTGTTCTACTTCAGTAAGAAATTAAATGTATAAGAGGGTTATGCCATTAAATCACATTAATAGCGGATTTTCATAAGAAAAATATATTAAAACACTTATATTAATTAAACATTAACTAATTCCTGTATTTATGTCTTGAACTTATTTATTATAAAAATAATAAAATATATTACCGTTATTATGTTAAAAATTCTTCTTTGTTTCGATGGCTGTCATCAAGTTGGGGGGAAATTGAAATAATGTAGGCACTGCATCCTTTTTTAATGTTCTCCGCAAACCACCTGTTTCAAATGCACTTTCTTCAAAATGTACACTGCAAAGGCTAAAAGTGTTCGAAGGATTGAATTCTTTTTTTTGTAGCTTTAATCCATCGTTGACGAAGTTCCGGGACTTTGGGAAACCTGTAAAACTTACCCAATTAATATAACATGAATTCCTAAGAATGTGAATATTATTCTTACTTATTCACAGGATTCTAAAGAAAATTTACTGTCAAATCTGTTCCATTGGGATTTAAGTCAAAAAGGACATTAAGGATTAAATGACTAATAGTTTAAATAATTACTGAAAAGTTGCGTATAATGTAAAAATGTTCTATAGTTAACGAGAAAAGCGATAAATGATCTTTAAATTTTAATTAACATTTAGAAATGAAATTAAATAATGATCCGTCAAGTCAAAAGAATTACTAAAATTTATTTTATCTAGAAGTTTTGCACTACTATTAATAAAGTGTGGTAATACACTTCAATTATCTCATACTAACAATGAAAATAAATAATCCTCATTATACTTACTTATGAGCAGATAAACAAGATTTCTTATCTATATAATTCTTGCAATTATTGGCTACACAATAGGTAGACATTTCACTTAAGAACCAACATAAACTATATAATCATATAATCGCTTAAACGAAGCACAATCGTCGACCACATTGACTGGTAGCACGGACATATACTGGTGCCATAGAACACAGAACTGTGCTGGTGCCGAGTTGTTTACACTGATTAATGGTGGGGGCGCCGAATACAGCCGGTTCGCTTCTCGACGCCCAGGGCCGCGTGAGTCCGTGTTCTATGACGTTATGGAGCGATGAATTTACTACACCGCCAATTTTGTGGGGTAGTGTAGTACAGTAAAATCGGCCGAAAAAATGACCAAACGCAAACATCAAAGAGAAAAGTTCTAACTCACGCCAAATTGTTCTATACCTTCTTCTTGGCAACTGTATTAAAGTTGTGCCAAATACAACGTCGGGTTCCGGAGGCAAGGCGTGGAAAGTTAGTGAACTTGTTTTTCCAACAGTTTTTCACTAATTCCTCGAAAACTATGTGGCCTAGCTAAAAGTTAGGGGTATATTACATTACTATACATGGACCGGGTATTTCTCCGGTTTTCCTTCGGGTAGAGGCGGATTTTTTTTAACAGACTCACTAAGCTCTTGCCTTGGAGTAGCGTCTATTAAAATAATAAATCTGGAATTTAGTGTTATATAATTGTTTCGATTAATAAACAGTACTTTCCGAATAATCTATAGTTTGATAATAATACATACTTCTGAAATATCTAAAAAAACACAAATTTGTTGGTATTATGTTAATACAATGATAACGTACCGAACTGTTTTTATTGAGTGAGTTCTTGATCGGAATATTTGGGATGGTCCCTTGCTTGCTTCCGGAGAGTAAATTAGTTTATTGTCGTGCACGTGGTCACACGCAGATTATTACTTCTTTTTTGACAGTAAATTTATAACAAAAAAAGACGAGAAATAGCCATATATATTGTTGTGCTTCAGTCAACTATGACAGAGATATGGAGGGAGTAAAAGTGGATTTTCTCACCAGAATGGAAATAATGTAAAACTTTCGTAATTTTTGTGCTCTGAAATAGTAATTTTCGCTCTGCTTTCCATTATTTAATTTTTGAAGCCTTGTATTGTAATATACAGGTTCCAGTAGAACATATTCTAAGCTATTTACTAGATGGCACTAGCTCTGCTGCCGAAAATAATGTAAAGTTACAGAAATCAATGCATTGCACGATGGTTTAAATGACCGATATACCGATTCGACAGATAATGTGCTCAAAGTCAAAAATTAATTGTCTTCAAAAGTGTCTAGTAATTAGAACGTAGAATTCGGCCTCACGAAGGCTCATTATTGCGATCCTTAGTTGGCCGTAACGAAAAATACATTTCTCTTCATAATCTGCCAAAATAAAAATCGACCCCAGTATTGGCTAAAAACTTGTATTTCATTTATATTAATAACTAACAATATATGTCGCTTTGCTATAATCTACAAGTGAAAAACATCAACTACTGTGTGTGGGTCAGTGTTTGGGTTGTTAAATGTCAGTTGCTCTGTGCGAAGTTGTTTCCTTGCACTTTTTTGAAAGTGCCATTTTTCCCTTGTTGTAAATTGATGAGGCGGTATCACATTCCGAAAAAGCATATACTACCAAGAGAACATCCTTTATTTTCACAATTCCACGCTATATGTTCCCAATGTAATAGATCTTTTCTTCTTGAATACCTTTTTTTGTATGACCATCTTCAAGTGGGTGTTGGTTGGTGCATGAAAAATTATCAATACTTGTAAATCAGTGCCTTCACCAATGACAATAGTTTCTTCTCCTTTCTCAGATTCATCAATTGCAGCACAAACAATCATTGTATCAGCATCACCTTTTATTTGAACTTCGCAACCAGCTTTCTGCAAGTGAAGTGTGAGGAGAGAAATCAATTCCATCTTGTTCTTCCCATTAGCAAGGAATTCTGCTTGCGGAAAAGTGATATTAATTGAAACCTCTGCTAGTACAACATGTGTAGTTGAGCGAATTACCAGCATATGTTCCTCTTCTTTTGTGCTGTCTTCTTCCCCGTATCCATTAAATACCACAATATCTTCTCGAAAATTAGAAATTACATAAGCGTATTTCTGACAAATTTGCTTAAATGTAGTTACCTGGACGTAGCCAGCCAACGCGATAGAGGTGCCCTCAATAATTTATGACACTCCGTCTGGATCTGCGACGGCAGATAATTCATTTGCTCCAGGTACCCATCTGTCGACTTAGGTGAGGTTTTCAGCTGGTGTTTCCCTCACCTATTCCAGACAAATGTCGGTTCGGTATCATAAGTTCCCCGTTAAACCAACATCTCTCCTTTCCAATTCCCTCTTCCAACTCCAACGGTTACCTCACCAAAAGACATAAAATAATTAAATTAAATAAATTTACTACACTTCCTCAAGAAACCCGATTCGTCGAACTGGGAGGGAGGATAAGCACACAAATCGTACTTGAAGATCTTTGCCAGCTGCTCATCAGTCCTTGCTGTGCGCACCATGCGGTGTAGAAGGGTGTCAGGTTTTATACATAATGTCATGGCGTATTGTCACTACTCTGGTGATGGTCGCGCGAGACTCCACACCTGACTTTCTCTTTAAGTGTTTATCACTGAATTCCCCCCCCCCAAATCGTTTCCAACACACTTGTTCCAACTTCGAAAGTCTCATCGCGATACATCTTTTCATCTGTCTCAACTCCTGTTGATAAGAACGACAGTTCAGAAGGTTTCCAAAAGGGGTTGCCTTAATCTAAAGAAGAAAGGAAAGGTTGCAATGCTTTGGAATAAAGCTTCTGATTTGCCTCATGCAGCTCAAAATGCTGGTCTGAAGAAGTGTCATGAACTCCGGCGAATTCTTCCAGTACTTAACAATCCCTAAACAGATTGGCACTTCGCAAATTACGATTTCGGAACATTTTTTGCCGATCCGGAATAAAAATCATTCACCTTCCTTCCACCCCTTCCCAGGAAACCCGCAGCTCTGTGTTGGGTAACGTTTCATCACTTACTTAGTGGATTTGTTGATATTTCGGCATGGAGTAGAAAGTTTCTTTTTAGGTGTTTGGGGGTTGGTGATTTTTTAGATAATTGTACGATACTAAGACGTCGTGAAATATTTTTGGGGTAACTGCGTTAAGATGTAATATAGATTGCCGGTTCAGATTATTAAAACTGCGGAAGCAAGTCACAGAGGGTAACTTTTTCATCATCTTCGCAATATGAACTGAGACATTGCAGTGAAACACAAATTTGACCCCATCGAGAATCTAACCCGAGGTTTTTGCGAAGCAAGCATGCACCTTGAGCTACCAAGAGTGTATACATAATAATAAATAATAAATGTTTTGTCAAAATAGCAGTTACATATATCGAAACTTCGTGATTTTCAAGTGATTTCGAGAAATTCGAAGCAAATGGTGTATATTTCATATTTATGTTATTATCATATTTATATTATCTAAATATTCATATTGTTCCCTCCATATCTCCGTAACCGTTGACCGCTGCACGAACGTGTGGCGAATCATTTTTGTTAAGAATTTATTGTAGATTAATTTGTAATACCAGAACCTTTCAGCTAGGCCTCATAGTGTTAGAGATAGAAACTGTTCAAAAGGGTAAATTTATCCTTTTTTCACTCCTTCCCGCCGAAACCCAACGTTTGGTGTAACATTTTACACTTACTGAGAGGAAGGTATAGAACAATTTGGTGTGGGTTACAACTTTTCTCTTTGAATGTTTGGATTTAACCTCAATTGTACCATACTATTACCTCTGAGACGAAGGGACAATTGAAAGCAACGTTTTCTTTCCTACCAGGAAGTATGGAACGAGTGACAGTATGAGTACTTGTCATTGTTGTCATGGGAACTTTTAATTGCATTATCACCCTTGTAATTCCATGTTAATTATTACCCCCTTTCGATGTTTATATTTACCCGTTTTTTGACACCTATGCCATAAAACATAGATTGGTAGTTTAGTCAGATCATCAGAACGTCCTAGAATTCAGAAATGAGTCTTTGAATTATATTTTTTGATATTTAATTTACTATCTTGCGGGATTAACCCCTTTACAACTAACATATATAATAACTTCCTGCAACTAAATTGAATTCCATCAATAAAAATATAAAAGCAAATGTGCTCCACAGCAAAGCAAAAATATAAAAGCTCCGTGGCTACAGTGACAGCGTGATCGCTCGTCACCAAGTCATCCCGGGTTCAATTCCCAAGTAGGGCAAGATAGAATTTGTAGCTTTTCATTTCCATGTCTCAGTTTATTTGCTGTGATGTATGAAAAGTTCACCCTCTGCGACTAACAACCGCAGTTGTAATCTGGATCCTATCTAGACGCTGGTCTTCCGATTTCAGTAAAATTCACGATGTGTCTAGTGAGTAAATTCACACAAAAACTGAGCTTTACTGGCACTCGTCATTTGAGGTCCTAGCTGGCCGAAACGAGATACATATATACGTACAATATAAAAGCAAAGACATAAAAACATGATGAGGTAAAAGTAATACATTCCATGAATGTTTGTCTTGTCATAAAATAATAAATCGTTTTTTTTGTGCCCTCTTTTTCACAAACTCGAAATGGAGATAAAAAAATTAAAGAAAATTTGTCATCATAGGCTGGAACGAATTTAGTGTTTACGTTATCCATTCTTTTCAGTCTAGTGTCCTCCAATTCATCATATTTTCGTCGTCGAAACTACAAACACCTGCAAAGTATTTATTTTGCTCTTCCGGTTGTCTATGTCCACAAGTAAAAACATCTGGTATAAGACCTCTGTAGAACTCTGAAATTAGAAAAATAGGAGGAAAAATTCGTTAAGTTTTGAAATTTGGTGATGTAGTATTGTTTACGATTATTAACCCCCCACCCCAAATTTTTCAGCGTCATGCATCACCAAAAGCCACCATATTTCTACTATTAATCCCTGCGGATATATTTAATGTTTCACTCGTGCTTGGAAGTCTGTGTGTTGTTGTCGTATCCCGAATCTTCAATAAAACAAATTTATTTGTTTTAACTTGTAGGTTTCTCTTTCATTTGGATAAAAAATTAAATAATTTGTTTCATTCCGTTTCCGAAAGTTATTCCTAAAAGCATACTTTTGAAGTCTCCGTATGCAGTTTTGTCGTAATATGACCAAGTTTCTGCGCAAAAAGTACAATTCTTATATTTCCTTTTTAAAGATTTTTTTAAAGCTTTTTACGATAGTTTTTTTCAGGTAGTGCCATTGTCGATAAAGATGTCACTCTTCAATCAAGAGGAGGTATGAATTGCCTTCGATTGTATTTTTGAAAATGTAAAACTACTGCCGTATAGTGATTTTTGATACTATAGTTATATAACTAAATGAAATTATTTATCAGTGTATATTGCTGATCATCAGTGATACTGTATATCAGTAATAATGTTACAAAAGCAAAAAAAATAATTGTAATGGCATAAGAAAAATCAGAGAATTCGGGAAGAGGGGCTGAAGCCCCAGATATGAATTTGTATGTAAAAAGTGTTTTTGTAGGAAGAATTAAATGAAATTAAATACTTACACTAAAAACATAACAATTATTGAAGAAAAATGTTTTATATTCTCTGGAATGTGTCATTGCTTCGTGTAACTTGAACCGTTTTATACTAGCGATATCTCAGAAAGAATGTATCTTGCATTTGTTGTTCTTAACCTACTTAAAAATTTTTATTGTTTTATAAAATATTTATTATGACATCAAACGTAGTTCATACCAACGCGAATTCTTATATATTTGAAGAACATTCTTCTCCAGAGTATGATCAATACTAATAATGAGTGCTGGCCTTTCTTTAACCCTTTAAATACAAATGTCACAGAAAATTGAACAAATTTTTTTTATTCATTTAAACTAAAAACTTAGCATTGGACGTTTTTCACTCTTTATGAATTAATTTAATTCCATAAAGAGTTCAATACTCCCAGTTTTAATTTCTTGTAGAATTCGAAATGGTTACTGTTGCGAAAATGCACCGTTTACCAGAAGCAATGTACATAATATAAACTTAACTCAAAGAAGGATGATACAATGTATTTCGCATGCGATTAACAATTTTATGTTTTACTTTGGTACTTACATTGCGAAGTTGCCACAACTTTTCTTGCATCTTTTTGCTTTTCACATCCTGAAATCTGTAGTTCCTTTTACCGGATGTACGACTGTATCATGCGTCAATACATGAAAAGTATTTTATAACACTAAAACAATATTCGCATGGACTTTCTCAAAGTAGATACCATGAAATAAAAATGGTGACTATTGTTGTGGAGGTAGTAGAATGTTTTAGAAAATATGAAGCGATTACCTTGAAGAATTCCACAAGAAAAAAGGTAAGGACACTTCACTCTATCTCATTATGTAGAAATCTTCAGAGGTTTTCTGCGTATCTCATTACGCGGAAATCTGCCTTTCGGAAAAGATAACACGTGACACCAATGTTGCTAAAACGCAACCGAAAGAAATTTTGTAATATAACGTACTTTTTGCAAATTTATTGCATGTAGTTAATCATTACTTACAATGAACAAATAAGCTCAAAAAAATCGTCGAATTATCATAATATCAAATGAACATATCGCTTCGAGAAAAAGACACAAATAAAAACAAATGTCCATGATCCTCCTTCTCCTTCAACCAATAGTACCTACATCATCACAAATTAAAGAAATAAAACATAGTTTGGCAATTATTGAAATGCGGCAGCTTCCTTATTACAATATTCGAATAAGTAGTTAAAAGTAACAGAAAAAATTGGTTAGAATATTGGTATTCTAGTTCATTGATTGAAAGTAGAACAGTCGTTTTAAGTGATTTGTCCAATAGAGCAATCTATTTACAAGTTTAAAAAAATAAACATATTTTGAAGTTCCGGGAAACGACAACAAACATGTAAACATCCAAGCACGAGTGTAACGTTAACTGTGCACTTGCAATTAATAGTAGAAATATGTACGCGTTATCCGGTCACCTTCTATTCGTACTGACACTCGCGTTCCTCTACCAAAATACGTAGATATATTTCGTTGTATATATCACTGCATTTGGATGCATAGTTACTTCGAGGTCTTATTATGCAAAAAACATCATTTATATATAGAGAAATGATGAATAAATTGTAATTTTGAAAACTACCCCCTGGTTGGAGAGCTTAAAGCACGAGGACGAATTCACATATCGCAATAATTATGTTCACCTTTTTTGTTGGAAATTTAATGAGAAACATTTTGTCGTGGAAATAACTTTCTTAAAAACATGACCGTTTTGGGACAAAACTGGAAGAAAAAAAACCGCGAACATGCTCCTTAGGGGTGGCTTTTAGGGGTGTGTAGCCCTGAAAAAATCGGGGAGTGTTAAAAATCGTGATAATACTACATCCTACATCTTATTATTAAGGTTCAAATCTTTAGGAAATTCTTCCCCTAAGGACCTGTTTTTCGTCTAATTCCAGTGTACTAGTGTGGTTGCTCTAAGTATATTACTTGCTCTGGAAGATAGTCTTTCATATAGGGGAAAGTACACGGGGCTAGTGAATAGCATTTTTCAAAGAGCGTCGTGACGCCGCACAGTGGAGTATAATGAGAAGTATACATGGACAAAAGAATTTTATCCCGTGAATTTAATGGATTATGGCGAATTATCGTTTATATGTATATAAACAAATGTCATGTTAAGTTATATGTATTTTTGACTCGAGGGATTACGCATCAAATTTATATAAACAATTATAAAGATGCGCTATAAGTTTCCTTAATATTAATAATGGACATAAATAATATTTACGTACTTAAAAATGATTTTTCACCAAATTTACTGGGTACAATACTTTTGGCCTAGTTTCGCCTCGATTTGCTCCACTATGCGGACACACGAGGAGGTGTTGAAAAGCGGCATTCACTAGTCCTGTGTACGTACCTCTTATTTTTGAAATATTTGTCGGGATTTCGTAACTTTTTTCTCTAGGAGGACAGACAATTGTTACAACAATTCTTTATTTTCACTTTTTTGTGCATTCTTCTCATTGGTTTTTTCTACACGACAATACTGAACGTAGCAAATATTAACGTTTACAATTACCCCGACCTTAGAGAAACATGGGGTACACGTAAACATGGAACTGTGCAACAAAAATTCCTAGAAGATAATATTCATGATTTCTCTTATATTACTGACAATAGAGGGTAGCTACATAGCTCTCTGTAAATTGTCCTATGTAGTACCATAAACGGAGAGCAGTAACTTCAAATTTCAATCTTCTTGATAACTCAATTTTCATATGACTGCATTTCATCAGCTGGTGGATCCAAAAGCACGGGATTGTTATACGTCATCCACAGAGTCACAAATTTCTAGTTTTCCCCACCTTTTAGTTTCCCTGACTTCCGCTGCGACGCTTTGATCGGTGTTCACATTTATCCCTTTTTTACTATTATCTTGTCTGAACCCATAAACTTCCCACGTGTTGTAATCAGAAGTAAAAACTACCGGTTTCTGATAATAATGGATCAAAATTTCTTATTTGGATATAAAGGTTGCTTATTCTTAATAAAAATAATGCTACTAGGAAGAAGAAACAACATATAATAGATTGAGAAACTAAAACGACAAAATACTTTTAAATAAAATAGTGGTATGGTTGATAAGTAACTAGCAAATCAAGGTAATATGATAAAAAGGTACTAAAACTTTAACAAACTAATAAAGCAGTAATTTTCCCTTTAAGAATGCCTTTAGTGGGGTTGTGGAATACCTCACCTTAAATTTTTCAGAAATTAATAAATTGTGAGAAAAATTAAAGAAAAGAATTATATTAGCTTTAAGTAATGAGAAACACACATGCTATTTATTTCCAGTTGGGTACTTTTGAAAGTTAAATTGAAAATATATTTTTATAAGACTTTGCTTAAGGCTTTACTTTTTATACTTTACGGCTTTCATATCCCTACAGTTTTGAAAGACTAGTTATATTTCAGATCTAATAGTTTTATATTATTATAATTATTATTATTCGGTGAATTAGGGTTCGCGCCAACGTCTAGGTCATTAGAGTCTCATCTTATATAAGCCCCTTCGTGTAACTCTCTCACTCGTCTAGTAATCAGAAGTATTAAGTACTTGTACTAGTCGTACAAGCTTGAAACTTGGTTCATCTTGTAGCTCGAGAATCACAATGAATGTTAAAATTCCGAAAATTTGACAATATTAAATTAAAAGTAATATTACGTAAATCACACGAACATTAGCTTGTGGATGTGCCATTCAAACTTGTCAAAGCCGCCTTGAATGTTTTGTTTACAAAAGAATTGTACGTCTAATTGCGGCGAACTGCAGAAGAATCGTATTGGGTTGTTAATCAAAGGATAGTGCAAGTTATTTAAGGTTTTATAGACGTGTTAAAAGTATTGTGTTTTATATGAGTTTAATTGTTTGGTGTCTTTGCGCAAAAATTAAGTGACAAAAAACGTATCTTTGAAAACATATTTGAAACGACATTTTATGACTAGTTCCCAAACTTAATCGTTGTCAAGTTTTATTCGTCAAATTAAAATTTACTTATTAAAGTGTCGTATGCGTTTTTGTGAATGATTAGCTGAGGTACGTATTTGTGTTATTATTTACATTGCAAATATGCTTATTGTATACGTTGTCAAAGTGTGTTTTTAAATTCGTGAAATTCATAGAAATGTATCATTTTCCTAGACATGTTTAATACAATTCGCTTTGGATTATTTTGTGGTGTTGATATTAAAATTCATTTAATGATCTTAAAAAGTGCAAAACCAAAGAAAATGAAAATTAAAGATTGTTTTTATTTTATTAATATGTTCTTGTCGAGCCAATTTAAGTATGCAACGGTCGATGGCAATCTGTATAGATTCCTTGATTCAATACAAAAGTTTGTTTACGTTCGTAAAGAATGATGTTTTAAGCTAGAAACAATAATTTTTACCATTCAAAATATTGTTAGGTTATTTTTATATTTCACAACAGTATTATATAAAATGATTTATTTATTTCTTTAATAAATTTTCTATTTCGGAATCTCTTACAAAACGTCCAAAAATGGACCGAATTTTCATTTCATATTCTTTGCAAAGACACTCAGCGAAATTCAGTTAGTAAATTTTGCATTCTTCAAGTAATTGTATTTGTGGACATTTGAAAGGTTCTGGAGAATAACAATAATAAGTTGCAAAACGTAATTTTAATCAATTTTTATACGACAAAAGAACTTTTTTTCATTAATGTGTCGTATTCATTTTTGTGCATGTTTGGCTAAGGTACGTATTTGTATTTCATTTGTATTGCAAAGATGCTTATTCTCTACGTTTCCAAAATGTGTTTTTAAATACGTGAGATACTTATAAGGAATGTGTCATTTTCCTAGATAATAATGATTGATATTACTTTGAATTCTTAAAGGATTGATATTACTTTAAATTTTTAAAAATTATCTTTACAATCTTCAAAAGTGCAAAAACTGAAATCATTATTAATTATATAGTGTTTTCATTATATTAATATGTGTGCAGCAGGCCGTGGAAATTTGTATTGATTCCTTGATTCATTGAAAAAGTTTGTTTACGTTCTTAAAGAATGAAGCTTTAGACAAGAAACAATTTTAACCATGTTAAAGAATGTGAGATTAATTTCAAATATCATAACAGTTTTAAACGTTCTACTTGAAACGTATTTTTTAATTATTCAAATAACATTGACTACTTTGAAATTTCTTACAATATGTCCAAAAATGAAACGTATGTGCGTTTTAAGTTCATTTCAAAGACACTCAGCTAAATACAGTGTTAACATTCTGCTTTCTTAATCTAATTTTGTTTGTGGACATGTGAAACGGGATCACAAGAGTAACAATGATAAGTTGCAAAACGAAATCGTAAACTTTCATTCGTTAAAATATTTTATATTAAATAATATGTCGTATAAGTACAGTCAATGTTTTGTTCAGGTACGTATTTGTATTTTATTTTTATTGCAAATATGCTTCTTAATTACACTGCCAAAATTAGTGCTTGAATACGTGAGATACTTATAATGAATGAATCATTTTCCTTGACATGTTTGATGTTACTTTGAATTATTTTTTTTGTAAATTTGAGACTGAAATTTGTTTTACGATTTTTAAAAGTGAATTTAATAAAATCGTTATAAATTATATATATTGTGTTATAATTTTTTCAATACGACATGATCAAGCCATATTTCTATTCAGTAGGCAGTGAAATTTTGAATCGATTCATAGATTCGTTTCAAATGTTTGTTTACGTTTTAAAAGATTAACGTTTTAAGCAAGAAACAATAATTTAAACTATATAAAAGTGTGTTAGTTTCTTCTTATATTTCAAAATCTAGTTTATACATATTTATACATTTTATTACAAAAATTTACTATTTCTTAATCTCTTACAATACGACCAAAAATGGACCGTATTTGCATTTCCCGTTCATTGCAAAGACATTCAACGAAATACTTTGAGTACATTTTGCTTTAATTGTACTATATTTAAGGCTTCTTAAAATACAAATTTTTAGATTAGATTAGAACGTTCTACATGAAAAAGAAATTTCATCTGTTATCTGTCATTTATACGTATTATAAGTTAGTTGTTTTACTCCTTGCAATATGTGTATGCATGTGACCCATTTGTTTACTCCTTGAATATACTTAACCATTAGCATAACGACTCAAGTAATAATATATCGATATTCAATAGAATTAAGTTGCGTGTTTATCGAGAATTTCTATCGATTTATTGTTTCAAGTTTTTTTAGTGTATAATTACCAATTACCAAGGAATGAATGTAACACATGACTTGAAAATACACAGCGATATTTTTTGAAAGGACATTGGATTCCAGACTCGAAAAATAGAGGTTAGTATTATTAATGCAAGAAAATGCAAAGAGTGTTTCATAAATTGTAATAATAAAATGATTCCTAATTCAGAGGCAATACACAAGTTGTAAGCATAATTTATTTTCTTAATATATACATCAGTAACGTTGGTACGCATGTACCAAAAATTTAGAGAAATATAATTTAGATTGTTTACGACAAACAGATCTGCGGAATACATATTATTATTTGGAAATAATTCATGACAGTAAATAATCCAACAAATCAGTCATTTTGCAGAAATTTGTTTTGCTATTATACGGTACCGGAAAAACGTATTTTCTGCTTTTAGAATAAGTGTCACCCGATGCACTACGCATTCGATGAACTTCGCGGTGAATCATTTTAATCTAACAATAAGGGTTTTTTTCCTCTGGATGCCTTAGCACGGGCGCAGCCCGCTATTTGGGGGTCTGGAGGTGTAACCCCCAGCGAGCAAGGCGAGTCTTCATAAATAAAGTGCAAAATTATTGTTGAAGATAGAGATTATATTCTCTTCCACGCCCGAGATCATTGGTTCTATCTGTGTTTAACTTCTTTACATACTGATTGTTTTTTATCTTATTTTAGTGATAGATTGTCATTCCATTCAAATTTTTGAAAATTATTTTCATCGTTCTTTCTTTTTATGTGCTATATTTTATATTTTTCATGATTGTCCATGTTTCTATTCTCAATTTTCAATCATGTTCATTTTCTTACATTAACCCTGACGATGCTACGCACGTAGAAGAACTTTCACTGGAGTGTAAGAGTCTGAGAATTTCCGTAAGTTTAATGATCCAGTAACGTTCAATGTCACCGAATCGCTTGAATATGAAGATAAAAGAAAAGCTAGAATTACTGCTTTTTACGATTTTATAGAAAAGTAATAATATCTGTCATAGATGGTCTTATATTCGATTTTATAGAAAAGAAAAAATAAATCGTTCAATTCAATTCAATAGGGCGCTTTATTTACAAATATTATTTATGTACAAATGTGTGGCGAGGCTTTTTGTTGCCTGCACGCCTGTAAAAATCCCCTTAAGTAGGGCCGTGGGCTGTGCATACAATGCCCTGGTATTCACTCTCATTGAACGGATAGTTGCAGTTTTAATTTTTGGAAATCTTTGTTTTAAACTTAAAATGATTGTAATTTTATTTTCTTGTGATTTGTATCGTATTAGTATTATTATTATTTAGCATCCTTTAGTGCATCTTTAATATTGTTTTATTTAGTTGTAAAATATATTTTAAGTATGCTGCAACTACCGATTAAATGAGCACCGTTGGGAACCACGGGAAACCAACGGTCAGGACACGAATATATACAATTAATATAAACATATTTACAAAAGATAGTTAAATAAGAGAAATAAATTATAATGTAAAATATACCAGTTTTGCCATAGAAATAAAGATTAAAATAAAATTCAATTATTTACAATACTAAAAACTAAAAAAAACATAATTGACGTAATGCCTTGGAAGGTCTTCTCAACATGTCTCCACCTGAAACAAAAGAAAAAGACGAAGCGGCAGAATCACGGTTCATTTGAATCAGTGGTTTCAGCGCATATTACTCTTTCTC
>NNCF01129428.1:0-17766 GCA_002313205.1 Laupala kohalensis
ATAAAATAATTAGAAAGATTAAACTGAAAAACAGAGAGAGCTCATTCACAACCGCAGCTAACGCCAGGAGCAGGCTAGCCAATGATATTAAAGAGTTATTGTTATGTTGAAACTGACATGGCCGTTTGTAAAAGAACCTTCCTACCCTTTAATCTCATTATGCTCAACTAATAAATTAAGTCCCTTTCTTCGTTACTAACATATCCATTCTTCATTTATCTGTATACTTCCTTTTTTTTGTAATGTTCTTCTTTACTTAATCTTTTGAACATATAAATATAAAGACATTACCCCTGCTATTACATTCAACGCTTCTGTGGAAACAGTTTGGTACCCTCCTGTAAGTTGCAATAAACATATTATTTCTATAGATCTTAACTTCACCTCAAATTGTTGCTTTATCGCTCTCTCTCTCTCTCTCTCTCTCTCTCTCTCTGCCCATATCTGGCATTCATGCGTTATCATTGGTCTCAAAACCCCAATGTATAATATCCTGAGATGTCTTCGCGATATTTCGTAGTTCATTATTCCTACCCGTAGCATGCTGTATAATATTACTTACGTGCACTGCCGTATATATGCTAAATGTTCTAAAAATGTCAGTTGCCTATCTATGATGACTCCTAGGTAGCGTTGTTTCGTTACTATTTTGATCTTTCTATCTCGTAATATATATAAAGCGAAATACCACTCACTGACTAACCACGAAATCTGATAAACTATAAAGCCTACAAACTTGAAATTTCGCAGGTAGATTCCTTTAAGGAAGTAGACGTCCGCCAAGAAAGGATTTTAAGAAACTCCACCGTTAAGGGGGTGAAATGTGCGTTGGGAATGTTTTATGTATGTATTTCACTATAACTCTTAGAGTGTCTGGAGCAATTTTAACCGAACTTGATACGCAGATGACTCACTATATGACAAAAAGCATTATGGAGGTACAACATCCCTTGCACCCTTACGGTGAAGGTGAGAAGGGGTGACATGTAAAAATAATGAAAAAATCCGATACTAGATTCAAAACCATAGTTTTCGGTGGTGCTGGGACGGATAAGGACGTCCTAGATGCTATCTAAGTTAACAATCTGTCCACAATATACCGCTAGCGTCCTCAGAGTACGGATGAGACTGAAGAACAGGTAAACATAATAAAAAAAAGTCGACCGATATTGGTGTTGAATAATTTTTTTTGGAACTGCTGAAGTGAAATGACACCTTCATTGCCAAATACCCATAATATACATTCACAATCACCTCCTATAATGAATGAAACATTCTTTGTGTTCGGGATGAGAAGGAGCGAAATGTAAAAATAATCGAAAGTGACCGATATTAGTGTTGAGATCGTAGGTTTTAAGGTCGCTGAAATTAGTAGTGACATTCTCGAAGACGTCAAAGTACACAATCAACCCATATAAGCTCCATCACCCCTAGGGAAGGGGATTCCAAGAAAGGATATCGAACATGACATACCAGTGACGAGTCCATCCATACCTTGCGGGGTCTCTGGGTTTTAAGTGAAATCCCGTTATCGCGTAATTCTGAACTCAACCCTCATGAAACACCCCTTGGGTAGGATGGGGGTGGAAATGGGTTTATGGATAAAAATAATTGAAAACTAATATTGAAATATAAAGAAATAAAAATACGTCGGATACATAATATTATGTTTACCGAGATGTTTCAACTACCAATGCAGTTATGTTCACGAGATCACATATATTCACACTGTATTCTTAGAATTGGAGACGGAAAGGGCAAGATGTATAAATAACGTAAAAATACCGATATTGTGGTACAGTCCATGGTTATAGTGTATTCCGAGATGAACAGTCATATTTCCAATGGTATTATGTACCCATCAGACCACATGAAGTGCACGACGTACCTAGAGGTGGGGGTTGGGAAGAGCGTTACACGTAAAATTATCAAAACTGTTCGCGAAGAAAGGATTTTGCAAAACTTCACCCCTAACGAGGAAATTGGTGTTTTCTAAAACCTTTTTTATATTACGTCAGTGAAAATATGGGATTAAGGGTACTCACCAATACTATAAAACATTCCAACATTAATGGATAACTTTATCTGTGGATACCAATAAGGATATGAGAAAGAAATAAAATTGGAGACACATTACAGAATTCACGGGAGCAAAGTTGCGGGTAACCAGATAGTTTAACTATAAAATCTCGTCTTTTCTGCCTGTTATGGCTTATCCATTTTATTTTAGTCTTCTCCCCTTACAGCTGCAACCCTCTTTTTGCACATATTTCTTCACAAGTGTATAACGCCCTTTGTGTTTCATTCTGCAATTTTTCTCTTGAATCCCCTTCTATAAATGTCAAATCATCAGCATATACTACATAATTAACTTTATTGTCGCAAAACCCTTTAAGAATCCGCTCCTTAGCCCTTAAGGGATTTTGGGTGGGAAGTATAGTCCTCAGATAAATTGGTAGAGTTTGGACCGGGAGAATTCCTACTTGCAGATGACGTAAGGTTTGTAGCGAAACATCGAGGGTAAACTGGATAAATATCCTTCCTTGGGTTCCTTCGAACCAAGTTTACTAAATTTGTATGGTGGTTCGAAGGAACCCAAGGAAGGATATCTGTTATCTTCAGATCTATTTAAATGATTACATTAAGATATCATTATGGTGAACTATCACAAAGAATATACAATATAATATAGCATTTGAGTTAAACTCGAATATTCTTCAACGAACGTCCCTGGACATTTTCATATTGGACATAAAACGTTTACAAATTAATGAGGTAGACATAATGAGCTTCATATGGAAACGCCCAGTAAGTATAGTTCTTCTCAAGTTAGTTACAGATAAGCTTTAAGGTTTGGACCCTTGGTCCGAAACGAGATGGCTTCGCTAGAATGTTTGCTAAAGTCATACCCTACGTAGCATCTGCTCGCTCGTCATCAAGGCAGCGGGGTGCATCCACGAATTGGGTGATTGGTGGTACCAAGACCTGTGGTTCCTAGGAACGACTCAACACAGGCTCGCTACTTAAAACTCAAGGGAGCCCTCGAGAGCGCGTACGAGTATTTAGAAGGATTTTCACACGGGCGCGGTCTCTTGACACGCTTGGAGGGGGGCTTCGAACGAAGGTTGCATATCCGTAACACTTCACCTGGAAGCTTCTAGAACTTTCAAAGTTCATTCAAAGTCAAACTGCACAATTCATGATTTCCTGCATCGTCGCATTCACAAATGCATCCGATTGTCTGCGCGACAAAAATACGAGCGGTTTACCATGCGCCTGGCAGTGGCGCTGTTCAGTAGAGGGTGACTGCTAGGTGCGCTTCGCCTGATTGGCGCCAACCGCCGAAAAAAGTGTCATGCGCACGAAGCGAGGTTGCCTCGTGAAATGGAAAGCAAAAACAAAAATGTCACTTTGTGACATTATTTTCTTCCAATTTCCATAGCTCATTGTCGAACACTATATTCCAATAAAACGGTCCAGTAGACGAGCCCTGGGAACATCCTAATGTTTGCTCCGTATTATTCTTTCTCCATCTATATTCAAGCATTAAATGTCTATCAGAGAAATAGGACTGTACTATCCGAACCAGATATTCTGGTACTTCTTTTCTCCTTAATGTTCACTAATCAGGCATCATCAAAAGCTCCTTCAATACCCATTTTATAACATTAATTAATTAAAGAGGGGGCCAAAGCAGTTGCTCATTATCAATTACCTGACTCCATTAGTCAGCTTCCCTAGAACTGCTTACTGTGCCCCACTAATGACAAAAATAACCAGGGCATATAGGGTTCGGTCCATTTTATTGGTCGTAAAATATACCTCATCCTTAATAAAGGAAATACAACACTGTAAAATTGACTTAATCATTTATTTGTACTAATAACACATTTCACGACACATTTGCAAAATAAACCCTTCTCATAAAATGTAATGTAAAAGTTCCTCCTTTTTAAAATCCCTCAAAATGCACAGATATGACGTTCAATAATACAATATTTCTTGTTATTCTTGATTGCTGCATTTTAACATTGACTCATTGACGTTAAAGTTCATTTTTTAATGATCAAGAGGCCCTTTTATGATTTTACCACAATACCAGCCTGACCTGGCTTAAGATCGTGGACCAAAATTACTTCGTAAAAATTAATATGCCTCCAAAAGTCTTCGGCTATTTCACACGCTTTACCTGAAATTCCCTTGATGTTCACACAACTTTGAACACGCCAAACGCTGCGAGTCATGCAAATTACCTTAGTGTTCAACAGAATGGCTTCCCGCTACAGAAAGTCACGCCTTGCACTCGGCTGCCACTGCCCCTTCGCCATGGCTGAAAGTGGTGATGCTCGCTCGATCCTCGGAGACCCCGGAGTGTGGCTCCCCCATACGGAACGGAGAAAGGAAGTCGGCTTGGTCGCCCCGCTCAACTTGATGATAATGAGTAACGGTGGAATACCACTAATACTGTCCATTTCCAAAACCGTTCATCACTCGCGAAAGTCACTTCCAAAATGAGAGTTAGTTCACGCAAAAATCAAACTGAGCCCAAACGCTGGTGGCGAGACCCGAACTCAACAAAATTGTTATTCGCCGTATGACTAAAATATATAAGAGAGCGTCTCATTATAATCACTGAATCAGAAGCAACTTTAAAGGAGATCGACAAGCCGTATTGCTGAACCTCGAAGATTTTTAGAGTGAATATCTCATCTCGTAACAAGTTCATATTAATCTCATAATCACGAACTCTAAAAATATATAACTGAAAAATATCATGATAGGTGAATGATTTCATTCCATCTCGAATGAGTGATCTCAATAATCAGAGTACACGACCTCGTTATGAATCAACGAGAAAGAACCGAAGAACTCTGATGAAGCAAACAAGAAACAAGAGCGTGTCCCCGTGGTGTTTGTCTTTTTGTATTCGTCTCCCCCACCAGAACCCCAAAATCTTCGAAAATGACTCCACCCTTCTCTGACGTAACGATTTTTGGCAGCCAATGACTATCAATTTCTACTGCACGTGAAGTATCCCTGATAGGCTTCTCATGAAGTGACGTAGGTAGGTTATCAGCCGATGACCGTATTTTGTTAATATTCCTGCTTTTCCTCCGTGCGTCTTGCCACCAGTTTATCTCCGGCATTTTTCATTAGTTGTAACTTTCTTTCTTTCTCACCACTTTGTTTAACTTAGATAATGAAGCCTCATCCTCGGCGTTCTGACGACGCCAATATATTTTGACATGTCTGGTAAATTTCATCAACACCTCTTTTCCACTACGAGTCTCGAAAATTGGTTTGAGTGGTCGTTCCCTCACCACTGCGTTGCCAAATATAGCTCGCTGACTCGAAATTCTGGATACCCGTTCTACTTGAATATTGTTTAAAAAAGGCCTGATCTTCCCTTCTTCTTAGTTCTGCGAAACAGAGTATCGTTGTATCGTTCTCGAGGATTCTAACAAGATGTCTCCCCTACGAAATACACAATACACAAAATACACAAACCTACGAAATAACTCTTAATATTTATTTTATTATTAAACCGCGCCCGAAAGTGTGTTCCTAACCAGTATGTTTCCGTCATGTCATCCCTTATGGCTATTACTCTTGACACACCAAACCCCGTTTAAATTCCTGAAGCCAGCTTGCCAGCCTGCTCGCTTCTCGTTTTCCTCCATTTCCAAATTCTTAAAAATTCCAACAATATATGGCTTTCATATTTCTTTTACGGGTTCACAAAGACTAAATCTATTTTTCACAATACAGATTAGTATTAGTATTAGTATTTTATTTCAGATTACAGTTTTACAAGGTCCAATAGATGGAGTACCTCAACCTACAGGGGATTATAAAATCCGTGCGTAGGTCTGATGGTTAGATAATTCATCATAGATTAAATTTACAATCAAAATACTCAACCATCGTACATACTCAAAAACTTTTTACACTTATACTCAAATAATGTGTGAACCTGCACACATATAACAAATTATTATCAATATAGTTATGAATTGTAGTAAAGAAAAATTAATAGTTATTTGATTCATATATACACATATACATACATACATACAAATACACACACATACACATGCATACACACTTGAGATCATAAATTCTCTTTTATCCATTTTTTTAATTTTCCTCTAATATTGCCATGGCTTATATTTAATTCCTTAAGATGATTTGGTAATTTATTAAATACAATAATAGCATTATATGTGAATGCTCTTTTCCCTACATTCAGTTTTTGTCTGGTAAGACTAAGGCTTTTATTCCTTGTTATGCTATTAGATGCCAAATATTTTCTACTTAGTAATTCATAATTATAGGTCAAAGATTCTAAATGGTAGGCTTGTTGGATGTTGAGTGGGTAGGTGACCTTTTCTTCAGAAGTAGTAGTAATGGAGGTTTTGTGTTCATTTTTCATAATTAAATCAACAACCCTACCCTGCAATTTCAATAATTTGTGATATTGTGTACTATTAGTCCCTCCCCAAAAAATGATGCCATAAGTACTGATACTGTGAAATAGACCATAATAGATCATCAATAATGCTCTCAATTTCAATACTTTTTTAAGTCTATATAAAACATACAACAGATATTTCGTTCTCTTAATGACGTAATTTATTTGTAATTCCCATTTTAAATTTTCATCTATGAGAATTCCCAAATATTTTATATGATCAACTCTCTCTAGTGCAACCTGGTTGATGCTAACTCTCAAATTATGCTTTATACTGTCACTATAATTTCCAAATTGTATGTATGTAGTTTTTTTAAAGTTAAGCGACAAACTGTTATGAAATAACCAGTAGTATATTATACTAAGGCTTTCATTAATCTGAGACTCAATCTCTTCCCAGGTTTCACCAGTACAAAATATTGCAGTATCATCTGCGTAAGAAATAATCTCCATCGGTATCGATAACAAGTCATTGATATAAATGAGAAACAGTAGTGGTCCAAGAATTGTACCTTGAGGCACCCCGATTTTCACAATCTTTGGTTCACTTCTCACATTCTGATCCAATTTTACAAATTGAGTTCTATTTGACAAGTAACTATGAATCAGTCCAAGCCCAATGCCTCTAACCCCGTATCTCTCTAATTTTTGCAATAATTGTGTATGGTTTACTGTGTCAAAGGCTTTAGCTAAATCTAGGAACACTCCTGCAATCTTAACACTATTGTCAAGGTTTTGATATAGATATTGTGCAATATGGGCGAATGCATCTTTCGACCCTTTACCCTCTATGAAACCATACTGTCTCTTACTCAAAATGCTATGTTTATCCAAGAATTTTTTTATCCTTATGTGTAATATTTTTTCAAAAATTTTACTAATATTTGAGATAATAGATATTGGTCGATAATTATTCACATCCTGCTTTGAACCTGATTTATGAACAGGAACTATCTCTGCTTTTTTAAAATGGTCAGGGCAGATACCTGAAGTGAAACTATTATTAATTATGTGAACTATAGGATGAGCAATGAAATTTTTAATTTTTTTGATAGTCAGGCTACTTATGCCATCAATACCTCCTGCCTTTTGTCCCAATTTTTTTATGATCTCCATTACTTCTAGATGATTAGTGGGAAGTATACTAAAGGTATAAGTGTTAAGTGGAATGTCTGGAAAATTAAATTTTAAAATAGGTGCACTTATAGATTTAGCCATATTGATTCCCACGTTACTGAAATGTTCATTCATAGTATTAGCTAAGTCTTTTTGATCTTCTATAATGCAATTTCCAATTTTCAATTTATTTATATTTGTTTTCTCATTGGTAGCTCTATTAAGTTTCTTATTAACAATATCCCATGTTTTTTTCGTACTAGCATAGCTTAATTTCTTGACATCATAATCATTTTTAGCTTTCTTCAATAATTTCTTAAGCAGTTTAGAGAAGACTAGATATCTTTCCTTATAGTTATTGTTATCAGGATTCTGTTTCCATTCTTTATAATATCTTTCTTTGGTATTGCATGATGCGATGAGACCCCCAGTTATCCACTCTTGTCTAGGTTTATTATTCTTACTAAATTTCTTTATAGACTGTAAGATTAATTTCTGTAAAGTACTTATGAAGCTATCAGTAGCTAGGTTTGGATCACTAGCATTGAAAGTAGTAGACCAGTCTTCTAGAGAACATAAATGCACTAATTTCTTATAATGAATGATTTTAGTTTGTACTTTCTCTGATTTCTTATGTATATTTGTTGCAATATTAACAAAAATTGGATAATGATCATTAATCTGGTACAGTAATCTACAGGAGTGGATATCAACATTGATCTTCGCATAAACATGATCCAAACATGAGCCTATGTCTGGATATAATATATTTGTTGGTCTAGTGACTTGGTTCATGCAAGAGAAATATCCTTTTTCTAAGTAATTATTGGTGTAGTCATCAACCTGGTCGTTGTTGGTAAGAATATCAATGTTTGTATCGCCAAACACAATGTGATTTTTGAAATTCTTGTTGGAAGTCAAAAAGTCATTGAAATCTTTGATGAAACTCTTACAGTCATAATCGTGACAACGATATATGCCTGATATTTTTATACTTTTAATTTTCTTCAAATTTATAATCAAAGACAGCACTTTTAAATTACTATAAGTTTCTATCAGACTAACCACCTTTAGACTTTTCCTGGCATAAATCACTACACCATCACATCTGTTTAGTTTACTGTCGTTAGTATAATTAATATATCCTGGAATATTTATAAAAAAAGGCCCATGCATTAACCATGATTCAGAGCATATAATAATGTCTGGCTTCCTTTGTAATTTCATTAATAAAATCTCTAATGAGTTGACATTACCTGAGACACTTCTGATGTTCAAATATAAAATTGTTATGCCATTCATGTTAATGTTCCTATTCAAATAGTCAATATCCCCACTATTCTCTTGGATGTTTCTTGTTTCTAATCCTGGTTCCATCTGGGAGAGTAGTTTATTCTTGATCTAGCTTTATTTAATTGGTCCTTGTAGTATTCACACTGTGATATTTCATAAGCATAATGGTCTACATTGACTTTTGTCCTTGAATATTTATTAAAATTTATACAGTTAATACATTTTTTTTCAGTACTATTACATGTAGCTGTATCATGTTCTTGAGAACATTTAGCACATGTCTTGTTCCTGGTACATTTCTTAGCACTATGCCAGTAACCATTGCAAGAAAAGCAGCGACTCATATTCAAATCCTCATATATTTTACAGTACTCATAACCAATTGCAATTTTTCCTTTCTTCATTAATTTAAGAAAAGTGCATGGGTCCAATTCAATATATGCCGTGTAGGTTTTATACTCTCTATTTGATTTCTTGTCTTTCCTATTAATCTCTTTTATATAATGAACCTTTATTTGTGAATGCTCAAGTTTATTTTGTGAAATTATATCAGTTGCCAATTTTTCTGGATCATACTTACTACTGATATTTACAACTTGTATCCTAGGATTTCTCAGGGAGATCTTTTCAACTTTGAGTTCATTTTTGAAAGTGTCTTCTATTTTTTTTTGTAGTTGGTCATTTTCCTCCTTACAGCTACAGGTAATCCTAACCTCATTTTTATTTTTCACCTTCTTAAATAGTCTCACTCCAATTCCAATTCCAGCAGGGTTAATAGATTTTATTTTGCTGGCAATTTGTTCTTCGTTCAAATTTGTTAAACTTTTAATGAGAATTGGTGGGGTTTCATTGGAGAATGTTGTTTTGTCTTTTCTATCCTCCAGTAAAATTTGTGCATAAGATAACTCTGTTGGCAGGTTCGTGTTTTTATTATTTTCAATTTTGTATTCCAATAGTTCTACATTGCTGTTTAGTGCTTTATTCAAATTTTCCAATAATATTTTCTCTTTCCATAAATTGTTGTACTTATAAAGCAGTTCTGCATATTTCTGCTCTATTTCCCCTTTAATATCAGCTTCTTCATGTTGGCTTTTATGTACTAGATCTTCAGTACTTTGGTCAGATATCAATTGCCTGAGTTCCTGATTCTCATTAATAAGTGCTGCATTATCTTGCTTGTATTTTTCATTTTCACTGAGTGTCAATTTCAGCAAGCACTTGATATTATTGATGTTGTTTTCATTATCAATCTGCTTCTTAGAAACTGGGATTTGGGTTATGTCTACATCAACACAACACACTATTGAGGTTTTGTCAATGCACAAAAACTTTTTCCTTTCCAAACAACTCAAATGATATGCCGAATTACACAGTATACAAAAAACGGTTTTTGAAGATTTCGTACGACAACATTTATATGGGTATTCCGGGAGCAACGGTTGAGTAACACGTGTTCCTCCCGTCGGCGCCATGCGTCGTTAATGTTGGTTAATATTTTGTTGAACTAAATTCAATAGCATTTCCTGTAACCAGTATAGTTGCACTTAAATATTTGACCTGTAGTATTTCTTTCTTGAGAGGCTTGTCTTCTGTGTTACGTCCCCATCATCACACGCGCACGCTTGTTCCATCATCACACTCGCACGTCCATCCCGGCCAAAGTCTGAACAGCGATACACAATATTTGATTTTGCGTCCTTTTATTTGGTCCATTAGATCCTGTAGCGCGTCACTTGTTCCACTTCCTGTCACAAGACCGTACTGTGTTTTATTCATATTTCCATGAGCCTGTAAGTATGCTTGCAATCTTTTTGGTATTATTCTATCGAATATTTTCCCAAAAATTGGAAAGAGTGACATTGGCCTGTAGGACTTTGGATCATGCCCTAGTCTGTTTTTTCCTTTTAGAAAGAACCTTAATTTTGCAGTTTTCCAATTGCAATTTTTGGTAGTAGTCTTCTTTCAGGCATTTATTATAAATCTGATATAAATATTAATCGGATACAAATGATGTCAGCATAGTTGTATTCTCTTATAATTTGTTATAACTTTTCAAAATCTTCTTTCACATCTTTAATGCACTGACAATAACTATTTATTATCACGATTTCTTGTTCATACCAAGTACATATTATGACCTATGTGTGTTGTGTTATATTTTGCTCCTAAGCCAATACTTCTCCTTCCCCTGTCAATACCATCACACTCCGAGGCTTATCTCGTGCTATTACCCTATATTGTAATGACAAATGTATCACATTTCCACGTATTGTGTATACCTTCTGAAAACAACCTATCTTATATTCATTCCTTATCATGTATTCACCCATCTCAGCAGGTGTCTTGGCTCGTTGCAAATTCTGTGTTAACTTAATCATAATTTGTTCTTTCCTCTTGCAATCTCTTTGCCAGCTTATATTATGGGCATGACGAACTCGTAACGCTATGCCTATGTTATTGACCCCTGCATTTACAATTTATACATACCTGTTCTGTGTTTGTTGACACAAGCCTTGTAGGTATCCCCCTCCCCACAATGGCCACACACATCTATCTTCTTTTGACACACTGTTGCTATGTGTCTATATCGATGACACCGATAACATCTTACTGGTTCTAGATCCTCCAATACCCTCAATCCCTGCATTGAAATGTATATACGCCCTTGCTTTTGAAACTTCTTTAATATATTTCCATTTCCGTGCATCTTTTGTTCTATGTCGATATTGCAATTTCATCTCTATCTTAACCATCTCCCACTCTTCCTCCGGAAAATTATGATATACTATTTCTTGTATTATATCTTTTCCTTCTTTTCCTATTGGTATTTCTAACACTCTCAAACGCGGCCGCCTTTTATGTCTTTTATTTTAACACCCGGTGTTTGCCTTAATAATCAAGTTAATTTTGCATGTTCTTCTCTATTTGGCACTGTGATAACTAAATCATCTGCTCGCGTTTCCCTGGTTCTCTGTATCCTCACAATCTTCTTTTCCTCATTTAGTTTCTTTTGCCATATATTACTTAATGCATACCCTTCTGTTTCTCTGATGTTTATTGTCTGGTACCCCTATTGTTTTCTTTGATGTTTTTGCAATACCCCGGCATATGTATTCTCTGTGTTTTGTATTTTCTCTATTATTCTATTATTCTATTCTCCACCTGCTCAATTTTTCCTCGACAATCTGTTCCACCTGTGTTGTTCCTGCTATCCTACCAGTGTCTCCTCCAGCTCCCATATTCACATCGATTGCCTCTACTATTTCTGTAGTTTGCTGTACTATTTGTCGATGCAGCTCCTTCTTTATCTGTTGCGTTATCTCCTGTATATGTTCATTTATTCGATCCCCTACTTTGATTGCTATTATACGAGTACACTCGTATCCTTGCAGTGCCTCTGTTTTTCCTTGCACAATTTTGTCTAGTCTTTTAATTTCTTCCTTTAGAATTACTTCTTCTCGCAGATCATTATTCTCTATCTAAACAAATAATTGCCCTGCATAATTCACGTACACCATTACTTAACATTTCACGAATGTTTTCCTTTATGTTATTAAAACTTTCTCCCTGAAAAACATCTTCTTTCCCCCCATCTGTTTCCTTAATCGATCCATATATATTTCCCTTTTCTCTTTTTCTTCCATTTTCTTCATCTTCTTCCTTTTCTTTCCTTGCCGTAACGTGTTCTCCCTCTTAATCCTCTATCTTTAGTAACATAGTCTTCTCGCGAACCTGTTTCACTGTCAGTATCTCTCTCTGTCATGTTCTCAACCACTCTCAAACTTTTCAAAAATTCCTTTTTGTGTTTTACTTTGTTTTTCATCACTACCCTACGGCAATTCTTTCGTCTTCATTGACTCCCCCATTTGTAACATCATCCTCTTTTCCATCCTTATCTGTTCCGTTTACTATTTTATTTGTGACCCCCAGTATTGCTTCCGGGGTCGTATTTTGGTGTAGCTTTTATTTGATTCCTTCTGTGTCTGTTGTCTCTATTTTATCCCTTTTATATTTTGCCTTTTCCCGTAATCCGTAAAATTATTACTATAAGTAGTATCATCTGGGTGGAATTTTGTAGGATTTTTCTTAATTGTCTATTTTTATTTTCTTATTATCTATATTTTGTGTTCTATTCAACATTGTGCTTTCTCCAGTTTTTTATTTATTTTTGTCGAAAATTTATTATTAATAATTGTGAGTAATTTTTCTTAATACTGTTGTCTTCTATTTCATGTACTGTTCATTTAATTTTAAATATAACAATATTCAACTGTTCCTGAGTTATTAACTGATTTTGGAAATCGATCGTTTCCTTTGATGTTTGTGTTTTTCAAAATGGCGCCGTTATGCTGCTTGTATTATAATTATATTCAATGTTTACCTTTTATATGATTTTCTGTATCCTCCAATTGGTTATGAGAAGTGTGGCTCCCTTCCTATTTTTTTAAACTTTTCTCTCTCTACATGTTTAAAGTTCCTAAGATCTCCGCTCCTAGCGCCAGTAGACTTCACCGAAGCAGGTTGGTAGGTCATCTTGACGTACATACCTTTGCTGTTCGGGCATATCATGCCCCTGACTAAAAAGCGCTCTATATTCTGTTCCTTGACGTTTGAAGGGGTCATGTTTCAAATTTACAATATATGTTTATTATAATTATCTATAAGCCACTGCATTAAATTTTTGCTACTTTTGCGCAAGCGGGCAACACTTTATACTTCGGGCTATTATCCTGGTAAATTTCGACTCACCTCTGCTAATAGTGTTTTTATTATTTGTGTTTAAACTTTTAGGATTATGTTGTCCATCTTTGTTGTTCAAACTGTATACATTTATATCTGTCACACTTTCCAATCCATTAACCTGATATTTCCCCAATACTCACTGTAAAACTTGCCCTTTCACTCTATATTCCCACCTATGTGTTGCTCTATTTTTTAACACAATTTCCATGCACATTCTAACACGTCAATATATCACCATATTACGCTCAATCTTCAATTACTCATTATTCAGCCCCTATGGGCCGAATCTTGTCCGTTTTCTTCTAGTCACTTCCAATACAGTATTCTTCAATATTATACTCTATAGAACATATGAATTTGCTGCTTTACTATTAATTACGTACTTAATATTCGGAGCTCTATTTCTCTCGTCCACATCGCTTCGTAGGAGCCTAACATTATTAATAACATGTATAATATTTAGCAGTGTAAATCGACCAAGCAGACGTAGAATACACTTTTCGTAAACTGAAATGAAAGATATGATAATGATAAAATACTTAGGAGGACAGCAAACGCACTGCTGATATGAAAATACATTCATTTCTGTCTACAACAAAATTACATTTACTTTTACGATATTTTTGTCACTATGCTTCTGATGGAGAAACGTATATGAGAATGTATGTGCAATGGTTCTGCATCACTAGTTTTATCCTGGGATATTTTTCCCATTCTGTATGTCTTCTCGAATATTCCTAGTGTATCGGCAATACATATCGAGTAATACAAATTCAACTCCCTTGTAATGACGTAATAGTACTTGGTGGTTTTCTCTTGCCACATTATCAATGATGTCTGTTTCATTATTTCTTACCATGACTACTTCCCAGTATAAAAAATATAGTGTACTGCAGTTTTCGATGCTTTATTCTTCATGACTTATTTTTTAGAACTACTTGCCCAATTTAAAGTTGATAACTAATTATTTTTTCATTCAACAAATGGTTGTGTTACTGTCTTCGGTCTACGGCGTTCAACCTATCTTAAGGTGTGAATTTCGTATCCAAATGTACGCGCAAAATTGGCGGAGTAGATATATGATTTAACTCTCAAATATCAAGAAGATATGTATCGACCTTCGGCTCGTCAGTCCATAAGAGTTGAAGCACCTCATTTTGAAATCTGTGACGTTAATGTGTTTTTGTTTTCATTTTCTTTACCACTATATAAGACGCTTACGGAAAGGTTTGTGTGATATTAGTCGTATCGCCTTTCCTCTATATGTCATTTCACGAGAAGCGGATAACAAAAACTACTTCGGTCTTTCAAATTGTTTCTCTTTTGCTTGAGTTGTACTTATGAAAGTCCTTAACACAAATATAAAGTGATTTTATATACGAAGCCTAGTTACTCACTTTCGAGCATATAAAGATTTGGCTCCATATGAAGTAGCGTTAGCTTCGAGTACAATTCTTTAGTTAAGGAAACAAAAAAATTAATGGAATTAATTTTTTTGTTTCCTTAATTTTTATAGGAAATAAAATACTCTTTTCTGTTATGATAATTTTTTTTTCGTACAGAAAAAACTATTTCTGAAGACCTGAAAAACTCTCATGACCCTGATTCTTTTTCAATTTCCTTGACTCTAATAAATGATAAAATTCCTTGCTGGAAAGTGTATTAACTATTATCACTCAGTTGACAAATTATAAATTATGTACTAAAGGAAGTATTTATTCGTTAATTGAGACAAAATATACAACTACGTTTGTTAATATCATATAATTTATAGTGTAACGTATAAATACATTATGATATTATGTTAATAAATTTTCTTTATCGCAATAATTGGTATGGACTTATTGGTATTACGATCGATACATTTGAACAGCGCGCGGCGATAGTCGAGTGTTATGGAGAGAGTGGAGGGTCGCGGCTATTGGGGACGATCCGTCGAGGTTTTCACGCATATCAGGAACCCCCAATGAGAGACTCCTCCTCGCCCCTCCCTCCCTCCTCGTCTCTCGCAATGCACAGCGCAACACAGCTGGGGGACTCTCACTCACCGGCGCTTACGAAGTCAAGAAGTCTCCCTAACTTGATAGCCGAAGTACGCGCTTTTAAAACGTAGAGTAGGGCAAGTGTGCAAACGCTGTAGTGACGTAGTGAAAGGAACTTTGTTTGTTAAAGACTTACGAGTCAATTAGAGGTATTGTTGAGCTAGCATTCAGTTTAAAAGCTGAATTATGGCAAGCTATGCTGCTCGTAAGAATCACCTGATTTGAATTTTGCCTACTTCGCCGCTACGTCTGTGTAAGAAGACAAAAGACGACGCGAGGTATATGGGCTGAGTGTACGGCGTTGTTAATTTCGGATTACGAGTCGTGGAGAACAGTTTTTGCCTGTCAAGTGGCTTAGTTATGCGACCAGAATCTTTCGGTCAGTGTCGTATCGAACTTTGTAAATTTAATATTCCAATGTTATGAGTATTTGGTAATTTATTTTTTGTAAATAATTCTAAGTACGATCAATGCTCTGATTCAATTTATTGTGGTTTTCATGTTCTAATCAGTACAATCTACTGAGTTCTTTCAATGAATAAATGTTTTTGTTGACCGAATTTCATTGTGAGTGGTGCAATCAACCATCTTTCCTATGTTTAACTTGTTTTGTGGTATTGTCGCGCAGGGTCGTTCTATATGAAATATATAGTGTTGTCTTCGTCCCAACGTCGGGAGAGGATAGACCCCAGAGGTAATAGAGTAACTCGCTTGACAGAGAGGTTTTTTAAAAAATGGGTTCCCTATTCAGATTTTGGCGTTAGGTTAATAAAATATAGATACATATTAAAATATAACAAAGGTTTAATAATTGAAATGCAAGTGAGCCTTGGGCAATCGATTATACATTTACGTTAAATGCCCTCATCGGGGCGAGAAATCAATATATTGAATTAACATGTTTTAAGAGCTGGTAAGAACGGCAATGTCCGTTAGAATGTTCCAAATGCTTTTCATACCGTCATGCAGATCGTCATCAAAACTGATGTCGGCTGCACTCCGAGAAGCCGCGTTGCGAAGCGCGCAACGCTCTCGCAAGGCAGCGGGCACGCCGCAGCCGTCTCGAGTGTCCCTATTACGGGCACGCCCAACCTCGGACACGTCACATCGTCTCCGTGTGTTCGATTCCAGTGAGTTCCCACATAAGAAGGTGATGGTCAAGGAGAGCCTCGGTTGGGTGGTCACCAGCTTAAGTAACCTTGAGGGGTGTGCGGGGGGATTGGTATGTAACTTCCCGAGAGCGCAACGAACCCTGGAGCCCGCCTTCGTAGGGGTAGGAGACTCCATGTGGATATTTAGAATATATTGAAACGCTCTCCATGGTAGGGGAAGGAGTTGGAGAGGGAATAGTTGTACACGGCCCTACGGTAATTTGTGGAGGGGGGTGGGCGTCGGCCCATGTATTCAAATACATTTGGGGAAAAGGTGGGGGAGATCTATGTGGTGGGGGACGCCTAAGTGCAGAGTCCAATCTAATTGAGAGCACACGCGCCTGGGAGTCTGCGTAGTTCTCACAGCATGGAAGCAGCTGCCAGAAAAATATTCTCGTTATCAGGACCCAACACCACTTCATGAAAGGGTCCTTTTAGACAGGCATAAGATGTGAGGTCATGGGGGCTCGTGATTTAAACGACCGCCCTGGATGGATATTATAAACCTTTGCGTAATGTCAGGCCCGTGACAGTATTTATGTGTATTGTTTCCGTTGTTGGATGTTAGGAAATATTTTATTCCGGAATATTCCAAGTAAAATCACGTTCGATTGAGGAATTTATTTAATCTTTTAAAATTCAAGTCGTAGTGTATCTAAGTACTAATAAGAGTGATTGGGCTAGTAAAGGATTATTTCAGTAGGACTATTTTTAACCGTACCGCTTAGTAGGACGACTGTCAGATCCTGGAATAATAAATATTTTTGTTTGTATAATTTGAAATTCACCGACTTGTGTCAGTGTGGTCATTCTGGAAGTAATTATTTGCTGCCCAGTGCAAATCTTGTCGTTGCACCTAGATTATCCTCCGAGTTATCCTGGGCGTAATAGTATCAGTGGTAAACGTAGTTTGAATAATTTCATTCCTACGAACTAAGTATCTGTCTCT
>NNCF01129428.1:18056-35354 GCA_002313205.1 Laupala kohalensis
TATATATAGTAATAGAAAAAATTGAGAGGTTACCCGGCACCACGTTGGAGCGACAATTGTAATAGTAATTTTATTAGGGGTCCTATAATGATGAATAATAACAATAATACATCTTACCTAGCCCCCTCGGCAAGCTTACGCTGGAATATTTAATTGGCCCCTGAACAAAGTAATAAACAAAAGGAAGGTCGGGATTCGGTCCATTTTATTGTCGTGAAATATGCATGAATCCTTCTTGAAGGAAACAACATTTATAACATTTGATTTAATTATTTATTAACACCCAAATACACTTCATAGCAATCAACTCACACTCCCTTGGAAGTACAACACTTCCCCACTTTCCCTTTGTAATATCCCCCAAAAATACATAATCTTAACAGATACACAAGTACACACAATACACTTTGCTCCATTGATCACTAAGCCAGTTCATTGAATGTTTAAATTAGTGACCCTCTTATGAAGTGCATTAGGAAGTTGACACAATGTCAATTTGCATTTGAGCCCTTTTATTTTAATACAAAACAATAATTAGAATTATCTCAGCCACAAAAGTTTTTGGCATATCACGTACATTTCATTGTGTCTCACTGAAATTTTACTGATGCAAACGATGTACCGTACACGACACTTCATTCAATTACCTTATCATATGAATGCATGACCTCCAGCAACAAACCGCCGTGGATTACCCATGTTCATTGATGCGCATTGTCGCCTTCACCGTCTAGTGCCCATTCAAGACGGCCCGAGCCACCGTCTTTCTTACGTCAGCTGCTGCACCCGCCAGGCTGATGTCAGCGTAGGATGTAAGATGTCGTCTCGACCAGTACCAAGCACAACTTGACAAAGAAATCAAGGCTTTAATGGCTCTAATATAGTTCAGTTGCCATTGAACACAAAGCTGAATTGTTCATCATTCACGTAATTAATAATCTTGAACGAAGTCAAAAATATACGCGCCGAACTAATTGAGATTCGTAATGATTACATCGAACTCATGTTGAACAGTTCGTAGCACGCCGGATAACAGTGATCGTCTGAACTGATCGTCTGAACACTCGAACTGATAGAATCATACTCGAATGATGTGATAAGATCTAACAGAATGATGATTGGAATATCATCTAGAATCATCTAGCTACCCTCTGACTGATGTGTTATGTCAATTCGACTCTCTGCTCCTAGTTTAAATAACCATATCCCTTCTCCATGGATCAAAAATTGAGAGAACAAACTCCTTTTCCTTTGACGTAGGTTATTCTTTGTAGCCAATAACTTAACAATTTTTTCTCACATGATTCGTCTCTGATTGGCTTCACTTGTAATGACGTATTTTCATTTCGGACCAATAACGAAGTTGGTAACATTAACATTACTCCACTCCGAACCCTGGTATTTTTCCATACATGTCACCTTCTTGACTCTCCCCAGATCCGCAACCCACTTCTTTCTATAAGGCAATATTCATTTTTGAAAGGAAAATTCCATCCCCCTGCGATTTGACTATAACACTTTATTTTAACGTGTCTGTCAAATATTACTCACACCTCCTTTCATTTCGAACCCCAAAATTTCTTCTGCGCAGACATTCCCCACTCCATTATTCTGTCCAGTGTATTGTTTAAACACGTGCCGCGCAGCTCGACGGTTACCCTCCGTTCCTTCTTATTTCTTTTCTTACGTTTTGAGACCTTCAACCCGCGTCGTTCAACGGCTCGCTAATTGAAAGTCCTCACTCCACTTGCTCTTTGTGTGCCAAAGCAGCCCCTTCCCGGTCTCGTCTGCGTCCGCTCGAGGGCAAAATTACGAGCTTCCTCACAATTACTAAATATTTTCCTTAATTATATTTCCACATATTTATACGTACCGTTAAACAATTTTTGCAAGTTTGTCATTATTTCGCGAAATAATCCCGATATATCAATATTTTCTTTCGATGTATCAAGTGATCGATATAATATATTTTATAAATATGGATATATTTTTTTTCGATATCATCCCTAGTTGCCACCAATACTTGCGAAGCAAGTGTGCCAACATTGGTCGTACAAATAATGTTTTCGCGTACGCTTTTACTGTCATCACTGCCGGACACAGCTAAGAAAGAAGTTCAAGTATGTAGTATATGTATCAAGCAATCGCATTTCTCTTATTTTGTAAGGGGGTAAATACACTTGTCAAAATCAGTATAGAATACTTGAAAATGGTTGTTTGGTATCATTTTTCTTAAAATTTTATGCAAAATCTGAAATAAAACTATTTTTTTCAACAGTAAAAAAATAATTTGCAATAATACTTATTCAGTTATTATTCAATATTATTATTCCGGCCGCTAAAGGTAATGGTATTATAATGAGTGAAAGGTGATGTGTCAGGGAGCATCTCAGAGTCAATACGTGGTGACAGCAGTGAAGCAGGTAGCCAACCGTATAACGAACGATATTTTACAACCTAGTGGTGAATGAAAACAGACATATTAATTGATTTTACCGATCGTTATGCTTAAGATAGTAGTGCTTGTGCTGACTACTCATACTCCTTTTACAGAGGGTTTCTGTTTCCTTGTATCATGAACGGTCATGTACAGTACGTTTTTAAACTCCATTTTGAAAATAAACAACCGTACCTCGGACTCTTCTGTTGTGTAATCCTCTTGTTCGGTTGACGAAGGGTTATTACTTACTAAACTGGAGTGTTCTGTTCTATAAACCTTATTCCCATTTTTTCTTGCATCGGTTACTTTACACTATTAATGTAATTTGTTTTGTTAGTTGAATTTCTTAATAGTTTTTCAGTGATAAACTATGTGCCTATCAATTCCAAAACTCTGCACAATTTGTAAAATTCCAAAACTTTATTAATTTCTTATTTTAGCTCAATGTCTATTTCTTAAGAGGGTTCTTAATTAATTCTGGAAATAAAAAGAGATTATGAGTATAATGATAATTGGATATCAATAGAAATACGTCCATGTACACAAATAATTAATGTGAGTACTGCAGTGTTAATCAATGATGTCTTCAATAGTATCATATCAATAATTAGACATCACCAACAACCACTTGAGTCCTACCAGTTCATTTTTGTACCTCTGCGTTTCAAAATAATTTGTATCACTATATAAGCTCAAATTATTTCATCTTATTAAACCAATCGTTTCCCGGCGAATAAAAATGATGCATCGATCATATTTAATTACCTGAACATCTAAATATTACTCCACAAATTGTAAACAAAACCAACTAGAAATCACATACTCGGGGATATACGCCGACACTAGGGTACAGTAATCCATGAGACAAACACTGGTGCAATGACAAATAGAAAATAAAACACATAAAAGTCACTCACAAACTAAAAGTTGTGAATACTTCCAAATTTAATTTTTTTAAATTTACCTTTTATTTAACATTTGTTGCTAGAAATATAAATGAAATGTAATATACAAGTGTATTTTGCAAACCCAGAAAAATTTAACTGTAGTGGATGTCCCACTGAACTAACAATAAGTTAATGAAGTCATTTCTGTTTTAAAAATAAGCTCATAAATCTATGCGCTCACTGGGACGTATTTTTTCGTGTGTTTTGTGTGTCTGTAATGGTCTTGTCTATTAGCAGTTGCTATATGTGTTCATTTGTTCTGTTCTGTGTTCTTCGTGATCTTCTCCTTGTATGTATTAATTTGTGTGTGATTTTTAAGTGTGTAATTGTTTGTTCTTGTAAGTTTCCACCACTTAGCCGTCGCGATAGACTGGAGTTCCTGAGAACTGCCGCCAATCGCGCCGTTCGCGTCCCTGCCACGGGGAGGCGGGTGGTCTGCTATCTAGTTGTTGTGCTGGTTTAGTTAGTTTCTTATTATAAGCTATTTAGTTTATTTCTATATATCAAACCTAGGGAGTTAATGCCATTACCATTAAGTTGTTTTTGTATTTGATTTGTTTTTATGTGTTATTATTTTCTATCTTTTATATTTTTTATTTTGTTTTCTGTCTCTGAGGCTTTTATTTTTTATTTTGTTTTCTGTCTCTGAGGCTTTTAATATTTTTTAAATTTGTTTTTCTACTCCCTTTTTATTTAATTGAACTTCCTATTTATGGTATATTAACTATGAACATATTTTCATTAGTCTTTTCTGTCTTCTATCTCCTCCGCCCAGTTTCTTTCTTCTCTTCTCGTTCTCTCTGGCCTTTTCTTCTTTCTTCATTTATCTAGTCAGCTTCTTATTTCTTCAATTGCTTTAAAAAAATCTTGGAATTCGAGCATATCTTCTTTGCTTGTGAAGATGTTCTGTAAGTCTTCTGTCCTTAGGCTCTTCTATGAGATTACTGCGTATTCAGTTCTTTCTGCCGAGTATATGGGGGCAATCTTGCAACATGTTTCTTCTGTCTTGTTGCCATATGGGCAGAAGGGGCTCTTTGCAGTTCCTCTTCTTCCGTCTGTTGTGCTGTTAGATGTGTAGATATTGTCAGCAGTTCTCGCATATCTCTCTGCCTTGTTCAGGCCGTAACCTGTGATGACACGCACTGTTGCCACTCCTGGTGTGAACCATTTGTGGGTTCCAGCGAAGGCCACGTTTGGGATGAACATTTTTGTTGTTTGTCCATGGTCTGCTTCCTCCCATCTTTCTTGTCACTTCTTAAGGATTTCTGTTGTGATTTTGCTTTTACAATTTTCAACTATCGTGTAAGGTATCACACGATGTGTTGAACACATCAATGTCTTGGAAGTGTGAATTCCGCTTGCGAGAATGAGTCTCGGGTGCTCTAGTGGGTACAATTAACTATTGCGTTGTGGAATGGAATACGAATCCTGTGGTTGCTGGTTCCACGCTTCGTGTAGCGATGAAATGACTAGCGCTACTCCCGAGAATGGTTTTTTTATATGTGGGAATGTTGTGAGGAGCGAGTTCAGAGATTGGACAAGGAATTACAAGTTGCGAACAAAGTCATTGAGGGATCTGCGCCAATATGCGTAAACTGGAATCGGAATTAAATATTACTGGACAGCGCTTTATGGAAGACTCAGTCGTGGAAGAAGTAGGTCACAAAAATATGTCTTGTGATAGTGACTCAATTGTTCGTCACGTCGTGTATCCGGACGTAGCAACTTCGGCGGGTCAGGGGCAATCGGAATTTTGGCAGTCCGGATTCAGTAATTTTGTACGTAGGAACTAACGTAATGTAGATCACATGATAGGAGAGGTAGATGATTTCGTTTCGGTTGCAAAAAAAATCCCTCGTGCCAGCATAACATTGACTGGTGTGTCGCGTCGTAAAAATGTGTGGAGGAGAAAAATTGGGGCCATCAATGATTGGTTTGAATGGGTATGCGATGCACTCAACATGACTTACGTGGACGCCAGTAGTTGGATCGATGAAACGTATTTTGGTCGAGACAGGCTTCATCTAAACCAGCGAGGAGCGTCAAACCTTGGGAATTTTTTCACCCGTCTGTCGAGTGCGAAGATGTTCTCAACCAACCCACTGGCTTGAGATGGCAGAGTGGTTAGAAATGAGAGCATGAGAAATGACGACTGCGATGGAGGTGAGGGACGGACGGACGACGGCGTAGCGACGCAGGACATCGTACATGCGGAGGACGGCGACGGAGGAGTCGGAGATGGCGTTGGAAGTGGTGACTGCGGCGGCTGTAATGAGGGAGGCAACGAAGTCGGAGGTGGGAGGCAATAACTGCGGTGATGTGGGAATGGAAGATTGCGATGGATTGCGAAGGGTGATAGAGAGAACGGAACTCATCAACCGGTTAACAAGGGTTAGGTGAACTGTAAAAGTATATTCAACAAAAAGTTAAATTTTCCCAATTTATTTGATAGTAATGAACCAGATATTATTATTGGTACGTAGTAATGACAATTGGAGGACGTGAAAGATGCAGAAATATTTTGCTCAGATTTTTTGTTTTCAGACGGAATCATATGTTTTTATTTGTGTGTAAAACAGTTTATCGTGTTCTATAAGGTGGGTAGATGAAGTTCACAAATTAACGTCTGTTAAAATTGAAGGTTATTCAGGGAAAACTCTAGAAATTACAAGAATATATAGATCTAGTAAGTACGTGTTTGGTAAACACGGGGCTCCGAGCTGAGTCTGGCATTACTTCCACTTACTTGTGCTAGACTCCTTCCTTTCTCTTTCCTGACCTTCCTTGGTCACCTCTTGTTCTTTTCGATCTCGACGCTAGGGAATCTTTCATTTTCCTCTTTCTTCCTTTTTTAATGATATATGTAATGTTTTGAGATATGTTGATATTTGATTTTTTAGTTGTAATTCAGGAGGGTTGTTAGTGGGTATGGTTGAGTCATTCGGCGATCCCCACACGTGGCGAGAGTCGTGTTGACTCTCCCTAGTGCGTAACTGCATTTTCCCTACCTGTACAAGTTTTTAGGGCTCTAATGACCTCGATGTCGACGACTCGTAAACCTCCACACCCCCACAAAAAATTGAAGCATTTTTGTACGTATGAATGTGTGTCTGTATCTGTTTGTAAGCGAAAATGTATTTGTGTACGTATGTGAGTATACACACATATGGGCTTCATTTCGATAAATAATTTCTTTAATGTCATTTCTTTCCCGTTTTTTGTGTACTAATTTTCTAAGCACTTTATACCGATTGTGTGTATATTTTATATATATTGGGACGAAGATTTGTTATTTAACTTCTTATTATTATATTATGTATACTTTTATTACGTATTCTTTTCTATCTGCCACCGAACATTGCTCACTTGCAGATTAATAAATTATAATATTTATTATTTATTTTCATGAAATATGTTCACAACTAGTAGTTGGATTCAGGTGAGGTGTAGGGTATACCAATCATCCTCAACTCATGCAGTATCACAATTTAAAAATCTTCTAAATATTCTACAGGTGTTAAAGATGGCTACATTTTGTAAAGTTAGAAATATGTTTTTTGGGAGATGACTCCGATTGATGCTCAGTTGCAGACTGTGAGGGATGACTCCAGTGGTGGATAGGACTATAGGAACTATATATATACGCTCCATATTCCATAAGTGAAGAATTTATGTTCTCAAATCTTCATATTTTTTAATCTTATCATTGTAAATAGTTTGTAGGTTGTGGGTGACTACATCGAGATCTGCGATATCTATGATGTGTGTGACTTTCTTGAGTTTGTCTATTACAATAATATCTAATATGTTGTGATGGATTGCCTTGTCGATGAGTATTGATCTAACAAAATAAATTTTGTACATGCAGTTCTCTAAAATTGATTTTAGGAAGTACTTGTAGTACGGGACAGTGTCTCCTATTAGTCCATACTTCCCGCAGAGTTTTTGATGGATAATTTTAGCAACCTGATTGTGTCTCTGGGTGGCTGTCCTGCGTATAGCATAAACAACGCTCGTTAATGTGCTCTGCCAATTTTTGAGTTCAATTGTCTTAAGTATTTCATTTTCTCGAGTTTTTGTGATTCTTTAAGAGTATTTAAGTATTTCCTTTAGTGTGGTGTTGTTAATATTTTGTTTCCAGTGTGCTAAGATAAAAAAACTCGAAAAACTTCACTGCAGTTGAACTACTCAAACGAACTTTACGAACTCTATTTTTTGTGATTTTTTAGTGTTATTCTAAGGTGTGATAAAGTATAGGACAACATCATCATATATACTTTTCTGGAAGCATAAAGGTAAAGAGTAACCAATTTGTATGAAGTATTTCATTCAAATTTCTGTAGGTATCAAACTCTCATAGTCGTAGTACTCGTTGAAATAGTTTCTTATACTTGTCTCCCTAACATAGTAAGATAAAAATTTTCAATAGTTTAAACTAAAAATCTTATTTCGTTGTAAAGATGAATTATCTCTCTAGAAACACCGGTTTTATTAGTAGTTGTCGACTTTCTTGTTTAGCATCTCCTTTGTTCCCAGTTATTAAGCAAGTCACAACAATGGAAACGATCGCATTCCTTAACGCATTCAAAATTGATCTCCAGAAGGCGTACGAACACTTAATGCAATATATCTATACTCGAATCAGTTCTCTGGAGGAGGTAAATCAAAACACTAGCGGCGGTTGAACAACAGTTAGGGATTTTCTCCGACCTTCCAACTGCTCTCATTGTTCCATCAAAAACACATGCACCATCCCCTCTCTTGACACAAAATAGGTTTAGCGTGTTATATGACATGTCCCATTTACCCCCTATACCCACCCCTCCCACTTCTTTCACCTCATCCTATTCCGCTCCCAAATCTGTTAACCCTCATCCCGCAAACCCTGCACTGGTCAGTACAGGCGTCCAAAAACACGTAAAATTGTGCAGCCAAACACTGTGAAAGACAACACTTCCACACAAAAATCAAGCGTTTTAATTTTAGTTGATTCCCATGGCCGCCAAATGTCCTCCATTATGCGTGGAATTGTTCCTAGCCATTTCTCTGTAAACGGTTTCTTTAAGTCCAACGCTCGTTTGGCTGAAGTTATCAGAGAACTGGACACCCAGACAAAAATACCACAGAGCGGGACACAGTTATTATTATTGGTGGGCAAAAAGTTTTTTTAATTTGGGTGGTCAATTCAACCCTAGTGAACATATGCAAAAACTCAAACAGACCTCCCAACACACTAACATCATATTTTCTAGCCGGCCTCCGTGCTACAACATGACACTCTTGAACAACACAAAATTCACAACGCAAATATCGCTCTAAGACAGCACCTGGCAGACACAAACACCTCATTTGTTGATCTGCAATCCCACCTTTCTGCCAAAGACTTTACACGGCACGGCCTTCATCTGAGACCGTCTGCGATGTTTCGCTTCTCTCTTAGCTACATACCTTACCTCACCTCCTCCACCTACACCAAATCCACCAAACACGTCTATTGCTACCTCGTCACTTTCTCCATCTCTCTCCACTCCCTCTCTTCTGTCCTTGACCTGTCTCCGCCCCTTTACCTCTCCCGTTCAAATCTGTTTCAACGGCCCTAACTCGGTCTCCTTCCTGCCCCAAACACAATTATAACTTGCGTCGAGTGTTCGAAGTGTTGCTCGTAGATGACAAATATAAATTCTCCTGAACCATCGAAATTCAATTGCATCTCTCGAAAAAATAAAATAAATATCTTACATCATATTGTTCAGTCGCTTTCCAACAAAGTAATAGATACCTAAATTCTTTTACTAGACTATCCATTTGATTTGTTATGTCTAACAGAGCATGGCTTTTCGATAATGACATAAAAATTACTTTTATTCCAAATTATTCTTTAATTAGTTTTTACTGCCGTCAAAATTTCAAAGGTAATCACCCTCACGATGGTACATGAATCTACGTTAGAAATGGCATTTACCCTGTTCGGTTACAAGAAATTCTGCTTGGATGGTATTTTCGAACTCTTTATAGTTCATTTGATTGATAAAGGCATTGTAGTTTTGTGTATTTACAGACCTCATCAGTCAGATCTTGAAATATTTTTTTCTTAATTTAGAAATCGTATTAAAACGTCTAACACAAATATACGAAATATATTGTTATCTGTGGCGATTGCAACATTGATTTCCTCAGAGAATCGTATTTCGCGCACAACCCCAAGAATCGGTTCAATCTAATCACTTTCTTCAATCTTGTTAGTGCGATAATCGACCTCACTCGCGTCTCTGGTTCATCCCTAACAGTGCCGGATCAGATAATTGTCAACAATAGACTCATATATACTTCTCAAGTATTTAAACCGGGGTATAGCGACCACTTTGCCCAAATATTAACTATTGAAGATAAATTAAAACAACGCAATATCCTCTACAAGATTACTAGACAGTTCAACGAAAAAAATTTAACAATTTTTAAAAACCCTTTACATCAGGAAACGTGGAATGAAGTATATAAATGTGAAAGCACCAACGATAAATTCAATGTATTTTTTTCAATATTCTTCAAGTATTACAACACTTGCTTTCCTGTAAGACACAAGTTAAAGTAAACAATCACAATCGATGGATACCTCAAGGGATTAGAATTTCTTCCAAAAACAAACGTCATTTATATTATCTTTCATAACTCTAAAACCAACTCCCCGAATTTCATAATTATTTCCGTAAATATAAATCTATTCTTAGAAAAGTGGTCTATGCAGCTAAAGTAATGGAAAAATACAGACTGATAATAGAATCTAACAACCATGTGGTATATTATACAAAATTACAAATCCCCTTCAGAAAATCGCCAAGAAAACATTTCCCTACTAGACGATGGCAAAATTGTACCAAATCCAAAGGACATCGCAAATCTGTTTAATTCTTATTTCTAAAAATAGGTAAAATATCGAAATCAGTAACTCAATACCAATGTCCACCAAATACATCCACACACGTACCACATTCTATGTTCACTTCCGAGACTAACTCTAGTGAAGTTGTGAATGTCATCAGTTCTTAAAAAAAGAAGTATTAAGCAGGGATATATGGTATACCTGAATTATTAGTAAAATCTTCCTCTCACGTTATATTAAATCCATTCACTGATATTTTCTATAGCTCCTTGTCAGAAGGTGTTTCCTGACGTATTTAAAAATGCTAAAGTGAAACCATTTCATAAGAAAGGAAATAAACGTGATGTTGCAAACTATTGACCCACATCACTTGTCAACTTTCTCAAAAATCCTAGAAAAACTCTACTATAAGAGACTTTTAGACTTCTTATCGCATAATAATAGTCTCCCAAACGATCAGCACGGTTTCAGAAAATGCTCTTTAAACTTGTAGCGCCATATGTTTTTTTAAATGATGTAACCAATTCTATTGACCGTGGAGATAATCCATAAGGTATTTTTCTTGATTTTTTGAAAGCATTCGATGTGAGCGATCACGAAATTCTTCTTTCAAAACAGCACTCATACGGCATTCGTGAATTGCCACATTTATGACTAACTTTCTATTTAAATGATGGGCATCACCAAGTTGAAATTTCCGATGTTGAAAAAAAGTATGGCAACATTTCAGAAACAAAGCCACTTACTTGCGGAGTTCAAGATTCAATTTTAGGCCCTATCTTTTATTATTGTACATAAATGTCATCCACCACGCCTGATTGCAAAATGGTTCTCTTTGCCGATGACACAAATCTACTATGTAAACATGTCAATACGCAAAAAGCTCTTTCTAACCTCTCGTCTTGGTCTCATTTAAATCGTCTCATCGTTAATACTGATAAAATAGTATCCGTATCATTTCGTAATAGTGTAACAAAATCTCTTTTTCCTACATCCCTTTCGCTAAACAGAACACAAATAAAATCAGTCAAGATAACAAAATTATCAGGGTTTCATATTCAGGACAATGTCAAATGGAATAGCCATGTTGATAATTTGAATTCCAAACTAAGCAAAATATGTTATGCATTCCGAATTTTAGCCAACATTGTTATTCAACATGTTTCTCGCTGCGTGTATTTTGTAAATGTATGTTTTCATTTACGGTACGGCATTGTCTTCTGGGGTCAATGCACTCAGAGCATTCAAACTTTTAGAATTCAAAAGTGAATAGTTCGGATTATATGTAAATCTCACCCCTGAAATTCATATAAACCTTTATTTAAAGAATTACATATCCTCCCTCTCCCTTGCATATACATTTATGATGTAATCGTGTTTGTTAAGATAGAACTATTAAAATCCCACCTCTGTTTTAGAAGAAATAGTCTTTCACGAACACAAAACTCGTAATAAGGCTAATATTTATCGTCCTGGCGTGTCAACAACTCTTTGTCAAAGAGGCCCTTATTCAGGAATAATATTGTATAATTCCCTTGCTAAAAATTAAAAGATATAAATAAATTGAATCTCTTTAAATCCGCGATTAAAAGCGTTTTAATGTGGTATTGTTTCTATAATGTGAAAGAATTTACAGATTTTAATAAATGAAGTTAATGAGAGTTTTAACTTCCTAATATTGTTTTCCTCATGACTTTGGATGATGTCAGTGAAGTTAATATCTCTTATACTTTATCACGCCATTGTTATTGTATTTTAGATTTTGATTAATTTCCTTTTTCATGCAAGTTAATTTTGCTGCCTTTGTTTATTGACAGTTTATTTCTAACTGTACGCAACCTTGGCACTGTTATGTACATTATCTTTGTAGCCCCATCCTGGCCCGGGTTTTACTTCGGTTTTCCTTAGTAGTGGGGGGTTTTCTTTGGGTAGGAATGCCATTAATACTTTTGTTTTTACTTGTATTTTTACTGCACTAATACCTACAATATATTTTGAATAATAAATCGATAACAGTAGGTATTTATTAAATAATTTATTTTGTAAATATTAAATCCGCCACTACCCATGAACCCTTGATCGGAATTGATGGGATGGTCCCTTGTTTGTCTCCGGAGTGTAACTTCGTTTATTGACCCCCATGTGGTCATACGCAGTTTGCAACTGCTTTTTTTGACAATAAAGTTTATTTGGGTGTAATCTGTCTGTGCTAATAGAGTGAATCCTCCTGTGATGTGTTGTATAGTTTCTGGTTTAATTTTGCATCTCCTACATTTGTCATCTGCAATGTCTGTGACATGCAATATACATCTTCTATAGTTTTTTGTGCTTATTACTTGGTCTTGAATTACCATGAGAAATCCCTCCGTTTCTGAGTATAGATCCTCTTTTGTAAGCCAGACGTTCGACGCATCTTTGTCGACATGAGGTTCATCTAGATCATGAGGATGTCTACCATGAAGTGGTTTAGAATTCCATTGGCTAATTCTATTACTGATTTCAACGTTAATTTCATTTAGTTGTGGAGAGTGGTCTGCTAAATTTTAAGGAGTATATTTCATGTCAGCTGCACATATGGTCTTGTAAAAGTTAGATTTATCATTCCTCTGGTGAAAAAATGCTCGGAGTTGTTTTATTTGTGAACTGTGTAGGCTCTTCCTCCTTCCTTGCAAGACAGACAGTGCCTTTCTACATTTGAGCTCCTGTGGTGTGACCTATTCTTCGTCATGACAGTCTTAACTTTTCGCTGGAGGTTTTCTATATCTGTTAGTGTCCATGAAACTACTCCAAATGAATACGTGAGGATAGGAATGGCAAATGAGTTAATTGCTTTTGTTGAATTTCGGCCATTTAAATCTGTATTTATTAAATTTTCTCGACTCGATTTTCAAATTCCTCAGTTAGTGCTTCTTTATGCATGTATGGTCTATGCATCTAGATTGTTGTAGTCCCAGATATTTGTAAAATTCATTTTCTTCCATTTCTTTAATAATTTCATTGTCATTTGTTGTATAAGGTTCTCTTTTAATTTTACCTTTGGAAATGGCCTATGTTCTGCACTTATCGATACCAAGTCTCTTTCTAATATCCTTACTGAATATTTCTATTACTGGGTAAGTGATTAAGCTTGGTTGAGGATGATGAATATATTTTAATATCATCCATATTGTGAGTTAGTAGAACAGAAATTCGATCAGATGGCTCAAAAATCAACTCAGGAGATTGAAGCGTTAAGAGAATCAATACAGCAGCAGTTAGAAGTAGTTAAAACAGAGAACGAAAATATGCGGGAATCAATTAGAACAGTGGAGGATCGACTTCAGGACCATACAGTAGCTAGTCACAATGGGGACGCGCAGGAAAGAGTGAGGGGCGTTGAATTAAAAGTTGAGAGACAAGAAGTCAGAATAAACCAGGTCGAAAATGAAATCACACAGAATCAAATTGCTATTAATCAACGTTGTGATTCAATCAATAACCATATTGATCAATCGGTGACGAACTTAAAAACAATAATTAATGAGGACAAAATTCAAATAACAAAGCAGATTAAAGAAAACCAGGAAGCGATCACTGCTCAAAGTAAAATAATAAATAAGGAAAGAAGCCAAATTGATGATCAGGTCAGAGGGCGAGTCGAGTCAGAGATATTGTCAGTGCGTGAGGAGATACAGCGGGTGGCTGAAAAATGTGAGATAATGGAATCACGGCCATCAGCCAGTGTTTCTGCCCCGGTAATACCAATTCCACATGATCTGAGATTCGTAGGAACAGGGGGTTTACACCCAAATAAATACTTAAGAGATTTGGAGACATATTTTAAAATTGCAAATGTAAGAGAAAGCACAAAAATTTTAGTCGTAAGACAAACTATAGCAGGTAGAGCATGTGAATGGATGGAAAGCGAGGCGGCGTATGAGGAAATGACGTACGAGGAATGGCGAAGGAGATTCTTAGATAGATGGTGGGATGAGGACCGGAAATTCTCATGTCAAATGGAAATATTGAAAGCCAAGTACGATCCTAGAAGTCACGGCAAAATGCTGGAGTATGTAGAAGTGACGATGGCGCGGTTAAAAATGTGTGAAACCTCATTACCTGAAAAAAAATCTTAAACATGATTATCAAACATTTTCAGCCGCATATTCAAGACTTGGTTAGGATTGCGAACGTGCAAACATTAGCGGAGTTGAAAACGAAATTAGGAGCGTTAGATCAGACGCGGGGAGAAGAGAGTGACAGGGGTGCTGACGTACGTCCACCTAGGATAAACGCAATGTTTACCAATAACGCGCAGCCTCGGCCGAACAGCTGGCGCGGTGGCAATGGGGGTGGTAACGCGGCAAGGACGATGGGCGACGGAGGCAGCGGTGAAAGGAATGTCTTCGAGACAGAGGGTGAGCAGGCAATGGAGGTGGTGGCGTTACCAGCTGCTACGAGGAAATACGAGGCACCGGCAGCGGGCACCGCAGAGATAGGCACTGAGTCACTAGGACAGCGCGACAGGATGGACGAGGCGCCAGAAAATCGCATAATATTATCCAATTAGTTAATTAAGGTGTAATTAGGCCAGAAACAACGAAATATGGAGGTTGTTATGTAATTAAGCGTGGTGCGGGCTTGATTAATGAGATATCAATTTCTCATGCATTTAGATTTAGAGATTATATAATTTTTTTATAATTTGATTAATTAAGGATTAATTAGCCAGAGACAGTAATTAAGACCGGCGACTGTTATGCGATTAAGCGAGGCTAGGGGCTTGATAGATGGGATGATTTCCCATGCGTAATAGGATTAAGAATTGTAATTTTTTTTAAATAATATAGTAAGTCGATTAATTAGTTAGAAACAGTGGGAAGACCGGCGACTGTTATATTGAGTAAGCGAGGCGGTGCTTCTCGAATGAAATCACTAATGAATTCATACTAATGAATCGAACAATTAAAATAACGAATTAGGAATTTAATTTTGAAAATAAAAATTTAAAAGGGGTTAGTAACCGGAAAAAAAATAAATGTATAGAAATTAGAGTTTGAAATATGCATAGAATAAAGTCTTGATAGAGTGTAGAATTAAATAAGTAAGATATAATTATGTGTTAAATTAAGTAATATCTGTATTCAAGGTTAAGGCATAAAACTGATTAGGAAGTGTTTTGGTAGAATGTGATGCTCCAAGCGACCTCAATGGAGTGGTAGTTAACGTATTAGGATATCATAGAATAAGTGGGGGTTAGTTTATGAAGGGACTTCTCGTGAGCCGAAAGAAAACAAAGTATTGGAGGCGGCATGAACGGCTACAAGGTCACAGATGGCAATAATGGAAGCGTCTCAAAACAGGAAAAAACCGACTGCGCTACAATAGAGGGGGAAACACATAGTAAGAAAGGGGCGGTAAAGCGAAGGAAGAAAATGTCTTAAATGTAAAGTGAGCGAAAGGGAGCGAAGTCAACGAGCGAGAATAAATTTGGGATAAATAATTTTAATGAAATTTAAATTTGTTGGGATTTATGTAATTTAAAGGTGTGTGAAAAAGGTTATTTTCAACTAAATGATTAAAACTGACTGGAAAAGAAATATTTTAATTCAGGAAGCCGTATTCGACAACGACAAGGATGATAAATATTGGTAATCGATTTTAAAATGAGTTAATCGGAAGAAATTTTTAAGGGAGTCAAAATAATTATTAATAATCGTAGTCTTACAAAGAATATTTCAGAGAAAGAGAATTGTCTTCACAGGAAGTACTTGTACATCGTAGCGCGATGGAAATAATGATAGCAAAAATGAATGATAGAAATAATTTGTGTTTAATTAATTTAGTGAAGAAGTCCGAGGGAATTAGAGAGAGAATCGTCAAGTATAATTAATGCGTAGTAAAGATAGTCTGGCACCCCACGTAGTCTAGAGGACACGTCGGCAAGTAGCCCACAATATTATTTTGGTGAAGTCTGAAGAAACCCCACGTAAAGTCAGTAAGTAAAACGTCTGGGTAATTCCACTACATTTTAGCTTCAAAGGTGAAAAAGGAGATGGAGTTGATCAATACGAGAGTTCTTAAAGTAACTGATATGATATCATTCAGAAGGGAAGGTATGGTGAGGATTTATGTCAAAGGACGTAATAAGTACAACCTTTTAAGGGNGCGTAACAAGTATAACCTATTAAGGGAATGGACAAAAGAGAAATTATGTAATTATGAGGTGAAAGAGGAAAACCAGGTCGAGGAAATTCAGGAAGAGTAACTACTGTAGGTAATTGAAATTAAAGGTAAATAAATAAACGATTTTAGGTAGAAACAGAGAATAGAAAGAATGGACGGTAGACTACGAATATTGAAAAACCAAATTCAGAAAATTGTAAGATAGGCAGAGACCTCATTATTCAAATTCATCACTTAGGATTCGATTAGAAATTTATTTGCACGTTTTCGGTTTCAGTCGAAAAAGGTTTAAGAAATTTCTCAAATTGAGTGGGAGCAATTGTAAGTTTTGAATAATTTACGGATTAATTATGAAATTTAAAAGAAAGAGCATAGAAGTTTAAAAGGAAAAGTTCGTTGGAGGTCGGCGAAGGACCGTGGGCGCGGTACGAGGCCGGTGACCCATGCGTCGGCGTTTCTTTCACGTCGAATAAAAAATTATGATGGTTTAGAAATCGCAGGCTGGCGAGGGGATGAGGGAAAAGAAATACCCTCCGTAACAAACCACAGATGTGCAGAAACTAGCAACATGTACGAACTTGCTAGAAAAATCGTTAAAAGCCACAGCGTCGTTGAGAACGTTCCAGAAATCAGTTGAATATTTTTTAAAAGGTTCCAATGAGAGTCAAAGCGTAAGAGGGGGAAATCATTTCGGCACTGGGGGTTGTCAGTCACGTGACATTCAAAATTTTGAAGATTTTCGGGAGAAAGAAGGGATAGAGCCCATTTAAGGCAGAACACTCAAAATTTCGCTCTCATACCAGATTTTACTCAGACGTAAAGAATTATTTGCTCAGATGTGTGTAGCTCAGACGTAAAGATTTTTC
>NNCF01129428.1:36027-53991 GCA_002313205.1 Laupala kohalensis
GATAAAGCCAGTGATTATTATTTGTGTTTTTTTGGTGGGAATGTGGCCCCTCTGGTCGATATATGATTAATGTTTATTTGTGTCTTTTGGGAGAGTGTAAATTGTGCTTCAAAGAGTTATTAAATGTTTTGTTCATTGCTCGAACACCAGATTGTTGTGTTGTCCTTGTGAGTGGCTCCCATAGAAATGAGTATTCAGTTCCCTAAATAAATAAAAATAGAGTCACAATATACAATAGGTGAGTGATATTGTGGCTTTGTTGCTCTTTAGATTTTAGTAGAAAACCACATCTCAAACCTTTAGAAACTCAGAACTCAGAACATTAGAAAGTGAGTTTAGGGCAATGCATAACCAAAGAGCACTGAGTGAATCTCCTTGAAAAATGCCTGTCCTAATGTTAATTCTACCAGTTTTGTTGATTTTGCTGCCTATTCTTAAATTAATGACTGCATTCCATTTTTGTATTATTGCCTTCAGAAAATTAATGAGTGTTGGATTTATTTTGTACATTTTAAGGACTTGCTGAAGACAAGAGTGCGGGACTGAGTCGAATGCTTTTTGATAATAAATATAGCTGCAGAATAAGTTTCTATTTTTGACTTGGATTCTCTTCAGGTTGACCGGATCTATGATAAGTTGTTTCTTACATCCTTTTGAATCTTTCCGGCATCCCTTCTGCTGCTCAGCTAAAATCTCATTCTTCTCCATTTGTCATAATTAACTTCACTATACAGAATGTCATGATTTTGTAAAATGTTTGGAGGTACGTAATTGTTCTACATTTGGCAGGATCGATACTTTCTTCCCCTTTGGGAAATATAAATGTTCTTCCTTAGAAGAGAAAATTTGGCATTACTTGTGGATTGTTTACAAATTTATGGAATATAAAATCAAGAGAACTTTTTTGAACCAATAATTTTGAATATTGTCACTTTTTGAACTTTTCCAATTTTATGACAAACCATAGAGTCAATAGTCTCTGCCGATGTAATCTCATCATTTATCCATGTTGCATCTCTATTGTGTGTCTCACTTTTTCACCAGATCGATGACCAGAATTTCTCCTTTTCTGTGAGGTTGTTTTTTTTATTATTATTATTATTTAGTTCTCTCAACTTGTGTTGCTTTTTCTCTCAACAGTGGATTATTAAATCAAGTTCTGCTGGGAGGAAGAATCTATTTCAGGTCCAAGAACTTTCTGGTAATGTGGGCTGAGGATAGAAGGACGCTGTGTTGCAATCTACTTATTATATTGGTGTTGATTTTGAGATTTTTTTATTGGAGTCGACCAGGGATTGGGGTACTAGTCCTAGGGTAGATAAAATGAGAGGTACTATGATCACTTCTTGAACATTCTACATTGAGTTTTTTTACTTCAAAGGCTAGTTGTTGGTATTTTGATACTTGGTTGTTCTTTGTTTGTTCTAGATTGTTGTAATTTACGACAGCAAAATCGATGAGATACACTTTTGATTCTTTTCTTTTCCAAAGGATGGTATGAGGTCTGTTGTGAATTGTTGTTAGGTCAGTGAGAATGCTTCTGTCCCAGTACAAAATATTTGCTTTCAAATCGTCTTGCAGGACTGGTTGAGGTTTATACAGATGGTCTGGTGGTATGGGATTCTTAATGAAGTTCAGTGATTTTGCAATTTCCAGGTGAATTATTTTTCCCATGTTATTGTGTCTAGTTTTGTAATCATTTTGGGCCAACTGTGTGCAACCACCAATGATATGCTCGAGAGTTTCTTTGGTTTGGTTACATCGGCGACATGAATCTGTAAATCCGATTTCTTTCAGGATTATTTTCCTTTAGTTTCCGGTTGGTGTGACTCCGTCTTGCATTGATACTATAAAACCTTCTGTTTCTGGGAATAATTTTCCGTTCATTAACCACTTAACTGATTCTTTTTTATTTATTTTGCTTCTGATCAGTTGGTTGGGGTAGTTCCCGTGTATTGGTTTATCTTGCCAGGTTGTCATTCTATTTGTTTTTGTATTGGTTGGGGTAGAGGCTCATTCAGGTGACAGGGTCTTTGTTCCGGAAAAACTTATTGAGGATATACTTTTGTCTTTCATGGAGGTGTTTGATTGGTATGATGCCTCTTCCGCCCTGGTTACGTGGGATGAACATTCGATCTAATGTTGATTTAGGATGGTGTTTGTTGTTGCTTGTCATCGCTGTTCTGATTTTCCTCTCTAAATTTTCCAGATCTGTAGTTGACCATTTTACTACCTCAAATGAGTAGGATAGTATGGGGATGACTAGTGAGTTTATTGCTTTCGTCAGGTTACGTGAATTTAAATGAGTTTTTGTTGTTATTTCCATCCTTCTCATGAATTCTTTAGTGATGTGTTCTTTGACTATTGTGTGTTCTATTCTATTTGTTTGCATCATACCCAAGTATTTGTACAGTTCATTAGATTCTAGTTGTTCTATATCTTGATCTTTTACTGTAGTGTACGGTGTTATCTCTTTAACTTTACCATGAACAAGGTTTTGTAATTTACATTTATCTATTCCAAATTCCATTTTGATGTCGTTGCTGAATTGTTCTATAATTTTCAAGATCTTTTTCAGACTTTCTGCATTTCTTGCATAAATTTTGATATCATCCGCGTACATTAAATGTGTGACACAGCATTCGACTTTTCTGTTTTTGATATTGAATCCTAAACTCTTCCCTTGTTGTTTGAGGATAGTGGATAAAGGGTTTAGAGCTAAGCAAAAGAGTAATCCACTGATTGAATCCCTTTGAAATATTCCTCTGTTGATGCGTATTTTGTTTTTAGTTGTATTAGGGTCCTTGCTGATGGTTTGGTTGCTTTCTCCGCTTCTACTTTTGTTGTTGGAAAGGATGAGTCTTTTGTCATAGTGTTTTCGAAAACCTTTGTTACCACTGGGTGGATTTTGTATAGGTGTAATGTGTAAAGGAGCCAACTGTGAGGTATCATATCGTACGCCTTTCTGTAGTCTATGTATCCTGTAGCAATATTTCGTTGTTATTATTATTATTACAAGAAATATAAATTCGGTGCGGTAAGTCCCGAACTTTGGTGAAGGGGTCAGTACCTACGGAGAGACGATAATGGAGAAACCCCACAGCCCAACAATCCCGCAGCGAAGAGACCTTACAGGTCAGGATAATGCTGACCCTTCCGGGACATCTCCGGTGAGGAGGGGGAAGGGAAGAGTAATTCATTGCACTTTTATTTACTTTTAGGTAAGTCTCAGAAAAAAGTCGGTAAAAACGTAAACATTAAACTCACCAAACTAAGTGACGGCTCATTTTTCCTCCTCTATGATAGACAAATAAAACGAAATTTGAATTATACTTCTACGTTCTCTCGTTACTGAGATACGACTGTAACTCAGAAAATGATACGGACTCCCGTCAGTGTGAATTCTTGATATATATTTCTTAGGTTTTATTCAGTTAAAATAATATATTATGTAGTTTTATTATACATTGGTTCTGTTACCTATACCGATCACACTTCATCAAGGTCCTTGAGTGACAAATGGTGAGGTATATTTCTAAAATTTTTGCGTGTTTTAATCAACCAGAATAAATCTCAGTCAGTGTTTTTCGGTTAAACGCTACGTCAATTTGTTTTTTTATTGTACACTTTTTGTAATTTTTACGTTTATTTACATGTTAATACAGCGAAATTTCTTTCATTATAAGCATTGGAAGGTAAGAAATATTTGTGAGGTACGTCCCAATGTCACCAGCGCTTTCAATTATTTGACATGATTTTGGAATCGAATTATTTCAAGTTAATCCATAATAAAAACGTCTGGTTATCTAATAAGAATATAATATATATAATAAAAACTGAATTTACCTGGCACTATATGTGTATTTTTTGCGTTAAGAACACTTTCTACATAATACACATGTGACGACAGTTTGGTGTACAAAGAAATATTTGACATGCTGCTTTTGTCTTCTCTTAATATTACAAAGAGTTCAAAGTGCAACATGACAAGAATTCCCAGGCGAAACCGGTGTAGGGTGCTAATTCAATATTAAGTCTACAGGTACGTTTACACTTGTAACCATGAATGAGCGACTTGTATGAGTTACATGTATCGCAACCTTTCGAAAGTTTGCGAATTGTATGAGCTCATACATGTTTACCACAGTGTTTACACTTCGTGATTTGTATGAAGGAATTCTTGGTGTATCGCTAGGGAAGAAGACAAGCTGATATACTAATCTACTGAAGAAATAAACTAATCTACCATAAACTTAACTAGTTAATATAATATGCACCACTCAACACTTAAGATTACAGGAGACAATACACTATGAAAAAACGTATGACAACAATGACACAACCTACAAAGAACACAACTAGATTGTAAACAGACATGGCGAAGCGCGTTCTGGCCATGGGTTCTGCGCATGCGGATACGCTTTTGCGACTTGCATATCCTGAATGAAGCTCATACAAAGTGTATCGGGATTTGTCTGAGAACTTGTTGCGCGACGTGTCAAAGAGTAACTATATGACACTAGCTCATACAAATTGACACGTACCATATACAAGTCGCTCATTTATATATGCAAGTGTAATCATACCTTACTTCAATAATCACTTTAAAATTCAGTATGCTCTCAATAACTTTGTTAGAGGAATTTTTTCCTTATCCAAAATAAAAATGATTTGATGCGATTTCATTGCAAGGTTATTATTTAAAATAAGTGGTAAAATAAAATATTGTTTGACATAAATTGTAGTTTTTTTCTCGCGCAATTTAGATTCCTATCTCCTACAACGATAATTAGTTGACCACAACAGACAAAGAAAAGAATTGACCACAACTGATGAACAAAGGTGAGACTTCTTGTTAGTGCCCCTTCGGAGGGTATTTTCCTTGGCGCAGGTAAAGGGATGTGGGATTTCTGCACACACTTTGTCCTGTCAAGTTTTCTCGCTGTTGGGGTTATTGACGGATCCAAATCTGATGGTTCGCTGTCTGGAAAAAGTGGACTGGAGACCAAAGTAAAAAATATACAGAACGGATCATTTGATTCCTTTGAAACGAACATTAATTTTTTAAGTTGTATACAGTGAGACTTACGGGAATTTCTCCCGTAAATCCCGAAAAACGCCCTCAAATTCCCCGCCCACTTGGAGTGCGCCGCGCCTCCGAAAGGATGCGTTGCCGTGGCTCAATCCCTTGTGCTGCAATTACCACCTGGCTGCACCGCCCAATGGTCGCGATGGTGACGGTGGAGGCGGCGCGCGGACAGAAGTGACGGGGAAGAAGACAAGAGGTGTGTCGACAGCAGTGATCAGTCGGTGGGCAGAATAGAATGAGTCGGTTGACAGTCAACAGCAGTCATCAGTCGACTGAAGAAGAGATCAGCAATCGCCGGTTGGTGAGATAAGGTGCTTCGTCGCCGGAGTGGTGAATTCCCGGCCACTTCGCGACGGATCTCCCGGCGGTGAACGCCGGAGCCCCGCACGCTCGCGCCTCCTGCGTGACACGGTGCGTCACGGGACATGGTAAATCCAGCCCCGACATCGGAGTAGGCACGCTGGCATCGGGCGGTCGACTCGCTTATCCAGAGGCCACCGTTGTTGCGATCCCGTAACTGCGACGGTGGTTTTCCCGATCCAGAGGAAGAAGAAGAAATCTTCCACGGGAACCATTAATCTTCGTTATATTGTTTCATCTTATGTTGGAGAATAAACGTCTAGCTTGTTGACACTTGTTCTGTGTGTCTTGGAGCATCCACATAAGCCTCCCTCCGCTGCCGTACGGCCGGAACTCGCTCAGCCCTGACCACCCTTACGACTACAAGCGACGACCACCTCGTCGTCGAGTCACAATAGTTACAGTAAAATAGTATGTTTTGTTAAATACATATTAATCTAAAGTACATAAAAGTACCTATTTTTGTAATTGAAATTTGTGAAGCTACATATGCGCGTCCGCTTACAACGGAAATTACCGAATTTATCGAATATTCCTCATTTTAAAATTGCATTTCTAAATTTGTTCCTTCCACGATCAAAGTTTATTTTACGTATTTAGTAGCTGTGCAATTGGATATTTAAATATAATTTTAAGATTTAATTGAACGTATTAATGGAATCAAACGTTCCGTTCTCGATATTTTCCACATCAAACTTAAATATACATATATTTTCTCCCATAAGTAAAAGTTTTAAGTAGGTACGTAGTCATACATCAATACTAAGGCATATTCATATTTAATTTTATAATGGGGAACATCGAAATACTCATCGGCGCTTTAAAGGTAGCAGATGAAAATCATTGTTGACATTTTACATTAGAGTTATTTACGTTACACATTCGTCATTTCCATCACAGCTATTTATTTATTTTTATCATTCACATTTTCATTCCTACATAGTGGAATAGGAATTTGAATCCGCCAGCGATGAAAATATTCATTATTGTCATCATCAGGCAGCGATTAGTGATAAGTAATAACTGTTACGAATGAACAATTTAAACTTATGAATGGGAAGTTATTAAGTAACTGTAAGTGACAAAATGTTCAGCAAACAGTCCATCGTTGGATGGTGTCTGTTGAAAGAACATACTTATTATTTAAATAAATATTTGCTTTCTTCATCATATTGAATGATTATTCCATAATCTTTTGTATTAATGCTTAATAACTCTCGTTGGACCATTAGAAAACATATATTCCATTACAATAATAAGACATGACGTTTCTCGGGTTTGCGATACATGTAGAAGAAACATTACGTTACGTAATGTGACGTTAAAATTTCCTATAATTCCTAAATGCATTTCAAAGATTCGGAGTATTACACTAAGGTTAAATTACGAGTTAACATGCTTTCTCCGGTTTAAGTCCTATGTACATAAAGTTCGTATTAGGAGCTTGGTCCAGATATGTCGAACAAAATACGCATTTAGAGAATTCTCTCTTTAATTCTCACATTTGTCGTAACAAACATCAATTACGTGAGTACGCTCACGCATAGCACAAATAAATATTGAAATGAAAAACTTCTATGGTATGTACTGCATTACATATATTTTATTTCAGAACCCATTAATGCGGGAAATCAGTATAAAAATAAAAACTGTTCGAAATCATGAAGAGACCATGAAAAGAGAACAATCAAGAACATTGGAATACATGACAGTTTTAACGATGTTCAATACTTTGTTATTTTGTGCTCTTTAATATAATGCTACCGAATATTGTTAGTTCCACAAGTTTTAACAACTGTTATAAAATGCTATTCCGCACTGTTATCGAATATTTTAATAGTCTAACAGTTCACTCTAACAATCTGAAAGCTCCCAGTTGCCGAAAGCCATGTGGCCTTGAGCGTGTTTACATGCCGCCGGAAGGGAAAGGCCATTCATCATACACAAGTCTCTGCGGGAAGTAACATAAGGCGATCTAACAAGGGGAGTTCACGACTTGGAAAATTGACATTCGGATGGGTTTTCGAAGGATTGTAGTGCCTCCTGAGAGTCAACGATTGTCAAAGTAAGAAAGCGCGATATCCAGCCAATTCCGAGAAAAAATCTTTCAAAGTTTTCATCTCACTTCCGAGCACATCTGCCAGATCTCGCGAGCGATTTTGGTTTGCCAGATGAGATCTGTCGGCGACCCTTAACGTACAGTGGCATCTGTTAAACTTCGCGTTGTGGGATCTGTCAGCGGATCACCTCCGCTCATGGTAAGTTTAAATCTGACAAATTCAAATAGGCAGTCACGCACTAGAGGTGGACTTTAAGACTATTAAATCATGAGTCAAGAGAGCGGCGGAAGTAGTGCATGGAAGGCACCAAGGGCTCTTAAAAAAATAATAAACTCAATTTTGTTTATAAATCTTTGTGTTACAAGGGTATCTTTCATTATACCTTGTAATTTATGATGATGACGGTTGTGATAGCTGAACGAAGATTAGTAAATTTAAGTTCATAAAGTAAATTCAATTTAAACGATGGCACAGGAAACTATTCACTCACTTTCTTTATGAGTTATGGAAATTTTTGGTGTGGTGGGAGAGCGTTTGGTTAAATCTTGGTCCGGGTAACGGCACTGGCCCCGTCCCAAGGTTCTTAAACATCCAAGAACAATGTACTAACCGTAGACGCCAGCGCTAGGCAATAGTGGGAACTAGCAAAAAAATGAGCGTGAAAGACGAAATAATCCGTAATGAATGCAAAATATAACTAGTACCTATTCGAAGTCATTAGAAACAAAAACGTTTGTTAATTTTAAATTGAAAATGTAAAACTTTATTACAATTTTAAAGAGTATGCACGAAATCTGCGAAAAGTTCTGAAAGGAAAGCTGTATTGTCGTGATTACTTTATAACTACACTGTTTAAGACGATGTGTAGTTTTTGAGCCCAATATTAAACAAGTAGATAAATTAACGAGTTTCGATCATTGGAATAAAATTATTTTGTATTCGCCGACATTACGAAAAGTTTATTTTCTTCCTCAGGGCTGAGGGCATAAGGCAATACTCGGTTTATACAATGTCCGTAATACAAACAATACTAAAACAAGGAAGCAAAATAAAAATTAAACATTTCACACTTTATGTATAGTAACAAATAATTAATTATTTAAACAATTTCATAATTTAACTATAATTTCAGCTAAACCATTATTTGTTAATAGCGTCAAGTGGAAAAATACTGCGTCGCGATTGATAGATGAGGGGGCGCATATTGACATCAGCAGGAGGGAAAGTTGGGCGTCTGTTTTACGTTATATTCCAACAAAGGAGGGCAGAGGCTCCAAACCTTTTTGGGGGTAAAGGGAACTGGCGAAAACATCCGACAGCCCTGCGGAATATCCTTGACGCTGTTTGTTATTCGTCTAGAGTCGTGCCTGTGCCAGGTACAATGGGAAACAAAGAAAGTACAAATTGGATGGCCTAGGCAGTCGAAGGAGAAGGGGGAGTACAGTGCCTACTTGAGATCCGTAGGTCCCTTTGTTAATGCTTTGACACCAATACAGGAGAAATTAAACAGACTTAGTAGCAAAAAAACCGGGAGTTGGATAGACCAGACGTCACATGACCAGAGGGTGGACTACAATAGGTCAAACCAATATGCAGTTATGAGACCACGAACCAATGGAAGCAGGTCTCGTAATACCTAGTGAGGGATTACAGTGGATTGTTTTTGGACAGAAAAATTGTGACGTATGTAATTTTGTCGTGACCTTGTCGCCTCATATCGTAAAGGGGTGGGGCAAGATGTTATTTGAGAGAGAGTTCGTGTAACATGGAAGATTATTCTAGAACAGATTATTAACGATGAACATCAGAGCAGTTGCTCCCGAACATTCATGATTAAAATTGAGATATTCGAAGTTGTCAGTTCTGACAGTTTATTATTCTATGGTTGTTCAAAGTGTTATCATCAGTTTCATACATTTATTCATTATTTTTGATTTTACATCTATGGCTGATTGTATCATTCGATAATTAGTTGCGGTGATTAATGTTGTAATAAGTGCAGGTCGTGATCGATGAGTATTGTTTCGAGAATTATCGATCTATGGAACGTCGGGACCATGATTGGTATGCGACGGTTAGAAACAACAAGCGATCGATAATTTCGGTGATGGACGGAGGCTAATCATTGGAGGACTGCAGCTAAGAATTCCGATCGACTCCATAGCACTATGGTACAGCATCTTGATTGGTGGACGCATTTGAAACTTCTAGAGGCCCAATCACATTTCATGGCGGTTCCCAACATAAAGGTATCAACTTTGTAACACGATAATGACGGTTTTTAACAGTAATTGGTTTTACTTGTGTCAATTTGAATGTGATGTCCTCTGAGAAACACAAGCACTCTAATTTACCAGCAAACTCTGTGTAACCAAAGACAGTGCAACTAATAATCAATGAATCACGAATATATCTGGACTAGCTTTTGGCTAATTACAATGAGTGTTTATTAAGCATGCAAATGTCATTCATAAGTGTAGGAAATGATTTACCTTGTATACCATTGATAGTTTTGAAAGTAATAATGATGTATTTTTTGTAACTTGCTTGCTATGTCTAATTTTGTGTGATGTGTTATATATAATAATAATAATAATAATAAAAGTTCCATTATTTTGGTGAGACTCAGATCTTAAGGTCTGCTCTTCCGTATAACCATTTTAAAACATCTACATTTAAAATACAATATGAAAGTTGGGAAGATTGTATTTACATTTAAAACTGGGAAGCAATAATAGGAACCATCCTGGTGTAACTTTAAGCGATTGGGTAAACCCAGCAAAACCCCGCGGCTTAGTGCCGAACATGGGTTAAAAGCAGTAACAATACAATATAATTATGAATATACAAATAGCAAAATATAGAAATTACAACACGGATATAATAACAAATTATTACGTAATGACATCATTTACAAGTTACATATAATACGATTATACCTTACGAGATACATATTGCACTGTATTTACAAATTATATATTACATCATATTATATGAAACTAGGGTACTGAAAGAAAACATGAGAGAGATAATATAAAAGCAAAGAAGAGAAAGAATGAAAGGAAGATAAAATGAAAGAAAGAAAGCGTGCAAATGAGGGAGAGAAAATAGACAGAGAATGTGGGAAGACTAAAGGGCATTGTTTTCCATCCACTCTGTAAGACGTCGCCTGAAAGAAGAAAAAGTTGATAGAGATTTTGGGTCAGCAGGACGTTTGTTCCAAGAACGTATTGTGTGTACTGTGAAGGATTTACTATAAAGAGTTGTGTCATGCCGAGGAATAGAGACGAGGTATGAGCCTGGCGCGCGATCCAGTTTCAAAAATTTAAAACGTTTTGCTAAAACTGTCAAATGTCCATTTTTATTGTTTTATAAAGAAGAGATAGGCAATGCAACGTTCGACGTTCCTTGAGTGTGAGTGTTCTGGATTTTTTTAAAAACTCTGTCACATGGTCATAATTCCTGAGATAAAAATGAAACGAATATATGAGTTCTGAGCTACTTGTAATTTACGTTTTAGTTTTTCTGCCAAGTCAGTGAAAAGAAAGTCGCAGTAATCAAAGTGCGGCATGACAAGAGACTTAAGAAGATACTGTCCTACAATTGAATCAATGAAAGCCCACGCTTAGAACTTTTGTTTTGTTACTGTTAATTATATAAATAGGGCATAAAAGAAGATGAGCGATATTAATGGTTTTGTATTTAAATCCAAGTAATATTTATTGATTATTAAATAATTCTAAATTTAAAAAATGGATTATCTTGTAAAGAATGTGTTATTGTAGTTATGGTTGGGTAATGACGTGTGATTTTTGGGGGCTGTGTAGCATGCAAATTTTAAATTAAAATCCAAAATTTTTCCTTTGGATTAAGGAACCCCAGTGTGTCTATTCACTTAAGTAAATAATCCGAACCCACGTATAAAATTGATTAGAACGAGCTAACCGAAGTAGATATAATTCTCTATAAGGTCAGTTTTACCACTACACTATTCCCCCACCCTCTTTTATCCTCCAGCTCTTTTACATTGACGCTGCAACGTGGGGCTTAGTTTACATAAGCACCACGTATGCCACTCAGTTTGATTATATTGTATATATATTGTAAGAATATAATGATTCTTAGTTAATATTAATATAATTACAAATTTAGAAAGAATAAAATATGTTCGAAAAGACGGGAGTTCGGAACTGAGTGTTTATGACTACCGCTGGGTTGGGCAACCGCTGAATAGGGATGCCAGTTTTATGATCTAGGGTAGGTACGGCTGCGTAGAGGGTGGTCTAAGCAGACGCGCCGATTTCGGTTGAAATTGGGATGGGGGACAAACAAAAAGAATTCCTAAGACGCAAGCGTCGGCATCACTAAGTAAACGCCAACTGAAAAATTGCTAAACGCTAGTAACAGAGCTATGGGTTTTTAAAGGACCTGGCCAAAGAATATATGTTTGGGAGATGGGGAAAAAGGAAGCCTCCCTTTTAAAAGTTTAAAAGGAGAAGAATGGTTCGGCGGTAGACTGCGGAAAACGTGGGTGGAAATACATTCGACGTACTTGCGGAAAAGGGGCTTGGCAATTGTTTATGAGGAGGCGGCTACGATCACATTACCGACGAGGGGCTGGGAGTGTCGCAGAAGCGTGAGAAGAGATGTTGGGAAACAAGAAAGGAATGACTGTTAAAGGTTCGAGAACGTTCTAAATTTACTATGTTATGATTTTCAAAAGACGTTAAAATTCAAAATTATGGGAAAGTCGGTTGAGCGAGAAAGAACTTGTGAGGGAGGAAACTTTTAGAGAGAGAAGCGTTCCAATTGGTTGGAAACATTTACTAGTTGGTGTAAGTTCAACCAATTGTACAACTACGAAAGGGGGGGAATTTGTTGTGACTCGATAAAAATGGTCACATGGGTTTTGAAAACGGTGTCACGTGACTGGACTTCGGGTGGATCGAGTGGGAGATGAGGTGATAAAGGACGACGCGGAGAGGCTCCAAGGAGACGTTTATACTATTCATTCAGAGACATACATTCATTGATTCGGAGACATTCATTCAGAGATTTTTTTGCAACCTTCTAACATTCGGAAAGATTTTTCGCAAAAGATTCGCATTGAGATTTTTCGAGCATTACAAGTTTTTTTTCGAGACTTATGCTGAGAAATTCAGCGTCGTCGTCGGAGTTTTTTAACATTCGAAGCTTCCTAAGATGTGTCTTAATAACTGTTAGAATTCGCAACTTCAATGTAATTGTTGGGGATTCAAAGAGTGATTCCGAGAGTTCTGAAGAGGCAACCTGAGATCAGGTTTGAGATAATTTGACGCTTCGCTCGTTATGGTGACAAGTGTGGGCTACCATAGTCGCACAGTGCGCAACCGGTCGGTGAACGGACTTTGAAATCGCGGGGGAACGACGACTGGAGCAGGCTATCACCCGCTGAGATGGCTATTACTGATGCTGAACTGGGGGCGTTCTACAACCTGCCGGACTCGAACCAGGAACTCCTCGCCCAAGTGTTTTAGACTGATCTGACTATCCCTTCACGAAGGTAATATGTTGAAACTGGGGCTGTCGAGTTAATAGACTTTATCAAGTGGCAGCGACAACAACAAAAAAAGAAGTGCTACGAAAGGAGATAAAGGCAATGGCCTAGGCTCAGAACATTTGTTCTATTATGTAAATTTATTAAGACCTTCATAATGATGAGCTACCATCAAAATGTTTCGGATTCATGTAATTAAATTTTCCATTTTTTGACTATTGGTAAATAATGTCTGTTTAAGAAAAGTAGGAATGGACCAATTGTCCATAACACGTTTGAATTTTGGGGGTTTAAATGTGTGTGGGTACATGAGGAATGTTAGTTAATAAGTAGAGTTAAGTCAAATTTTTCTTTTCTTTTTTGAGCGTTTCCTTATTTACAAGGAACTTTGTATGTGGGGCTCACTTATGCCCGAACCCAATGTCAAATAATTTAATACCCTGAGATGAGAGTAGTTAGCTGGAAGCGACCAATTAAACGATTTATCATTTTTTCTGTGTTTTATTAAAATTAGTTGTCCTTGTAGTGTTGTCGGCTTATCTGAGCACTCTTAGACAATTGAAGGTTTAGTTGTGTTACAATATATAGTAACATAACTAATGAATAATGATCAAATTAATACGCACGCCCTAAGTAGGTGAGTCGATTGTAACATAAATAAATAGTCATGGGTGTTATGGTAAACTCAACTCACCTTGCCCACTCAGCAACTTGTTAAGCAGCTCTCCCTTTTATCTAGGATTTAAAATTTGAAAGTCGGGGTACGGCTCATTTATTTGACGTGAAATACTCATATATTTTCATACTCAAGAAAAAGCGCATCTTCGATAAAATTGGTTTAATTGTTCGTTGCATAAAATACACCAAATCATGTCCTAAGCTACTCATGCACATATTTCCTATTATGTTCCCCCTAGAATGACACACATTATAAAACAACACTTAGTTTTACGAAATGATGCTGGTTAATTAGTAGTTCCAGTCTGAATTCAATTTAACATTTAATAACAAATAGATATCATCGGCAATACAAGTTGTCCTTGATTATTACAGTTCAATACCATTAAAAATCGCCACAAGAGTCTTTGGCATCGTTGTACACGCACAAGTCCGCTCACTGCCACTCGACGCAACGGCAGGTACACTGGGCGCAGCCAGTCGTACTAATTATCTTGATATTGGTACTTGAAGCTCGACCACTAGTCACCAAACGACGTGGGCGTAATAAGTTCCTCATGGGTGAATAACCCCGAATATTCGCCTCCTCGCTCCGCCAGTCCCAGCCGCTTTCGCTGCTATCCGAACTAGTTGCCTTCAGCATCATAAGGCGGGAAACTATTAAAGTTGCATCCAGTTCAACTTGATGATAGGGTAATGGCGTTACTTGAAGTTCATAGCCATTTTCTTTCCTCGTACAAGCAAACTCACAGGAACCGAGAAAATTTGTTTCGGAAGTTCTTAAAGCCGGAAGTCCGTAAATAACATCGTTGTACTTATAATCAATGAATCGTCACCAGAAAAATAAGTTCATAATTTAATTCAATTACTAAGGAAGATAGAAATCACTGAATGATAAATAATGTCCTAAGGCATAAATATTGCTCAAAGTGAGAAAAACTCTGAATAACTGATCGATGTCTCGAAAAAATACGCTCTAAGTTCAAATGATGCTCTAAGACCGTGAAGAACGTGAAAGAAAAACCTCATAATGATCAACGCGAATAGAAACAATGCGTAGTGATAAAAATGAACGTAATAAAAATGAATCTCCGCGACTCTGCTCCCATCATTAAATATACCTATCCCCACTGAACCCCAAAACACTTAACAAGAAGTTCCCGCTCTTTTTGACGTCATGGTTCATTTTTCCAATAGTTAATTATAGAGTAATATTTAACACAAGACAGTCGCCCTTGCCTCTCTTTGTCCTTGGCAGTGACATTTCACTTCAATACCACTGTTCCCTTGTCATCGACACTTCCTGGCCTCCTAAAAACCCTTGATCTCCTTTACGCCGATGTTTTTCTGTCCCCTCGTTACTCCTGTCTATCCTGAATCAACATTCCCCTAATGGGCTCCTTCGTTCTCACTGTTTCTTTTCCATACGACCTCACCCGTGGTTGTGGACTCTGTCACGAAATTACCCTAAACATTCTCCGGAATTTCTACAGTAACTTTCCATTTACCTTTTCAAAATATATGTCAAATAACGTATCTGATTAATCATTTCTCACATCTATTCAATTTCATTTTCTCCAGCCTTCGCACCACACTAAGTCACTGCATAGGCTGTCCAGACACTCAACTGTTATTTTTATGATGCTATTTCTAGGAAACTCCTTGGCCTGTGCCCCAACGAACCAGCCTTCACACTCCACTTTCTTTTTTGTCCTACAGCTGCGTCTCTTCAAACCGCTACCTACTCGGAAGCGAAGTTTGTTTGCGATTCTATCCTTTTACTAGTATTCCGAAAAATTTGTAAATAAAAGTAATGTATTGATTATTTATTACAATATTATATATATAATAAGAATCTATTAAGATTATTTATTACTATATATATATATAGTAAGAATCTATTAAGTATTAGAGTAATGAGAACTATGACAAGCAAAATGCAAAAATGTTTCGTAAGCGAGCGGAATCGTAATGGCGATTTCTGCTACGCAGCTGCGTGGGAAAGCGACCGCTGTGAAGGGCGCAGAGTTTCGTATTTCGTTGTTCGGAGGACGGTCATAAAAATTCAGCGATAGGAAGAGTATCTGAATACTACGCATTTATTTTTTACTAGAAGGGGGAAGTAGGTAGAAAATTTACTAAGACGTAATGGATGGCGTCGTTAGAAAGTAATATCAGTAAAGAGGAAAGAAGTGCGTTACGATCTCTCAGGAAACGAGATGATTTAGTTATCATGCCAGCGGATAAAGGTAACGTCGCTGTCGTTATGAAACGATGTGAGTACATCAGTAAGGTGGAAGAACTCCTGAGTGACGGAACGTACTCTCCGGTAAATACAAACTGGTTAAGGAAGACGAGGGCTGAGGTCAATGCACTCATCAGCAATGCTTCTTCCATACCTGATGAGATTAAACTATCATTAAAACGAGTTAATAATGCTATGCCTAGACCATACGGTCTCCCCAAGGTGCACAAATCAGGTGTCTTCTTGAGACCTATAGTGAGTGCCATCAACGCACCAACTCAACCTCTCACCCGTTTTCAAGCGAAACAACTATTACCACTGACTGATACCATCTCGTCAACCTTCAAAAATTCTGAGGACTTTGTAGATGTACTGAGTGAGATAACTCTAAGTGACGAGGAACTCATGGTGAGTTTGAGAACGTTATTTCACTCTTCATGAAGGTTCCGATCCGTGTAACACTGAACGTCATAGAACAACTACTCGGACAGCGAGGCTTACCGTTGGAGTGGGCCAAACTAACTGAATTTTGCCTTAACTACACTTTCTTCAGTTTGACGGTAAATTTTACTCCCAAATAGAAATAGTGCTATGGGTTCACCCCTTTCTCCTGTAATTACTAACATCTTAATGGGAGCGTTCGAAGATGAGGTTATGGAGAATGCTTTATTAAAACATAGAGTCTGGTTGCGATACGTGGATGACACTTTCGTCATCTGGTAACATGGACGTGAAAACCTCGACAGATTTTTGGAGTACATCAACCAAGCACATACTAACGTCACGTTTCCGATGGAGATTGAATCATATGGAAAGTTATCGTTCTTAGACGTGTTCGTAAAACGGAAGGGTGATGGCTCTCTTGCACATAGCGTGTACCGCAAGCCAACTCACACCAACCGATACTTGAATGCTGAGTCACACCATCATCCAGCAATCAAGCGTGGTGTGTTAAAAACATTAGTCACCCGAGCAAGGAAAGAGTGTGACAAAGAGAGTTTAAACCAGGAATTGAGAGTTTGCGTGATACTTTCCGCAATAATAGCTACAACAAAGCCATAAACAATGCCCTTAAACCTATCCATAAAGTTCGTACGGAGGATGTAGAAAACAGTGAGTTCTCCAAAACCGCCGTACTCTCTTATGTTGAAGGAGTAACTGACAAGGTTGGTAAGATTCTAAAGAAACATGACATACGACCTATCTACAGTGCACTTGAAAAGTTGCGTAAATCACTTTTGAAGACAAGTTACCCCTCTGGCGTCGGCTGGTATTTATTCCATACCTTATAGTTGCGGTCGCGAATATATAGGGGAAACCGGACGAACTGTGGAAGAGAGAATGAGGGAACATATTCGACATTTTAAATACGGTAGGACAACCAAATCAGCCGTGGCCCTGCATGCGATCGAAGCAGAAAATGACTTTAATTTTGACGACACCCATATTATTACTAAGGAGGTTCGTTGGTGGCCCAGACGAATCAAAGAAGCCATAGAGATTGCCAGAACACAACAATCTTAATGCTGATCATGGGTTGATCCCGAGCAGCGCCTGGAGTTGGGCACTTTCTCCCCCTGAGTGTTCCACCGCGCTCGGGCGTCAAGCGCGGAGTGACCCCACACCCGCCCCACACGGTCCCGCTCCGGCCCGCGCTGATTGGTCGCCGCGCTCGGCCAATCAGGATGATGTCCCCCAACCGAACCTATATAACCGACGCGTGACTCGTTCGACCTCGCAGATTACGACAGCGACTTAGGTCTGTACGACTCTGACATTGACCTGAAGAAGGTCACAGCATGATGGCCGAAACGTTGGTAGTTGTATCTACTAATACGCGGTTTGTCCCGGACACACAAGTTCATACTGACTCCGGCCACGGAATCCTACATTTATATCATAGCTGTTGTACGGTCTGTTCTTGTCTTTAACGTAATGTATATTATTGACTGTCCATTTTCTGTTACAAATGTTGGTTTTCCATATATATTTATAT
>NNCF01129428.1:54007-65441 GCA_002313205.1 Laupala kohalensis
TATATATATATATATATATATATATATATAATTTCAAGATCATGTTTCAATGTTATTTTCTCCAATTCCGTTCCCCGTTTATTTGCTATTCTGTCTCATCACATAGTTGATCGTCCGTTCGAGTCACCACTAATGTATATTTCTTCTCCGTTGAATTTTTCCAAGATCTCCTTTATTTTTCGAAGTATCGTTGTTTGTTTACTTTGGTAAACGTGTACTCCACATATACGTTAATAAGGATAAATTCTAGCTTCTGTTTAGCTATTCTAACAACCTGCATTAATTTTCTTGTATATTCCTTTAACTCCAGTACTTCTATAGTTGTGTTGCAGATTACTATTGCCGACCGTCCACTAAGATGATATATCTTTCTCATTCTTAAGGGAATGTATGTCAATCGTCCAGTTTTTAGATGAGGTTCTTGTATATCACAGATGTCTATTGATTTATCTGTTATATATTTTACCATTTCCTGGATTCCGCCGTGTAAATTTTGTTGTAAAATATTAACAGCCATATTGTGTATATTGTCTTATCTCACAGATCTTATTATATTCTCTACAGTCTCTACTTCTTACACTATGGTCATTGGGCTTGTTCCTACGTTTGCAATTTATGCATACTGGTTTCTCTGTACTCATCGTACGGGCCTGTATATCATGTCCTGCGCCTCCACAGTGTCCATAAATTTGCTTGTTTTCTTTACAATATTTTGCTGTATGTCCGTATCCGTGGCATTGAAAACAACGTAAGGGTTCTATATATTTCCCTACTCTGTATGATTTGAAGCCTGCGTGCATTTTACCCCTTTGCATTATTTTCTTTTAAAATTATCCTGTTACTACTAAAACCCAATGTCGTGTCCTCCATTACTGTCTACCAATTCGTTTTGTAAGTATACTTTTACACGCATTTGCTTCATTCTGTTGCTGTACCCTTTCTAAGAATATTTCCTCATCTTGTTCTTGCACCCCATAAAGTATTATCTTTGGTTTAATGTTCTGCACATTTTCTGTTTGTAATTTAGCGCGTTTTTATATTAATGATCCTACTTTTTGGCTCATTTTCCCCTCTTCCATCTTTATTAACAATCTATTGTCACGCGTTAATTTGCATTGTTCCACGTTGACTAACTCTTTACCTAGTAGCTCATGCACGGTATCAGCTAAATTTAAATCATATATTTCGTTTCTCTTTTTAATAATTATCACTCGTTCTTTTCTTTTACGTTGTGTCTTTACTACTATTGCATTTGTTTGTCCTGTATCTTTTTTTTCTTTCGATTCTATTATTTTCTGTGCTTCTGCTAAGTGTGCTACTACATCATTTGTTTGCTCTAATAATGTTACTAAATTCTTCATATGAGTAAGTACTTTATCCTGCTTCTCATGTTTTCCATTGTGATCTATTTCAGCTATACGGTGCAGTAATAATGATTCCATTGCCTTGTGTTTGATATTCAATCTATTTTGTAATATAAGACATCGTTCATTTATTGTTCCTACTATTTTCTCTTCCAAGTCTCCGAGTATTTCGATTCATAAATCCTAGTTTCCCGTCTAGTATTTTCTCCCCTATTTTGAGTATTTGTTCCTTTGCAGAAGCTAGTTCTTGCATATCCTGTATCTGTTCTCGTAACATATCTACATCCTTTCTTTTACTCTCTGCTATTTTCTACAATTATTTTGCCCCATTTTTAATCTTTTGCTGTACTTTTCCAGACAGATACCTGAATTTATCCTCTTCGAAAATCATCTCCAAGGAATCGAAGAAGATCGTCACGTGTGAACGATCTTAAAGTATTCTTCTGATGTTGTGTGATCTCTAGGCAGCATTGCTTTCTACTATAGGGATAGCAGCGCTGCCTTAAGGTATTATATGCGAGTTGACTGAAGTCAAGTTGCCAATTATTCACGAGACTTGGAAATATTCACCAGAGTAGTTCTAATTCATTAATAATTCATTCTATTGATTTTTTTATATATTGAACGAGGACAATTATTTTGTGATTTTAAAACTTGATAATTAATTTAGACCGTCGTTTGACTCCTTCTTTTACATAGGTCGCATTGTCTTCAGACACGGCTGTCATTGACGTTAGAATAGTATTTTCCACAGTTTTTGGCGAATTATTCTTGAAAATGCCCCGTAAGGTATGAAAATCTTAACATCATTGCGTTCCTATTTCCATTTTTTTGTATTATTTGTAAATGGGAAATGTACCGTGCTATTGAAGCTTATCTACATGGAGCGATAGAAGGTAGTTGGGTGGTAGGCTATTGTTAGTGAGCTGGTTAGCTGGGTTTACCAACAACTTGGCCCAGGTGGAGGGTTTAGTAGAAGTAGTTAGTAATAGTTAAAGTTATTGATACTAGGAGGAGATGGATATATGAACTGGGGCATTAATGTGAAAAGCTACAATTTTTTATCTGGCCCCAACGGGAATCGAACCCGGGTTGACTCGGTGAATAGCAAGAACGCTACCACCTAAGCCACGGAGGGGCATTTGTTTTTTATTTGCTATGGTTTAGTAGTTTTTTCGGTATGTTAAACCGGTACTTTTGCCAGAATACCAAAAAACATGGACCCACGAAATAAGCCCATAGTAATTTAAGGTCAAATTCAAATTTTTGTCAGTAAGGGTATGAAAATTCATCGCTACTGGATACAAAATGATTCAAATTATCATTTACAACTTTTTTGAGTGGTACTTAAGTCAAGTCGCTCTGACAGACATAACACCTTAAGGTCATATACAGAAGCTCTATTGACAAGAATCTCGCTGGAGTTTAAAGACACAGACCTATCCAAATGTTATGTTTACCCTCAGATATTATAAGTGATAGCGATGTTGACGGTCAGTGACGGCGATTGAGAATTCAATGTGAGGGAGGGGGAGCGGAGGCAGAGAAAGAGAAGTAAAGGCACAGATGATGCAATTTCATACCTTATGCACCGGGTATAAATAACAACAATAAAATTTCATTAGCACAAAAAAGCAGTTACAAACTGCGGATGACCACGTGGAGGACAATAAACTAAATTTACCCTCCGGAAGCGAGCAAGGGACCATCCCATCAATTCTGATCAAGGGCCCTAAGGCAAAGGCGGATTTAACATTTCTGCACACTCCTAAGATAAGAATAAAAATACTTCCGTACATGTTATAATATTAATAAAATACCAACAAATTTATATTTAATAAAATACAAAAAAGTGATTACAAAAGTACGTATTTTTATCAAACTATGTATTATTAGGAAAATCTTGTTCATAAATCGTAACTAATAAAATAACACTAAATCCGAGATATATTATTTGAATAGACGTCACCGCTAGGCACGAGCCTAGCGTGTCTGTTTAAAAATCCACCTCTACCCGAAGGAAATTCGGAAGAAAACACGGCCAAAATGGGGCTACAGAAATAATGTACACATCCATGCCAAGGTTAATACTTATAAATAAACTTATATGACAATATGACTATACAAGCATGCAGGAAAATAGTTTTGAAATTCTTATCAGTTACTTTGAAAGCAATGGCGTGATAAAGTACAGGACGAATTTAACTTTTATTAAAATCAATAAATTCTTTTACATTGTAGAAGCACTAGTGCTGAAGGTAGCTTTTAACTGCGGACTTAAAGAGATTCAATTTCATAATATCTTTTATATTTTTGGGAGGGAATTATATTGAACGATTTCCGAATGATATAGCCCTTTCTGGTAAAGAGCGGTTGACAATACAGAACGATGATTGTTATTCCTATTGCGTTCGTGAACAAGAAAGTTTCGGATGAAGCAAGGGTGGCTCTTCAGTAATTCGGTCTTAACAAACACGTTCGTTTCATTAATATAAATGCAGCGAAGCGTTATATTATTTAATTCCTTAAATAAAGGTTTACAAGAGTTTTTTTGGGGGGTGGTGGGGAGATTTACAAATTATACGAACTTTTGAATATTGTTAGTTTAAATGCTCTGACCGGAATTGTCCCAGAAGGTAATGCCGTATCGTAAACCGGAGTAAATGTTTGCAAAATATACGCAACGGGAAATTTGTGGATCATTTGCTTAATTTGAAATTAGCATTATCAACGTGACGATTCGATTTGAGGTTGTCTTGGATACGGAGAGCTTAGAATTATGTATTACTTTTTAATTGAGTTTCGTTTTACGAGAGAGAAACCCGGGGTACAATTTTTGTGATACTATTGTGAAATGACGTACACACTGTGTTATGGGAATTAGTGGTAGGAAACAAAAGTGCAGTTTTAAACTTCATTTTTGCAGCATCACATAATCCAAGGAAAAGTACACAAAAATTAAACACGGACCAGATTACAAGGCTTTAAACTTACATTGCTCGCTGGGGACCAGGGCCAGGAAACTAGATAGCCGCTTAATGTATGAGGTTTGAAGCTTCAAGTAGTTAACATATAATATTTACCAGACTGCGCTACCAGTCACCCAGTTTGTCCAGCGCTCAATAGATGGCTGCAAGATCGTGTTCACCCTCCTCCTATTGGCTGCTAGAGTTCCTTGTCCGTTACATTACATTGCATTACATTCTGCGTGCAGGCTGTACTGTGCCGTAGGCAACATTCGCACATTTAGTGGATTTTATCTAGTGGAATGCCTCNATCCTTATTTCTGTTCAAAAAAATGTTCAGAATATATTGACAGAATACTCCACAAACACCCCAAATCATTGTAATCATTTAATGATTTGTTTCTATACATGACATATTTTAATTTACTGCAGCATGTATTGTTTTCTCCTCCACATTCCAAAGAACGTATGCGTAATGCGGTGGTGATGAAAATGGGATCATTGCTATCTTTGGCACCCATGGGTGCATTTTCAGCAGGATATATTATGAAATCATGTCAAAGGTGACTTACTATTTATCCCCAAAATTGTGACAAGTTTTTAATGGTATTCTCTAAAAAATATAAATATTTTATTTTTGAACCAATATACTTACTTAAATACACAATAATTTACTACTCACTTAATAATGCAAAATTAGTGAAATAGAATATTTATTCTCAACAAAATATTGAAACAAAAATAAAAGTTATTCTTTTATATAGTGGGAAGAAATTTTGAAATCTCATTGCAGTTTGTGGGAAAAAAAATTGAAAGATCTAATTGCATACACTTTCAATAATCAATGATAATGAATAAAATATAAATGATTCCAATGCAATCAATAGTCAGAAGAAAATATCAAAACAATTTTATTAGAATTGACACAATGAATGATATTTCTTCAATGATATGTTACATCAATATTTGATGTATAAAATTAAGAAATTAAATATTGAAGGCCAGGTCCACTATAATAGGTAATGAAGTTATTAACAAATAACAAAAAGTATAAAAAATCAAATTTTGAGCATCTATCTTCACTCAGATTAAATTTGAACACAATATTCTTCCAGAAATAAGGTAAAAAAGGAATCCATACCATGCACTAGAACTGGTATTCTTAATACGACAAGTTTTTTTTCTCTTCATGATACATATATTGCTTTCAGAACACTGCACATTCAACATTATTGTAATGAGGGCCCATTTTCATTCTCATCTACCTAAACTGTCCCTAAATATCTATCACTATCTTATTAATATCAAATAATAATAAAGACCAAATAGCAGTTTCCCAAAATGAGTTATTCAAACTTTCAATGTAAAATTTAAAATATCACAAAAAAATAGCAGAATAATCAAACTCTGCTGTATACCATAAATTCTGTGGTTCTCAAAAAACATTAATTTAGCCAAAATTAATTACCAAAATAAGCTGTTGGGAAGTTGTGTTTATGAAATAAGCCAAAGCATTTCTTGGTTTCAAGACCTTTGAATACAAACATGACGGATATTTGTGGAAAAAATTATAATTTTTAGAAAAAATTCTATAAATTTGTTCAGTTCTTTTGTACAACTAACAAATTACTACCATGAAATAATATTTATATTTCATAATATGTTGTCTCCCCCAACTAGTGTCATGAGTTTCTGATGATTGGTAACTCATTGTGCAATTAATAGTAAATTAAAATTATTTATAATAAATGTAGAAAGAGTAAAATTTTATTAGCCAACCACTAAATATTTTAATCGGATCTCTAATATTAGACAAAATGCCATTCTTAATGGAGTTTACATTTGTCCCACTACTTAACTACTTATAACCATTTTCATACTAATAATCAAACATCAGTTTAAGTACTGACCATAAAAAACAAACTTTATCATGGCATTGGATTGTAATACTAATACATTGTTATTTGTTGGAGACCAAAAAATATTTCAGCATTTAACTAAATTTAATTTACAGAATTGAATTAATATTTCGCCCTAATTAAAAGGAACATTAAAGAAAAGAAATTGAGTAAGGTAAGAGCTTCTTTTAACTAAAGCAATTATTATAATATCAATAGCTATTGTAGCATATCTCTGACATAAAATATAAATTTTACATGTGTCCAAAACAACAACCCATGCATTCAAAATTCAGTTTTGATTTAAATTATGTAAAGTCACAAATCATGCTTCTATTTTTTGTGCCAAATAAAAGAAACAATTGTTTCTTGTTTAACCCAGCCTTTTCCCACTTCATGTGGGGTCGGCGAATGGGTAAGGATATATGATGCTTCATTTGGTTTTGGCCGGATGCACCTCCCCTGAAGCGGTGACTATGAATGAATGTTGTGGTGGAATGATAGGCAGGGGAAACGGGAGAACCCCGTGAAAACCTGCTGCGAACACCACCTCGGATTCTACTTGGATCGGACCGGGTTTGAACCGGCGAGCGCGTTAGGCACTACGTCACGGGTCGCCCTAATTAAAAGAAACAATACAGAAAAGAAATTGAGTAAGGTAAGACCTTCTTTTAACTAAAGTAACCATTATAATATCAGTATAGAGCTATTGTAGCATATCTTTTTTTTTTTTTTTGGTGGGGCTTTAGGGCTCGTCATGTAGCATATCTCTGACACAACTGATGTACAAGTAAATATACCAAATCACACTCTGATGTATATTATAAAAGTAATCAATAATAGAGAAAGAAAGTAGAATTAGTTTCCTCGAGTTCTTGGATAATTAATCCATAATTAAAATCTTATTACACTGTAAAACAATGTAAGAACTTTGTCAAAACGATCTACCAATGATTAAACAGATATTACAAACTCAGTGGCATCATCTCACAATAAACAAGTTCAGGGACTGTTTTATTTTAAAATAAATAGCCTCCATAATTAGTTAAATATTCCCATTTTATTATACAGACTGTAAATAAATGAAAAATATACACTTCACAACTCAAACATTTATATTTTCATTTTATTTTGTAACATTTCAGTGCAATGGCTCTCTACTTCGACTATAAAACTATGTAACCACAAAATACCAATTGAATAATTTTACACAGCGGTAATGACACAGATATAGCTAATGATATAGACATGAAAATCATCTCTTTAATTTTTTGTATTTTATGGCTCTAGTCCATGAAAAAACAAGAAGAGAGATAATAATGTAAAATACTAATAGAGGGATGTCAGACACACACTCCACTAAAGTTAAAATAATACTAACCTGGATTGCTGAACATATCTATATTGGTCTCTGAGCTTTTCACTAGGTTAAAAAGTTTAAATTAAGCTTTCCCAAATGAACTAGTAAAATCAAGTTGCTACAAAACGCAAGTATCTAACCCATCAAGGCAGCAGTAATCCATAACTTCTATTTATGACTTATTCCTAAATGAACCAAGCCTTTTTTGAGAGAAATGTTTCGTACAAAAAATAAAATTCAATAATTTTTCTTTAATTCGTAGCCTTTGACTTCTTCATTGCTTCAATAGAACGCAAAACGTATGTAACGTATATATTACGTAACGCGTCTGATAATATTTTACAATTTTCAATATTAAAAACCTTATTACGGAATGGAAATGGAATGACACAAAAAATGGAAGTAATCTTTATCGTCAGACATTATTATACTTCCGACATGTCGAATTACAGAACGTTTCAACAACTGTAAGTCAACTGAATCGTAAGTTGATTCTAAAGCAAGCAATCACAAATTTGCCGTCCGCGCAGCGCCAGCCTGCTTGGTATCGTTATCCAATGTTATCTTATGGCGTAATTTTCATCCTCCCAAAATGTACTTCAAAACTAAAATTTTTGACATTTTTAAATTTTGTCATTCATTGCAATATTATAGCAATGAACATACCAAATTTCATGTTTTTACGACTAGTAGAATTATCTTATAATTCTGATACATGAATCAGACAGTTAGTCAGTCTGTCATATTCAATCCTCTGCGTACAAACTATGGAATATATTTTTCATTAACACAAAAGTTTGAGGAATTAAGTTTTACGAAATTTATGTGAAGCACGTTCAAATTTTTTTTTGGGCTAACATCATTCAATATATTTAATTTTCGTCATATCAACATCTGGAAGTAGTTTGATGTAAAAAAAGTCTTACTATTGATAATTATTCCTAGAAAATTAGGCGTAAACTTAAGAACATATCGTAAGAAACGAGAATATTTCCTTACGTCAATACCAAAATATTGGCTATACTTCGTTGGCTACAAGTATCCTCATTAAAAACTCCTTATATTTCATAAGAATAGCAAATATATTTTTTTAATGTACGCAACTTATTTCGAATAATGTTCTGTAGTCAAAACTAGATAAAAATACCCATGCATTCCCATCGGGAATGAAGTCTCGATCTTCCAATATTTACGCTCTCACCTTACCCCCAGACCATGGGTGACGTTACGGACAATGAGAATTATCAATTTAAATTTATTTTACAAACTGAAATTATATTGTCTGATATAAAGTCATACAATCAATTTTCCAAACATGATAGAATTTTACAAACTGGATAATTAAATTCGTTATTATGGAATGAATATGAAATATCACATTAAACCGTACCAACATTATCGTGAGACACTATTATACATTCAATCCTCTATGTACGAACTATGAACTATATTTTTCATTCGATGAATGTTTGATGAAAGACTGAGTGAACAATTTGATGAATTATTACGAAATTTGTTTATAGCACGTTCAACTTTCTTTTCGGAGCTAACACCATTCAATATAATTATTTTTTATACAACTGTTGGAAGTAGTGTGATGTAAAAAGAACATCTAAATATTGATAAGTATACTCAGAAAATTTGGTGAAAACGTATGAGCATATCGTAATAAACAAAAATATTTCTTTACGTCAATATCCCTGTACTTCGTAAGAATCGAATAATTTTCAAACTGCACATAATGTATTATTTTGTAGACAAATCTGGATAAAAATTTAATACTACCCCTAACAGATTCGAACAGTTGATCATCTGATGTTTACGCTCACACCTTGCCTCAAGACCACGGGAACAGTTGAAATTAACTGAAACGTCTCTATTTAAAAGAGCTTTTAATATACGGCAACGGGCATAAATTGAAATAATGAAATGGTATTGTCTGGTATAAAGTGATTCAATACTTCTTTATTTTTCTCTACACTTTCAATAAACGTATGTTCCATATCTAGAATTAGATATTAAAATAAACTATTTCAAAAATTTAAATGGAAAGTACATAAATGAAAGACTTCAAGCTCATAATATTCTAATATTCTATGCCATAAAAGAGTTCTGCATAATGGTACAATTAATATATGTATTATAAGTTTAACGCATATTTAAAGGAACCGAATTGCGTTAAATTAATATGAAACATAAGTTACGAACTCACGTCATGACTTCCGTTTATCGTACAATCGATTTACGGTTTATTTCCAAAGAAAGAGAGAAATGAAAAAAAAAGAAAAATTTTGGAGGAAAATGTTTGGTACAAAAAAATAAAATTTAATTATTTTTCTTTAATTCATAGCCTTTGACCTTTCCATTACTTCAATAGAACGCAAAACGTATGTAACGTATATATTACGTAACGCGTCTGATAATATTTTACAATGTTCAATATTAAATACATTTTTACGGAATGGAAATGGTATAACACTAAAAATGGAAGTAATCATTATCGTCAGATATTGTTATTCTTCCGTTATATCGAATTACAGAACGTTTCAACAACTGTAAGTTAACTAAATTGTGAGTTCATTTTAATGCAAGCAACCTCGACTTTTGCCGTCCGCGCAGAGCCAATCCAATGTTATCTTAAGGCGTTATCCTCCTCCCTACAAAATATACTTCAAAACTAAAATTTTTGGATTTTGTCAATCATTGCAATATTATAGCTACGAGCATACCAAATTTCATGTTTCTTAGTAAAATTATCTTATAATTCTGATACATGAATCAGTCAGTTCGACGGAGGGGCTCGAGTTGTTCGCTGGAGGTTTCACCCCCAGACCTCTAATTCTGTGGCTGCGCCGTTGCCGAGGTGTTCTATTGCATTAACCTAATAAAATATTTTATCATTTTCTGTTTGATTCACAAATCTTTTTAGAACACATAAAATCCTCCACATACAAATTATGTATTATATTTTTCATTAACACAACAGTTTGATGAATTAAGTATTAAGAAATATGTGTATAGCGCGTTCAATTTTCTTTTCCGAGCTACCATCATTCAATATATTTAATTTCTTTATACATCTTTTGGAAATAGTATCATGTAAAAAGAACATCTAAATATGATTAAGTATTCTTAGAAAATAAGGTGAAAACCTATGAACATACCGTAATCAACAAAGATATTTCTTTACGTCAATATTATATGCCATATACTTCGTAAAAAACAGAAATTATTTTCAAAATGTACATTACATATTTCTTTGATTAACTTTATGAAAGAGAATTAAAACTTATAATAATACATTTTTAATAATAAATTTATTGTCAAAAAACAGTACAAACTGCATATGACCACGTGGAGGACAATAAAGTAATTTACTCTCCGGAAGCAAGAGAGGGACCATCCCATGAATTCCGATCAAGGGCCCTAAGGCAGAGGCGGATTCAAATATTTTTTGCATAAGTTCCTAGATAAGATAAAATGTTAGCTGCGAGTTATAATACATATATAATGTCAATATGTTTGTAATTTAACGCAAATATGTTTGTAAATTTACATGTACAAGTTATTATCGAACTATAGATTATTCTGAGTATAGTGTTTAAAAATCATAAGAGTTGAAAAAACACTAAATTCACGATTTATTGTTACAATAAACACGCCCCTAGACAAAGCCTAGAGAACCTGTATAAGAAATCCGCCTCTACCCGAAGGAAAAACGGAGAAAAACCCGGGCCAGGATGGGGCTACAGAATTTATGTACACAACCGTGCCAAAGTTGAGAACACACAAAACTAAATTAATATGAGCCATACGGCAACACAATCATGCAAGAAAATAGTTTTT
>NNCF01129428.1:66185-120699 GCA_002313205.1 Laupala kohalensis
ATTCTGAAAGTTTGAATACTCTGACCGGAATTACCCCAGAAGGTAATGCCGTAACGTAAATGGGAGTAAACGTTTGCAAAATATACGCAACGGGAAATGCGTGGACTAACTGCGTTAACTAAGTTTCGGAATGCGTAAAACAATTTGTTAATTGGGAATTAAGATTGTCAACGTGACAATTCCATTTGAGGTTGTCTTGAATATGGAGACCTAAGAATTTTGTATTCGTAACAGTTTTCAATTGTGTTCCGTTTAAAGAAAGACAAACCTGGGGTAAAGATTTTGTATTACTATTGTGAAATGACATAGACACTGTTTTGTCAGTGTTTACGATGAGACGATGTGCATGGAACCAAGTCGAAAGGTTAGACAAAACGTTTTGAGCATTGGCGTGTTTACATAGTAAATTAGTGTCATCAGCAAAAAGAACCATTTCGCAATCTGATGTGGATGATGACATGTCTTTCACATACAATAAAAAGAGTATACGGCCGAGAATTGATCCTTGGGGTACTCTGCAAGTAAGTGGCTTTGTTTCTGAAAGACCACGCTGAAGTATTTTATTTTTAGTATAGGATATTTCGACCTGTTGATATCTATCTTTTAAATAAGAAGTTAGCCATTGATGTGGAAGTCCACGAATGCCTCAAGAATGCAATAATTTCTCCCACTGGGCTCAAACTAACAACCTCTTGACGTCCACGCTCACATTTTTGGCCTACACGACGGGAACCGATAAATGACATAATTTATCTCTAATTAAAAAGGGTTTTAATACGTTATGGCAAGGATGATGAATTTTACAAATTGAAATTATATTGCCTAATATAAAGTCATACAATATTTTATTATTATTCTTGACATTGTCAAGAAAATAATGTTCGATAACTTCTATTAGATATTAGATTAAACTAACAGAAAAGTTAAAATGGAAAACACAATTTAAAGTCTGAAACTTATTATATTCGAAATTTCTAATCCTTAGAAACGCCTTGAAACAAATATACAATGTATTTATAATCACTCCTTGCATAATAGTGCAATTTTTATATCTGATATAAATTTAATATACATTTAAAGGAACCGATTGCGTTAGATTAATACGGATCATATGTTAACAACTCACGTCATGGCTGCCGTACATCTTAACTTGGATTTACGACTTATTTCCACAGAAACCAAGTATTTTACTTTATTTATAGTCTTTGACTTCTTCTTTACTTCATCAGAACACAAAACGCAAGCAACGTATATTTTACGTAGCGCGTCTGATACAATTTTACAAGCTTCAATAATAAATATGTTCTTATGGATTGGAAACAGAATAGAACCAAAAATAGAAGCAATCATTATATTAAGACATTACTGTTGTTCCGATAAGTCGTATTACAAAATGTTTCAACAACTGTATGTTGTCTAAATCGCGAGTTGATTCTAACGCAAGCACTTCAAAATTAAAATTAATGAATTCTTGGATTTTTTAAAAAAATTTCCTTTCATTAAAATTCTATAGCTCTGATCGTACAATAATTTCATGTTTCTACGACTATCAGAAGTATCCGATAATTATGATCGGTCAATGAATGAGTGAGTTACACGGAGGACTTCATATTCAATTAGACAGGCGTTACTCGCTGGGGGTTTGATCCCCAGACCCCCGATTAAGTGAGGTCCATGCCAAGGTGTTTTATTCTCTTAACTCAACGAAATGTTTTTATCACCTTCCGTTCGATTCAAAAATCTATTCTGAATATATTCAATTATCTTCGTACTATGGAGTATAGTTTTCACTAACACAACAGTTTGATGAATCAAGTAGTACGAAATTTATGTACAGCACGTTCAACTTTCCTTTTGGGGCCAACACCATTCAGTATATTTATTTTTCTTTCTACAACTTTTAGGAGTAGAGAGATGTAAAGATAACGCTTAAATATTGATAATAATAATAATAATATAATAAGTGGAAAATTAAGTAAACACTTATGAAATATCGTAATAAATAATACTTCTTTACGTATCAAAATATGCCATATACTTCGTAGATTATGAATATGTCATATCCTCACTACAAAATACTTATACTTCCTAAGAATCGCAACAATAAATTTCGAAATGTACGTAACATTATTTCGAATAATGTGTTGAAGACAAAATGAAAAAATACAACTATTCTTACCAGGTGCCTACCGTCGACCTTCTTATGTCCACGTGCACAACTTACTCCTAGAACATGGGGTCCGTTGAAATTGTTAAGACACTCAGGTTAAATAGAGTTTTAAAAAGCTAGATCGAACAGCATAAATTTTACAAATTGAAATTATATTGGTAAACGTACATAAACGTTTAAATGGAAAATAGACAATTGAAATTCTGAAAAATATTATATTCGAAAATTCTACACCTTAGAAGAGCTGTAAAATAAATATACAAAGAATATATAATCTTTCTCTGATTAAAAATGCAGTATTTATATCTCATATAAATTTAACAAACATTCAAAAGAATAGAATGCATTAAACTAATACGAAACATAAGTTTCGAACTCACGTCATGGCTATCGTAGATCGTAACTTGGATTTACGACTTATTTCCAAAGAATCCAAGCATTTTTTTAGAGATATGTTTTCTACAAAAAAATAAAATTTCATTACTTTTCTAAAACTCATAGTCTTTGATTATTTCATTACTTCAACAGAACGCAAAACGTAAGCAATGTATATTTTACATAACGCGTCGGATACAATTTTTCAATCTTCGACATTAAATACATTCTTGTGAAAAGAAAACGGAATGACACGGAGAATAGAAGCAATCAGTATCCTGAGACATTATTATTCTTCCTTTATTTTAAATTACAGAAAGTTTCGACAACTGTAAGACAACTAAATCGCGAGGTGAATCAGACGCAAGCAATCTAGAATTAACCAGATCCGCACTGAACCAACCCACATGACAGCGTAATCTTATGTTATCTCAGGGCGTAATCTTCATCTCCTGAAAAACGTACTTCTAAATTTCAATTTTTGTTTTTTTCAATTTTGTCATTCATTGGAAATACTATAGCTAAGGGCATACTATAGCAAGTTTCAAGACTCTACAACTCGTAGAAGTATCCGATAATTAAGAACGATCAGTCAGTCAGTCAGTCAATGAGTCAGTTACACGTAGGACTTTATATTAAACTCGCTTGCGCCCTTTGCGAAGACATCTAGAACAAAAATCCTTACTGCCAGATTAAAATGATTCACCGCGTAGACCATCGTACGCGGAGTTCATCTGGTGACAATTAATCTAAAGGGAGAAAATAAGTTTTTGCTTCACCGTATAATTCATTGCAATAAAAATAATGCAATTTTTCTTGTGTTAATCGTCCGCACCTTAATTTGTCGTGCCTGGAAATCAATGTCTTTTGAAAAAATATAAATGTAAAATTTTGAGTCAGATGTTACATTCATTCCATGTTAATTAGTAATTAAATACTAAAAGAACTGAAACACACTTACGAATTGAAACTATGAATCAATACAAATTCTCAATAAATACTCAAGATTATTACATTGGGTATTGATAATTTATTCTTTGAGTTGTAATGCTCAAGGCTAACTGCATTCAAGGGGTAAACAATATGTCATCTGCATGCAAAAGATGCAATGTATAAAAGAAAAATATCAATTATTTTCGTGTAACGGTTCAAGTCACGAATAACATTCATTCCACGCTGCTTGGAAATTCTGTATTATTAATATTTATTCTCCTTTTTATTGAGCATAGTTTTCTTCGAAACAAAATATATATGTTTGGACTATTGAAAGAAATTCAGAAATAGTGAATTTTATTAGAAAAGTTAATAAACACGTGTAAAATAGAACATAACATATTGTTGTGGAATATAAAATAAACTTAACCTTCTTTTACACAGTAAAAATTATTGGCTTTTGCCTAAATGTAATTATTTAAGAACGCAAACAAATATTTGAAATGTATCAATGAATCGATACATATTTTCGCGGCCCACTGCATACATGAATTGTGACTTGACCGTGACTTATTGACAGAAAACATCTTTGTAACGTATGATGATATTTAAACATCATAAAACGAATTTCAATCTTATTTCAATACAACAAAAAATTCAAAGCGAAAATATCAAATATATCTTGGAAAATGATACATTCCTTATCTCATGTACCCAGTTTGGCAATGTAATTAATAAGCATCTTTATTAATTACATAAGCATCTTTATTAATTACATAAGCATCTTTATTAATTTGTAAATAAAATACAAATACAGCTACGAGAAAAACCAAATTTCACGTTCCTACGACTAGTAGAAGTATCAAATAATTTCCAACTATAAATGAGCGAGTTACACAGAGGGCTTTATGTTATATGGGACTCGCCTTCCTCACCGGGGGTTACACCCCCAGACCCCCATATAACGGGCTGCGCCCGTGCTAAGGCATCCAGAGGAAAAAACCTTATTGCTATATTGAAATGATTCACCGCGTAGACCATCAAACGCGTAGTGCATCCGGTGACCCTTCATCTAAAAGCAGAAAATAGGTCTTGGCAGCACCGTATAAAAGCCATACAAATTTAGAGCAAAATTACTGATTTATTGTATGTATTTACTATCGTTTTTCACATTCTTGCATTAATTGTACGAACCTTTATTTGTCGAGTCTGGAAACCAATGTCTTTTAAAAAAACATGAATGTAAAATTTCGAGTCATGTGTTACATTTATTCTCTGTTAATTGGTAATTAAGTACTAAAAAATTAACATGTACGAAATGAAAGAATTAATCGATACAAATTCTCGATAAACACACAACAAATTTTATTGCATATTGATATACTATTCCTTGACTGGTAAAGCTTATTGTATTGTATTCAAGGAGTAAAACAACTGACTTACAATGATACGTATAAAAGACAGGCGAGAGATAAAATTTCTTTTTCACGAGAAGCGTTGAAACGAACTAAAATTCTGTATCTTAAAGAGTTTTATAAATTACACAATTAAAGCAAAATATACTCACAGTATTTCGCTGAATGTTGTTGCAATGAAATGCAAATACGGTCCATTTTTGGACGTTTTGTAAGAGATTCAGATATAGTGAATTTTATTAGAAATATTTATAATTACGTTTAAAGTAGATCATAAAACATTGTTCTGAAATAAAAAATTAACCTAACATACTTTTTAATGATACAAATTTTTGTTTCTTGACAAAAACGTTATTCCTTAAGAACGTAAACAAACTTTTACAATGAATCAAGGAATCAATATATATTCCCATGACCTCCAGCACACATATTGATAAAATGAAAACACTATATAATTTATAATGATTTTAGTTTTTTCAGTTTTAAAGGTTGTTAAAACGAATTTTAATCTTAATACTAGTAAAAAATCAAATTGATTACTATCAAACATATCAAGGAAAATTATACATTTATTTCAAGTATCTCACGTATTAAAAAACAAAGATTGGCAATGTAAATGATAAGCATGTTTGCAATGTATATAAAATTCAAATACGTACCTGAGCTAATTACTCTCAAAAACGCATGGCAATTCATGAATAAATGTTATTTCGAGGAATACAAATTTACTGAGATTACGTTTCCAACTTAATTGTTGTTATTCTTCAGATCCTGTTTCAAATAGGTCCACAAATATCCATTTTTCTTATTTAATTGACACAAAGACAAAGCAATTTAACACATATGGTGTTTATAATAAATTGTTTTTAAAATTAAAGCACACAATACTTTTAACACTTCAATTAAACCTTGAATAACTTTCACTTCTTCTAATAAAACTTATGGGATAGAATCTTCCGTTCGCCGCCATACTATTTTTTTATCGACAGGGCTTTGGCTTGTATTACATGGCACATGTACAAGCTCTTGCTCGTTTGCTTTGCGTAAAATATTAATTCGCCGAAAAATCTTCTTAAAAAATAATATTCTCGACTTATTTGAATTTTATCATTTATTGCTATTCTATAGCTATGAGACAAACCGAAATTCATGTTTCTAACGCTAGTGGGAAATAAACAATCGGCCACCTAATGTTAAAGATGCAAAGAGTACATCTACTAATTTACAATGATACGTAAAAACGAGATACGATAGATATTTTTCTTTTTCACGAGTGTATTGAAATATGATCTGAAATTTTTAATCATTAAGAATCTTAAAAGTTTCATAAATAAACAAAAATACACTTACTGTATTTCGTTAAGCGCCTTTGCAATGAAGATAAAATACGGTCCTTTGTTAGACGTAAAGTGAGTGTTTCAGAAAAAGTGAATTTTATTGGAAAAAATAATAAATACCATTCAAGTAGAACATAAAACACTGTTGTGTAATATAAAATTAACCAATCATTCTTTAACATGGTAAAAAATTCATATTTTATGCCAAAAATTTTATTCTTTAAGAATGTGAACAAACGTTTGAAAAGAATCAATGAATCGATTCAAATTAAAAATGAAATGTAAATACGGTCCGTTGTTGGACGTATTGTAAGAGATACCGGAATACTAAAATTTCTTAGATAAATTAATATACACGTTTCATGTAGAACATTAAACACTGTTGTGAAATATAAAACTAACCAAACATTCTGTCACATGGTAAAAATAATGTTTCTTGCCTAAAACTTCATTCTTTACGAACGTAAACAAACTTTAGAAATGAATCAAGGAATCTATACAAATTACCACCGCTTGTTGCGAACATGTCTTATTGATAAACTAAATACACTATACAATATACAAAGAACATAGTTTTTGCACTTTTAAAAATTAATAAACGAATTTCAATATCAACACTTCAAAATTATTCTAAGCGAATAATATCAAACGTGTCTAGGAATATAATACATTCCTTATAAGTATCTCACGTATTAAAAACACTCTTTGACAATGTGAATAACTAACATCTTTGCAATATAAATTATATACAAATACGTACCTGAGCTAATCATTCTCAAAAACGAATACAACACATTAATAAATAAATGTTATTTCGACGACTTAACAACGTTTACGTTTGTGAACTTGTCATTCTCCAGTTGCCGTTTCCAATATGTTCTAAAAAATGCGATTTTTGTCAATTTATTTTAGCACGAAAACACAAGACAACTAAACACATATATAGTATTCAATACTTTTAACACGTCTATAAAACCTTAAATAACTTGCACTATCCTTTGATTAACATCCCAATACGATTCATCTGCAGTTCGCCGCCATTAGACGTACAAAACTTTTGTAAACAAAACACTCGAGGTGGCTTTGACAAGTTTGCATGTCACATCCACAAGCTGTTTTCGTGTGATTTACGTAATATTAAATCACCGAAAAATGTACTTTGAAATTAATATTTTCAAATATATGGAATTTTAACATTCATTGCCAATGTCCAGCTACAAGATGAACCAAGTTTCATGCTTGTACGATTAGTACAAGTACTTTATACTTATGATTACTAGATCAATGAGTTACACCCATCCTGGCCCGGGTTTTTCTCCGTTTTTACTTCGGGTAGAGGCGGATTTCTTATACAGGTTCTCTAGACTTTGTCTAGGGGCGTGTTTATTGTAACAATAAATCGTGAATTTAGTGTTTTTTCAACTCTTATGATTTTTAAACACTATACTCAGAATAATCTATAGTTCGATAATAACTTGTACATGTAAATTTACAAACATATTTGCGTTAAATTACAAACATATTGACATTATATATGTATTATAACTCGCAGCTAACTTTTTATCTTATCTAGGAACTTTTGCTGAAATTTTTGAATCCGCCTCTGCCTTAGGGCCCTTGATCGGAATTGATGGGATGGTCCCTTGCTTGCTTCCGGAGAGTAAATTAGTTTATTGTCCTCCACGTGGTCATACGCAGTCTGTACTGTTTTTGACAATAAATTTATTTATTTACACGAAGGGGCTTATGTAAGATTAGATTCCGCTAGGATCCGTTCTTTCGATTTGTTGATTAATGATCTTTTAGAGCCGTTTCATGGAAAAGTCAAAGCGTTTGCTGATGATGTCGCAATATTGTATTCTTCAGAACACAAGGCCATGTTAATAGCGCAATAAAATACGATTGAAAATGTCTCACATGGTGTCATAAGAATACAATGGTCATAAATTTGTAAAGATTTAAAACCATTAATTTGATTTTACAAGTTTTAAATTTCAAAAAGAAAAAAATATACTAAAGTGCAACACCTGCAACTGTCAAATATTAGAAGAAGTCTCCGTAATCAAGTTGTTAGGTATTTTGCTTGATAATAAACTAATCTATACTAAATACATTACACGCAGTTTTACGAAAATCAATTCGAAGCTTTCATTTTTATAGAAATATACCTCCTGCGGGAATTGGTACCCAGTAATAAATAAATATTTACGATGTTCAATTTCTGGTACCCAGTATTGGTACCCAGTAATAAATAAATATTTACGATGTTCTTTATATTTTGCGTCAATATTTAATATACGATTACAATATGAAATTGAATTTTGTGAGAGGAGACATCCATTATATTTTAATCAATTAACTTCACATAACAAAAATACCTTATTATAATAATTATATTTGAGCCCCAGAGAGAACACACTGATCACCTCTTCAAACAATTACGAATTTTTTCAATAAGAAATTTATTTTCCAATTTCTGAAACTTTTTACCGAAAAATATAAAAGAAATTAATAGTCTTAAATTATTTTCTGTAAAGGTTAAAAACCAACACAGTGAAGTCAATGATATTAACTCGCTAACTTCCACAGTTTCTTGGTACTTATTATATTTCTTTGTGTTAATTGCACAAGTATTCGTATTAAGTTTCAGAGCTATTGTATTATGTTTTTAATACATTATGCCACCTGTTATGAACCGGGTGTTCATAAAGACGTATCAAATACTATTCCTAGAGAAAACGAGGCACGCCTCCTGGAAGTCTCTCGAAGAAGACTATTTCTCAGAAGACTGATAACTCGGAGATGCGTGAACGTACCTGAAGTGTAAAAGTTCTGTGACTTCTCCCTCCACGGCCAAGAAAATGTTTTCTTCTGAGAAGATGGAGGCTGGCTCAATCACTTGTGTTTTGTTCATCATACCTAGCGTCACGCCTTCAGCAAGTCCGCGGTGAATTACCACGTGCTTAACGTCAAAATGCTGAAGATTTTTTAAGTAATTGAAATTTGTGGTGAATTCTTACAGGTCGTCTCGCTGAGTAGCACCTGTACTGCGTATCAGCATATCCCGGAGAAAATATGGTTATGTTTTCTTGATTCAGCAGTTTTACTTGTGACCAGCTTCCACAAAGGGTGAATCTGGTTATACCAAGAAGCTGTGACATCCCACAACTCTTCAATGGACATCATAAGTCTTCTGGAACGAGTCTACGAAGAATGTAAGACTACAAAATCAGTGTAACTGTGGCATTAGTATTTAGGTTGTAATTTGCTTGTAATCAGGGGTGCACCAACGGGGTGGAGGTCTTAGGGGGCTGAAGCCCCCCTCTCAGGTATCAATTTAAGAATTATTCTGTTAAACGAATCAAAATTACATACAGCATAATTTTATGATCAAAATTTATTTATAGACATACATGAAGTTTATGCAAATTCTCTGTCTTCGAGTAAACTATTACCCTCTGAAATGTTTGTGCGATCCCAGATTCCAGCCACGAATTCTCCGCTCTACCATTATCTCTGTAAATCTTACAACGTAAACAGAAAGATCAGTTTACTATCAGCTCCCATTCCGGAGACGCCCTTCTCAACCGCAGAGATCCACACTTCCTTTATGCGAACGTGTTTGCATAACTTTTACGCCTTGAGTCGATGTAAAGAATATTTCTCATTCATCCAAATACATTCAAACATTTTCAGTACCCTCGGCCGAAGTTACTCTCCCTCATGTATAATTCATAGGGCCGATGTTCTATTGAAAGGTTTTTCATAATATTCTACTACAATTAACGTCCATTATATGATCTAATAATATAAATCATAATTTAGACCTTTTATGTTCAATTGTTCTGTTATGTTTCTTGTTATAATTTGATATATATCGTGATAACAGCTCACACTTTTTGCCTTCGTTGTGAGTATATATATAAAATTCATCCATAAAAAGGTCGTAAGTCGTTCATTTTTTACTTTCTCTTATACGTAGTATATAGAAATTATTCTAATCGTGAAAATAATCGAAAACGAGATCTTTACGGAAATATCCGTTTTGGAGACCCCCTGATTCCGAAAAAGTTGTTTTTGGCATAACGTCCGTCTGTCCGTCTGTGCCCAGCAATTCTGAGTAAAGGGATGAATCAATTTAATTCACTTTTTATATTTGCGATAGATTTTATTTGTTGTCGATGCACGTGCTCTGATTTTTTGTTTGCTTTAAAACAAAAGGTACTAAGTCTGTCCTCAAGATACATTAATTATGTTATACGTAACTGTTTGGTTAAAATGGTATCAGCTGAACCATACTTTTCAATTGAATCATATTAATGTAGAATCAATCATATTAATTTGGATTGAGTTGTATTATTATTATTATTATTATAGAATAAATCACTTAATTTTAGATTAAGCTATAATTGACTTGCTGATTGTTTGATTTAATCTTGATTTCTTGTTTCTCAGTAGGTTACTAATCCAACTTAGACTTACCTGGTCGAACCTGGTCCTCCTCACATAAATATAGATGAGTTACACATCAATTGTCAGGCGAGTAGCCATTGAGAGTATCATTTATTAAATCAATCATATGATTGAATCCTCAATTGGAGCTATCGGATTTAATATCCAATCATTAATTTAAATCCAATAGCCAGACTTGTAACATTTTATTAATATAATTTTGCAATTTCAAATTGCAAAGAAATTAACATTAGTTTTTCATTAAATTCTATATGAATATTGATGGTCTGCTTGCTTTGTTCTCGTGATAATAATGTCCGAATTATATTTATTTATTAATACATCTTTAAATAGAATATCAATCTTTTTGATCTTATCTTCCCAAAAAAGGAAAGAACTGATTTTGTATAGAGATTCTTTCATACAAATGCTAGTAAAATTATTTCTTACATGAACTTTTTCAATAGGGTAAAATGAAGACAATATAGAGTAACATGTTAAAAATCAACCCTCTCCTAATAGAATGCTTTAATATCGCTAATGCAGACTGAGAAACGTATATGACAAAGTATGTGCAATGGTAGTTTCATAATATGTTTGTTTCCGTGCTGCTCTAGTTCTTAGTTCGTATGTTCTAGGCACAGACTACTACAGATGGGAATCTCCCATACTTACAAATGGAACAGTGTTTTGCGCGACATCTGGCGGGACGGCTACAGGTTAGGTTAGTAGCGCCAATAACCGCTAGGTCTCCTTCCTCCCTCTCCTCCCCCTTCCAAAAACCCAATCCAACGTACAATCCTACCCGTCGTAGCTTTCTGCTTCGAATTTATTTCATAATTCACATATCACTCTGAAATTATTTCAAAGAAAGGAATATTGCTGAAAGAAAACATGGGATTTGCATTTATAACTTAATACATTTATTATAAGTATTTTTGTGAAATACACTATTATTAAATTTTAGCACATGAAATAAACATTTTGAAGCACATAAAAATCTCATGGAATGTATTACTTTCATAATAAATGTATACATCACGTTAAATAAATACTTAAAACTATTTATTTAGTGGCCGGATCATACATTCCCAGCCATGTTGAGCACAATGCTTATAACCAACAAAGCCATCAAGCAACTGAAGATTTGCTTAAAGGTCGTGTGTAACACAAATCGCATGAACCATTGTATCACCAACTACTTATTCCACAGAAACATTTAAGTTCATTCTTTAAAATAAGTTGTGAGGACAAGCCTTGCCAATGAGAGTCAATTCTAATATCTATTTTTTTTAAGTAAAAATTTAGAGCTTTGTACATTAATCTATCCTGCTGTGTGGAGTGAGATATTGTTGGTGTTACAAGAAATACTTTAAATGAATACATGAAGATCTGTGATAGAGGTAAAAAACAAACAAATTTCCCCTTTTAATTCATACTCTCACTCTGAAATAAATCAAATGACAAGTGAATTAAACATTACTAATGAAATGAAATGCTCCTTTCAGTACAGTACACCATTTTTACAAATATCCCACTGATCACCAAACAAAATAGCAATATTTAAAATTGAATTAATAGTCCTGATCACAACACAACAGCCCTGGCCATTCACAGAATTAGAAAGAACATTGTCAACGTAACTGTACAGTATTTATGAAAATGCTACGTGTGATTTTCACAGCTGTTTCACAGGGTTTCAACTGTCCAGGTCCTATAAAAGAAAAAAAACATTAATATGTTTCAGTATTCTTTAGATGAATTAAATAATAACTAATAAAATACATTTACATATATAACACATGTGTAAAAAAAGAATTATAATAAATGTGGGGAACACAAACAAAAAAGTAATACAAAATTGTTAATCAAGGATACAGCTTGTAAAAAATTTGACGACTTGTCACAAATATTACCAGATAATATGCTACAGTTGAATAATAAATCATCTCACATATCCAATAAATGTTGCAGTATTTCAAAACATACAGTACACGATGCATGATTATAAATAATAATCTAGGTCTACTTAAGGTGTTTAATTATAGATTCTAAATCTAACATAACGTTATCATAAAACATTACAATTACTTGTTCTTGAATAATTAAATGGAATACCTTTGAAGTCATCCGCAGTAAAATGTTTTGAACAAATGCGGTTAGCCCTTGAGGGCACAATGTCATCGGTAAATCGAATCCACTCTTCAAGTCTGTAATTTACAACGATTTTCAGAAACAAAGTAGATCTCACACATCTTCATCATTTGTATAAAATAGTACTTAAAGAAAAATTCAGGATGCATTACCAAACAAGAAACCACATTTTCGTAACTCCACGTGGAAAATAAATGCATATCATTAATTTTCTAATAATAATGTATTCTAATAATGATAGTAAGTAAGGCTTACCGTCTTTCATTCTTGGGAAAACAGAAGAAATATTCCCCACAGCCCCTTGCACTAAAGCATTGTTTAACACAACATACATCCTTCCTCGACATTTTGTCGTTGCCGTTGCCGCCAGTGTCAGAGTATACGCGCATACGCCAGTACACCTACTTTGTTTCATTGTTGTGCTAGTCCATGCTTGTCGAATCCCGCACCCGCTCCAATCGAGTTAGATCCGCAACCGTTCATGTAGAGCGCGCAGAGCCATCTACTGGGAGGGCAACAGGTTACTTCAAAACAAGCTTCCAAGTCCTCTTATAATGATTCCCCCCCCCCTGGTTCTAGTTCTCTGCTGTAGTTCGTATGTTAACACCGTAGTTCTTGTGGCGTTAGCATGAATGATTGGGTACTCACACGAAATATCCGATCAAAATTCGTGATAAAAAATGTATGACGATACGGAATTAAAGAGCCCTTTTCCTGAATAATGTCTCTGAGCGTATTTTAAACTATTTTAAAATAACACGATTTAACTACCATTCGAACGGAAACATACACTACAATCTTTGGGCCATACCAAATTCCATGTTTCGTCCATAGACCGATATGTCATCAAAACGCCTGAACGTGATAGTCCCTACGAGAATTGAGAAGTTAGGCAGCTGTCGACTTCACGACGCCGTATCTTGTTCATAGGCGAAGTGGCCCTAGTGTAGAAAGGGAAAGGTCCAGCAAAGCAATCATGGTCGTTGCAAGATAGTAGTGGCGATCATACTCCACCAACTGGGCTGCCTCAATTCACTGAGTGCGGAGTGTTCGTTCTTTTCGTGAAGGTAATCTGTGTAGTTAAACTTACTAAAAATACAATTAACCATGAAACGAGTATTAAACGATAATTTTAGAAAATCTAATACAATTAATGGTGTGATGTGGATGGGGAAGGAAGCGGAAAAAAGCAATCGCGTTTGGTAGCAGGAAGTCTAGTTATTGATGAAGACGCGCCGGTAGAAAAATGGGATCAAACAAATATCGGATAATTGGTGAGTTCTAATTTAATTTAATCGATCTCAGGGTCAGAGTACTAGTCTAGTTACAAATAGTGATTATTGTAGAGTAACTTTCTAGTCTTATTAAAAATAACTTTTACTAAATTAATGTATAAAATATTAAATCAGTAGATCAATTAAGTACTGATGAGGAAGAAGAAGATTTTTTTTCGATTCTGATCACTATTCCAATTTTTTGCTTCGGCTCCAAATTCGTTTCTGATTCCTGAAAGCTCAATTATTTCAGAATAATGTTCTATAGCAAATTGTCGACTGTGGCGAGTGTATAAACGTTTGGTCACCGCTTGATCATGAATTGGCAGAAGGAAGCTATAACGAACAAACGAATGAAAATTCTTTTCTGTCTAACGTTGCTATACAACATCATTTGATGCGTTCCATTCATTCGAAGAAATAAGAATGTATATAGCTCCTTTGTTGCGACTGATATTCGCACATAGTCTACAATACGTCACACAGTCTACAATACGATTAGAAATATGCTATTTACTGAATAATCGATCATATAACCTGTTCTTATTTATTACTTTTTCTATAAGTTGCTATTTTTCTTTAAAGCGCGATTTCATATCAAGGAAGTCTTTTCACTCCTCGATATATTTAAATAGTTTTCTGTGTTGTACATCTCTACAACGACTGGCCTTTTCGATCGCGCGTTAAGATAAGACTTCGGGCGTCTAGGTCCTCATTGTTTTCATTTTTATGATATCGAACCCATCAATGAAGCCATGTTCACATTCCTGTCCTCCCCCACCCATAAATAAATCCTTAGTGCGCAAGTTTAAAAGTTTAAAAGTATTCACAGATTTGACTTTATCGTACTACATGTAAAGTATGTTTTTGGTCCTCATTTATGAATTGAAAATTTATATAAAAATCAATGAGTATGAAAAAAATACATTACCTACAGGTCATTTCCATATAATCGATGTTACTCGTCAGAGTTACACACCGTAAGATATTTGATTACAGAAATCAATGGAGGAATTACGTATTTTTCAAGACAAGTTCATTTTACAAGGTTTCGTAATTTTTATCCCTATAAAATCTGGAAAAGTGCAAACAAGAGATTAAGTTGGCCATTTTACAGCATATGCACGTAGTAAAAATGAAAATAGTATCTTATTGTTGATTAAAATCCAATCAGAGTTACTAGAGTAACCAAAAATAATTCTGTGTAACCTATGTTATTGATTTGTATTCTGCATAAGCTATATAAAAAGAAAACTGATCGTATTAAAACATATTGTACAAAACATATGATTCAGTTAATCATTGATTTTGTATGAAATATTTGAGTAATTATACATCTTTTAAGTACTATAAATTAAGTAGTAATAAAAGTTACTGCTGTTCCTTCCATTCAATCCTTAAACATTAGTTTTAACAAATTTAATAAAGTGTCGTCTTGAATTAGCTTGAAATTATTCAATGCTTGATTCTGTTGTGAATTTTCGAATACGGTGAGCAGTGTCCTACCGACTGCGCTAATTATGAATTTGTAGAATTGAGGTCAGTTTTTAAAAAGGATTTATTTCTTATATCGGCGAACAATGGTAGTTGCCTTTACAAGTTATAGAATGTTTAACTGATTTACTCGTTACAAACTCTGATGAACATCTGCTAGCTACTGCTACTGCAGGATACAGAATACTAGAACAGAATGCTGACGAGAGGCGTTTTGCTCTCTTATTTATATCCATTCTATCTGTACCTTGGATAGACGTGGACACAGCGTCATAGATCATATGACGACCACGTTGGCTTGAACTTCGGATATGCATGAAGTGAAAAACAACTTATTTACAAGGGTGACTGGCCCGGGGTGTGGGCACTGACTCAGCCATGGGAGTGCTATTAAGCAAGCGGATATGACTCGCGTGCCGAGGGTAGGAACAATGAAGCCGAGTGATTTTGGACAGAGTAGTGGAGTGGGGAGCTACCGCGTAAGATAAGTTTTGGGACTCGAAGTGGAAAGAGGTGTGAGATAAATTTGAGACACGTTAAAAATAAAATGGTATTGTCAGAGCGCCGAGGGATGAAGTCTCCTTGTCAAAATTAAATATTGCTGTGGGGAAAGAAGAGGATTACACATCTGGAAAACGTCGGGGAGCAGATGGATGGAAAAACACTACAGAAGTAGCGTCGGTAAGTTATTGGCACATCCATTGGCTAAAATTGAAATACATCACAACATAGGGAGCCAATTAGAGATAAATCACGTAGAAAGAAAATTGACAGACGATTGGCCAAAGAAAATCACTACGTCAAAAAAGGGTGGAGTTATTCTCGAAGTTTTTGGGTCACTTGGTGGGAGGTGATTACTTAAGAAATATTACGAGAAATATTAATTACAGATAGAAGTTACTACTACGAGACAGATCACATCAGAGAGATCAGATAATATCCGTTCTGAGCATCTCCGAGACTTTGCAATTATTTTTGCTTCTCTCTTCGGTTATCACTTCGGATTGATCAGTTATTAGTTTTTCGCTCGCCGGCGATTAACGAACTACTTGAAATTGAGTTCGTTAACAGTTCTAAGCATTCTTAATCAGTTTGGTGCGAGTGACAGTCGTTTCACTTTGAAAGTTTATGTTTCGCGAGTGATAAACATTTCACTGAATTATCAATGGCGATAAACTGTTCGAGAGCCATTACGCAGTAACGTCCTCGTCGAGTTGTGCGGGCGATGAGGATATTGACACCCTGCAAGTCCACATTGTGCTACCTAACGGCATCGGCAGCGAGCGTACGAGCGACGCCCATGAATGAAACGAGGCGAGAGGCACGTCTGTGAAGGAGTGAGAGCCCCGATGTTCTGTAGCGAGAGACAAAACTTACGAACACTACGGTAATTGCATGAATTGCTGTGTGCTGTACACTGCAAACATTTATCAAATGCCAGTGAATTATAATCAGATGCGTGTGAGACTTTTGAGGCACATTAGTATCTGATATTCAGAATTATGTCAAATGTCAGAAACTAATCCAAAAGGGTGTTGTGTTCAAAAGGTCGAGGTTCTTCTAACGATCACTAATCTGAATAGCTCTTAATTGATTAAAATGATCAAAGGGAACAAATGTATTGTGTGTTATTGTTTAAGAATAAGATTGTGCATTTTGGAGGTATTATTGAAATAGGAGAGTGTCAATGTAATATTCTGATGGGTAGTGTTTCTTTTGTATTGGGATGATTGGAAAGTGTATTTTATGTAAATAAATGATTAAATCCAACTTTACAAATTGTTGCGTTTCCGTTATAAAGGATATGTGTATATTTCAAGATAATAAAAAATGAACCGAACCCCGACTCTTCCTTTATTTATTGTGTTTGGGGCAAGTTAAGCAGTTCAGCGTAAGCCGGCCAAGTGGGTTAGGTAAGTAATATTAATCATTTAAAGACCCCGTAAAATTTATGTTCCAATTGACTTTCCCAACGCGGGACCAGACTAATTAATTAGCTTCATTCCCCAAAATTGTTACAGTTTATCATGTTATTTGGGTTTACCATACATGTCGATGCGTCGTCTATTATTATCGAAAGATTGAATAGCTTACTAAACTTAAACAATGTTTTAATGACTTCATTATTAACATATTTAATCCTATAAAAAGCAAACGATAGAATTTGCGTCTTAAAATTACGTAAAAAACTAGTTAATAAAAGTTAATTTCCTGTGTTTATTTGAGATCATTTTAAGAAAAATGATACCAAACAACCATTTTCAAGCAATCGTGGTCCTTTTATTTTGTAAGGGGATGATTATACTACCTTTGGCAACATCAATATATAATGCTTCAAAATGGTTAGTGTTTGGTGTTATTTTTCTTTAAATTTTGTGCAGAATCCGAAATTATACCAATTTCCTGTTTTGTACATGCTCGGTAAAAGTATGCCTTGCAATAATAATATCCAGTAGGTGAATCATTCCGGTCACGAAGGGAAACGATGTCTGTTTGAGCGAAAGGTGGTGTATCACTGGATCAAGACGTCTCGGTACGAGGAAGTAGTGATAAGAATGAGAAAGGTAGCCAACTGACTTCCGATATATTACAGACTGGTAGGAAGAGATGCGGGATCTTTAATCGCGCTACTAATCTGTCAAATGATTTTTTATTCTCCTTATGCTCAATTTGTCTCGATTGAATAAGATAATCATTGAAAAGTATAAAACACTCTGGTGTAAAGTGCCGTCAACAGGTGCATGGTACAAGTTGCTTAGAGAGTGAAGCAATAAGGATAAATAAAAAAATATTTATTTAATGATTCCACAAATAATTACTTTAGAGTTTCAGGTTTCTGACATAAGTCGTTAATTTAATGTTAATCGAAGTCAACATTTTTTGAACGTAATAGAGGCGTAACTAAAACGTCGCATACACGCCTTACAACGGGAGAAGGACACTTAAATGGGTACTAAATTACCAAACCTCTTTACTTCTGTTGAAATATATTTTATGTTAAGGAAGGTGACAAGGATTTTTTAATTTATTGAATATTTAAACAATAGGCCTACATCAAGTGATTAACATGTTGTGACTGCGAGAGCTAAGCAAATGAATTCGAAAGCATATGTCTGTTTGGGAAACCAAATGTGTCAAGAGAAATGCAGTGGCGTACGATTCGAAGATTGTCCAAGTTCATTTCGTGATGAAACACGCGAGAGACCCGAGATATTTCACTCATCCACGTTTCTGGTTGGTTTCTTCTTTCCTTCTGCAGGTGACGATATTGTTGTATCCCAGACGCATTGTAAAAGTGCTGAGAGCCCAATTCTTCAAATAATAAATCGTTTTAGTTTCGACATCTAGGACATGACCGAGGCAGATACATTCAGTTCATTGTGTTAGTGTTCAGTGCGGTACGATGCGTTCGCTTCGTTAAGTTCGGTAAAAGTGGTTTTTTTCTACCATCGTTTGATTAGGACCAATATATGTTTCAGGTTTGTTGACGCTTCAATTCGTTTGCCGAAAACCGACCTTGTCAGACATGTCAAATGCGCGATTAAATTAATATATGAATACAATATATACTCCGTGATATACCATGAACTATATAAAGTTTACAAGTACTTATAAAGTATACCACTAACTGAATTAAATTGTAAGCGCGTCTTTTAAAAATTAAAATGTAAAAAGACAAGGCTGCCTTCAAACCTTTCAAATGAAAATTTGGAGTCTTTTCTCATTATGCAAACTGAAAGAATTGCTGTCTGAAACGGACAATGACGTGATATGAGGGAAGTCTGCTGAACCATTCCTTCTCAGAGACGGACTATGGACGTCAACAACTCTCATGGACGGTACGATCACGTTAGCGAATTGATAATTTTTTCCATTTAGAATTTCAGTAAAATATAAACATGAGCATTTCATTGTGCTGAATTGGCAATTCGATCAATCTTGAAAGACAAATTTGTAAATTTTTGTAAAAGAAAAACTCATATGGCAACGATGAATCTGAAACCAATGATTGTAATTTCATATTGAATAATTTTTAGAGTATTTTTTTCGAGTTTTATGCTCTTCTCAAAATTTTGATAGTACATACTTTCCATTAGACAAACATTGAATATTATGTTTAAATTTAGTATGAGTCAGAATGTACATTTCATAATGTTTTCTAATATGTTTTTCTTTTAAAAAGTTATACTGAAAAATAAAAGCAGTTCTTCGTGAGCTTAATAGATTCTGAGTGAAAGTAACATTAAAGAAAGATGATTTTTTAATTTTTTATTCTAAAAGCAAATGTCTTTTTAATATCATTGTGATTTTAAGAGAGTTATTTTTTCACAAATAATGTTTATTATTTATTGGTACATTGGTGATCATTGTCTTGTTGAGATTTGTTGGAGACTGAATATAGGATTTTGAATTCGTACTTTGTAACAAATTTCTACTAACTGACTTCCCAATTATTATATGCAAATATAAAACCAAATAAACGTTATAATATGTTAATTTACCTCTGTAATATTTTACTTGATACATAACCTTTTAATGCATTTCATATGGGAATATTGATTTAATTGCATGTCAAGTATAGTTTCTAAAGCATAATTCTACAGTGATAATAAACATAAAATCATTAATTAAACTACCTATTAAACTATAATTTAAATAATATAGATACTTGTGAATAATTCATACTATCTATAACAGCGAGGTGAGAGTTCATATCCTTGTTTTCGTCTGCCAGATGGGGTTACCGTTGCTCGTCTAAGCGTACCATGGTATCTGCCTATTCGAGCCCCAAGATCTGTCAGTGGATCAGATCCGCTCGTTAGTGGGATCAATCTGTCAGTTCTACGTCGTTAACACTCTTGTGCGTTGACACTCTGAAGCGGAGGTGTCACTCATAAAATGGAGCATCTGCTGCTAGATATGAATAAAACAATTGCTTTCATGTGACGGATGGTCATGGTAAACAAACAATTGCAACAAAAAAGGCGAAACATTTGAGTGAAAACATGGTTAAATGAGAAGAAAATTTAGATCATCATCTTAAAGAAAATGATAATAATATAAAATTATTAACCACTCTTTCTGAAATTTTCTTTCAATTTTTGTACAATTTGGTTCTCTAAAAATTCGAATGTGAACACTTATTTGCACGATGAAACTGTAATTTTACATAAAGAGGGATTTCGCGGACAAATTGTTATTTTGTTTTAATTTTTAGTCATTTTGTAATATTGTAATTAGAAAACGTATCTTCCAGAAAAAAGAAAAATTCGGTTTAAAGCAATATTACAAAGTGAAGTTGATGATTAATTCCATACATCTCTTTTGTATGCGGTAATTAGTACTGCAGTATATTTGTAGAAACGATTTAGCAACGCACAACGTGCCTTGATTGTGAGAGTGGGTGTCGATGTACATGACAGATGATACGCTCGTGGGAAGAGAGTAGTCCTCGGAAGTCCATGAGTTACGAATGGCGGTTGTGGTTCAGCGGAAAGCTTTGCGATGTTATGCTGCTACATTTGTTATCAAACAAGGGTTCTCATAAGTAGACTGCTGCCAAGATGAGATAAATAAAAATCTTTCACATAAATTATATTAATTTGAGACCAGTCCCTCGCTATTTGATTAGTATTATCTATTAACGTCTGTAGTACATTGTTCAATGCCACAAGTCCGTGGCGGAAGAATGAACTACCACTGGATAGAACGCGAACGTAACAATGAGGAGGGAAGTATAAAATCTACTACACGGACGTGTGCCATCGTAACTTGACATTGTGTATAAAGAGAAAATATTAGCCGTATTTTCACAGTCACAGTCGTATACAGCACTTGTACTTAAAGTTTTAAAAACCGCAGCTACAGGGCCATCTTTTACCAGTAGTTTTTTTCAGGGGCGCTCCCAGGATTTATTTATGGGGAAGGGGGCTTGAGGAATATGAACATGGCTTCAATGATGGGTTCGATAGGATATAAATGAAAACAATGGTTAAAACCTAAAGATCCGAAGTCTTATCATAACAGGCGATCGTAAAAGGCAAGTCGATGTAGATCAGAAAAGACAATTTAAATATACCGAGGAATGAAAAGTTCACTTCCTTAGTAAAAAACGCTCTTTCTAGAAAAATAACTTATAAGAAAAAATTCTATGATCGATTTTTCAGTAAATCATATCTTTCTTATCGTATTATAGATTGTCTAATGTATTGTGACTATCAATCGCAACAAAGGACCCAAACACATTTTAAAAGACTCATTTCCTTGAATTAATATTACGTATTGATTGTTGATTGCTATAGCAACGCTAGACAGGAATTTTCACCAGTTTGTTCCTTAGCCTTCTACGAATCCGCAAACAAGCGGAGACCATAAGATTATTAATCATTCGTCACATTTGACAATTTGCTATTGACCATTATTCTGGAATCATTGAGTTTTCAGGAATCGGAAACGAATTTGAAATCGAGGCAAAAAAAAACTGGAATCGAGATTAGAATCGAAAAAATATATTTCATTATTATCAGTACGTCAACTAATTGATCTAGTAATTTAACCTTCTTGTACGGAAATTTTGTTAAAGTGTTTTTTAATGAAACTAGAAAATTACTGTACAATAATCACTATTAGTCTGTAGACTAGAGATTTTAGTAAAATACTCCGGTCTATAAACCTGGAGGTTGATTAAATTAAATTAGATCTCACCAATTGTGCGGTATTTGTTTGACAACCAGACTTCCCGCTTCCAAGTATGATTATTTTTTTCACTCCCTAGACCATCCACATCAGCAATATTAATTGTATTAGTTTCTCTAAAATTATCGTTTAATGCCTGTTTCATGGTTAATTGTATTTTTGGGAAGTTTTACTACACAGATTACCCTCACGAAAAGAACGAACATTCCGGAGGCAAGATTTACAGAAACCCAGGTAGAGCGGAGAATTCGTGGCTGGAACCTGGGATCGACAAAAATTTCGTATTTTACTGAAAGTTGGAGAATTTGCATAAACCAATTTTGATCATAAAATTATACTCAATGTAGTTTCGATTTCGTAGTTTTTTTTTTCGTTTAACAATAATTCTTTAGTATTTAAGAACCTCCCATGGATGCGCTCCTGATTTTATTCTTGCCCTTGAAAAATTAAAAGTACATCAAAAAGGTGAATAAATTTTTTGCATCTATTACTTTCCTCTTTCGCACAAAAATTTTAAACTAATCTCGATAGTAGGGCGTGACTCTACCGAACTGCACATTAATTAACACTTAGATGACCTAAACTGACCATTTGCTTTAGAATTTCCAATTTTTTTCTGAGGTTGGGATGTTTTCTGGAACGTACTATGCCCAAGACTGTATTCCTTTGTCATGCCCCCCCCCTAAAATATTTGTCTGTATCCGCCCCTGATAGCTACGTTGCGCATTTTGGTACGTAGATCGTATGAAGACTTCAAATACAACATAGGAATAGCTGCCCAAACGCTGGAACCCATTTGGACAAATATCTAAATCGTAAATAAAACAAATGGAAAAGTTATTTCTATGAGAAAAAGTAACGGACGCAAACGGTCGAAGTAGTTACGTGGAGTTTGGTGAGATAGCTGGAGGTCAGGCAGCGTCTCGGCACCGCATCCCCAAGGGATTTAAAGTAAAATAATCAAAAGTGAGCGCCTCGCACACTCCCCGACAACGCAGAAATTAAATTTACACATTACACTGGCGAGATCTACAATCTCACTTTTCACTTGTACATATTTTATTATAGACAATCATATTGGATTCTTCAACCAGTTTTAACCAACACATGATATATTTATTCATTAAATGCTATGATGAACGATGTTTCGAGACAAAATTCTGTCTCATCAGGTTGCAATTATTCTACACTGATTCCTAAACAAAACCAAAAATTTACATAATAACCACAAAGTATATACATTATCAAACCTCATCATCTAAGATTTCGTTAGTGATCCAACTTACCTCATTGATTTGCAAGTTCTTACTCAATATTATGTTAAAATACTTTGTGAAATACACACGTCTTGAAAATAAAAAAAGTTACATTGTTGTTGTGAAAAACTTCTCATAGGGCCGTTATACTGCTGTTAAACATTAACATTTTCTCATTTCTAATCTCTGTCCAGGTCCTTCTTCCAGGTGTTAGCTTCATACACGTTGACCGTCAACTGATCGTATGATTTCAACACGTCACTCCTACCTCACTTATTTCTTGCTTTGAGCCAATACGCCATCAAAACTGCTAGTAAAAGTGTTATTTTCACTTTGTCTCTTTACAGTCCTTTGGATCTGCCTCTCCTCTTTATCAATTCGTCCCGCCTTCCTCGCCCCTGGATTTCGAAGACAGAAGATCTCATGACAAGTAAAAGTTTTCCCCCAGGCACTCCTCCGTCGCTTTTGTTTCAAAATCAATTATCCAGTCATCATCTTTTCCATGTTCCATGTTACTCTCAGCCAGTGCGTATTTAATATTAACCTTATCTCGCCTCGTCAACTCCGACTCCGAATGTGCTTTGCCTACGCTGCACGCCACCGACTAAATAGACATTAACTTTTACGAGGCCCTGCTCTGGTCTCGGCTTGGGATTCCGCAACCCTCAGCTATCCCTTGCGTGGCTGTTTATTTCACATGTTTCGTATGGCTCCCAGACGAAAGCACTCTCTTTCATAAATCGGCCATCCCTCTTGTTTAGACCTTTGAGTTCTAAGTTTTTCTTTCATCTACCAAAATATAATTGCGTCAGTCTTGTTTTTCATCTACGTCGTCTTGCGTTGATAATTGTTTATCTTAATTTAAACTAAAGATTATTATATAATCACAATATCTCCTTCAAACCTTAGAATAAGGGAATAATTTCAATTATCCAATTAATAAAGAAAAAGATAAACAGAAGTCGATAATTAATATAATCAAATATTTTGAATACCAAGTTACATATATAAATAAAGATATGAGAACGCCTATGAGATTAGATATACATAATGCATTAGAAAAATTATAATGAAGAAAACAGACAAATACAATAATATGAAAAATTTGAAACAGGTATTAAGATTTAGAGACGAAACTCTAAAATATTTGTAATGAAAAGTGATAAGGGAGTGGTCACAGTTATCATTGACCATAACGAGTATACACATAAGGTAGAAGGATGTATTAAGGAGGTTGAGTACACGACCTTAGTAAAAGATGATACTGGTAGCTTATTAAGTAATGTACAAAATTTGTTAAAAAGTTGGTTGATACAGCTAATACAAAGATACAAACAAACCTACCAATACTCCGCTATTATAAGTAGGGCACATGGGCTAATTAAGGTTCATAAAGAGAATTATCCTATGAGATTGGTTGTACCATCTATTCAGAACTGTATATTTATTTTCAAAGTTTTTATATAAAGTTTTAAAAGATAGTTTGGATAATGAATATGTGTTTACAGTTAAGAACAGTGAAGAGGTGGTTAACAAGACTAATAAAAGTATAGATTCTGATGGTTATACTACGATATCACTGGATGTCGTCAATATGGGAAACACACAAGAATAGTACAACCATAGAATTCAATGCATTCCTTCAGCGATGTTAACCAGGCACAGCTTTTTAAATTTATTAATATAGCAATACTCGATTTTTAGCATCTCTGGAATTTGGTTTGTTTACCTCTCACATGCTCTCACCCTCCGGTACTTTACCTCTCTCAAGAGTTATTAGCTGCGCAGGCATTAACTTCTATTACTATTAGAACACGAGCGTCCTTCCTCGTTCGTATGTTTACACTAAAAAAACTACATTCCTTCTCTTAGGTATTTTGCCATTTCCTTTAACTACAACAACGTACGCGGATCATCGTTTGTCACTCCATAACTGACCTGTCTTTGTTTTCAAAAAACCACGAACCTCTCCGTCCCATCTTTGTTTACCTTTCGTCTACGTTCTTCATTATTTTCTACCCCTTTCCACTCTTCGTTTAGCTTTTCGAATACGAAGGTATGTAAGGGGTTGCCCCCTTCCACTTGCCAAATTTACGATAGCTGTTCAAACCAAGGACGCCCACACCGACCCTCTTAACCAGGCCTCTCGCTTTCCTTCTCCAAACGACCCTTCTTTGGTGGTCGCGATGTAAAATTCCGCTAGCGTACAAACATGCTTATGCATTATATCCCAAGAAATTTAATTATGTAAAATTAATGTCCTGATGCACAGATGAGACTTACTGTCTTTCATGGAAAGTTCAACGCAATGACGCACATGCGTACTCTCGTCCCATTACGCACTGCTCGCATCTACCNATTTTAATGTACTAAAAATGGTATAAAATGACATAAGTAAAGAAAAGATGTAGTTGCTGTATTCATATTATTTATATATTAAAATATGTTGATCTAGGAGTTAATCTGGGCGACCCGTGCCTAACGCACTCACCTTCTACCTCTGGGGACGCGGATTCAAACCCGGTCCGATCCTAGTAGAATTCGAGGTGGTTGACGAAGCGGTGTTCGCAGCAGGTTTTCTGGGCGGTTCTCCCGTTTCTCCTGCCTATAATTCCACCACAACATTCACTCATCATCATTCACCCTCATATCATTCATTAATGACACGCCCCCGGGGAGGTGCGACAGGAAGGGCATCCGGCACCCTAAAATTCCCCAGCCAGCCAAATCTCCATCTACCATCAGACTCCCATCTACCATCTCCATCCACGCCGACCCTGTCTAGTACGGGATTAATAAGGGTGAAGGAGAAGAAGTTCTAGGAGTTAATCTGATTCTTCATACTTGTTCTGTAGATTGCTGATAGATACTGCAGATTTAATGAGAGATAGCTGGTATTGTTCGAACTGTCTAATATCGTGTATAAGAAAAAAAGATCCACGATGATGAATTTCAGAACTTACCCCTGGCAATGATTGCACAATCACCAAAGAAAAAACTATCCAGCTCTCTCGTTGCACAATATTGAAATATTATTTAAAATGTTCACTGAAGAACAAATAATTGTTTATTTTAATAACGAAACTTCTGAATTTCTCTCAATGCACTACAAAACTTCGAACACACGTAGGAAGCGCACTGCGGAATATGTATACACTACAGTGGCTTTCCTCTCAGAATTCCTGTTCTGGACATAACTTCGCTCCTAGGATATTATGGAATTTATCATTTGATGCCTACGAAACAGTCATGTACTAATAACTACAACAGACGATCCTTGTCGAAGTAATAACGAAATTGACACTTCTTCTCGACGGGAACTCCCCGGAGACGATGAAGGGTGTTGAATGAAAGGGACCGTAGATAACTCTGGACTTATACAATAAGTGAGTGTTGGACAAGCAGCACAGAACACAAAAAATCTCTTTTCTTTTAAAATCCCGAAGTTCTCTAAACTGATCACACAAAATAAAATACTTTCTATCTCTGATACACGGAGAGTTTAACTTAATGCAAATTCCACAGTCCTCCAAGGGAGTCTCTTTTCATTTGTGCCCCCCCTCCAATTCGGAGGGCCCCTGTCAAATATTTCAAATCAATTAGATGTATAAACAAGAAATACATTATTCTCCAGCAGAGTTCATAAAAATTTTGTGTTTAACTTCACTGTAAACAAGCTTTATGAACGTAATCAAGCTTCAAGAACGCATTAATTTTCTAAATATTCATAAAAAAAGTTGGGCAACTTTGGGTAAAATGTTTCTTTTCGGATCTATTCTACATACATCATATATTAATGCAGTGGTCTCAAAGATGCGCAACAGGCCCCGACTCACATTTAAAAATCTACGTTAAATATAAGCATTCGAAAACATTTCTTAAAAAATATTTTTCAAATAAAGACACCCAATAAAAAAGTTGATTTAATTCCGATGATGATAAAAAAATAAAAATAACGAAGGTACATGTCTTCATTTGGCCCTGTATAAAATTTGAAGTCAATTTAGCGATCCATACGGGCAGTAAAAATTTATTTCTAAAAGCGTTACAAACGCTAAAAACTGTAATTTAAGGACATCTGCAAACATACAAACCTTACATTCGATCGGCGATAGCAAACGCCAGATTTAACCAATTTTACGGAGATTAACGTAGTCAGACGCGCCAGCTTATCAGCTATTTGGTGATATAAAATTTATTGTTATAAAACAAATTTGATTTTTTCCTTTTTGTCCGGGTTATGGCCTCAAATACTCCCCTGTGCGACGTAGGCATTATTGTTTTGTGTATTTATAGACTTCCTCTGTCAGATCTTGATATATTTTCTCGGAATTTTGAAATTATTTTAAAATATTACAAACAATACCACCAAATCTTTCTTTATATGTGACGATTTCAACACTGGTTTCCTGAGTACATCCGATTCCGCACATTCACCCATAATTCAATTCCTTCGCACGCATATTCACCCAATAGACTCCTTCAACCTGATAAATACGATAAACTACCCCACTCGCCTCTCCAGTTTATCTCAAATATAGACCAGATCATTGAAATCTCGCATTCCTCTCAAGTGTTTAACGCGGGGTACAATGATCACCTTGCTCAAGTATTGACAATTAAAGATAAATTAAAATCACTTAACATCCTCTGTAAGTTTTCAAAACAGTTGAATGACAAAAATTTATCAATATTTTCAAATTGGAAACTTAGAATGATGTCTACAATTGCCAAAATACCAGCGATAAATTCAATGTATTTTTTTCAATATTCTTAAAACATAACTCTAACTTTCCCATAAAACGCAAGTTAATTAACACAAAGAAATAGAAAAGATGGATCACCCAAGGGATAAGAATTTCTTCCAAACACAAACGCCGTTTATATTATATTTCCAAACTTTGTATCCAACCACCCGAATTTCATGATTATTTTCATAAACATAAGACTAATCTCCGGAAAGAAGTCTATGTAGCTAAAGTTACGAAAACAGACAGGCAGATACTAAGATCGAACAACCGGATGAAAGCCATGTGGAATATTGTTAAAAAATATACGTTACCTTCTGAAAATTGCGAAGAAAACATTTCCCTACTAAACGATGCCAAAATCGTATCAAATCCACAGGACACCGTAAATTTGTCTAATTCTTTTTTCTCAGAAGTAGGTACAATATCGAATTCAATATCTCAAAATCAATATCCCCCAAATTCATCCGCCCACGTGCCCCATTCTATGTTCACTTCCGAAACTAATGTTACTGGAATCATGAGAATCATTAGTTCGATAAAAACAAATTTTTAACCAGAATACGTTATATACCATGATTTATTATTAAATTTTCGTCCCACGTTATATTAAATCCACTCAAATATTTTAACAGTTCTTTATCGGAAGGCATGTTTCCTAACATGTTTAAGATAGCTTTAGTGAAACCTTTACACAAGAAAAGAAACAAACTCATTGTTGGAAATTACCGACCAATTTCTCAAAAATCATAGAAAAATTATTTTATAAGCGTGTTCTAGATTTTGTATCAAGAAATAACCTCTTCTCTGACGATCAAGACGGTTTTAGGAAATCCTTTTTCACTACCAGCGCCATAAACGATGTAACCAAATCCCTTTACCACGGAGAAAACCCTTAGTGTATTTTTCTTAATTTATCCAAAACATTCGACGTCATCGATCACGAAGTATTCCTTCCCAAATAGCATTCTCTTGGCATTCGTGGATTTGCACATCAATGGCTAACTTCCTATTTAAAAGATGCGCAAAGTAATGTTATCGAGATATTGGACATCATGAAAATAAATATGGCGTTTCAGGGCAGTCACCACCAATATATTTAAATACAACACCCGACCTTCGTCAGTTCACCCACCATGCGTGGGAACTTCACAATCAGCGAACATTAATTTTAGTCTGATGAGAGAGAAAAAATAATCCGAACATCGATTGTGTCATAACTTATTTAAAATTGCAGGTTGATCCTCTTAATTCAGATACTATTATGCATATTTTTAAAACTTTCACTAATATTGCAGAAATGGGAGTTAGGTTAAACGAGACTGACTGCTTATAAAATATTTATTAATTTTACTACATAAACTCACCAACTTACCGAGAATGGAAGATGATGGGTGAATAAAACAACCTTAAGCATGGATATAAAATAAATTCAAGGAATTTTATTATGTAAAAAACTATGAAAAATGTAAAAAGATACAGATTTTTTTTGAAAGTAAATAAAATATATTATGTACCATATATACTATTATAAACAGTCTAACTGAATTTAAACTATCCACGAGAAACCTTATTATCTGCAAAAACAATTAACGTGAATGAAACACCTAAAATATACATCTAAAATTGTCGAGAACAATCTTATTGCAACATACTTTTCAAACTTATCACGATGACATCACTTAAAACAAGTAAAAAATTAGTTACAAAACTAGTTAACAACACAGTTGTAGTTATATCAGCAAAACAAATCCCACCAGACTTAAAAATCAAACCTGATTTTCTATTAAAACGCCATCAGAAAAAAATATTTTCTTGTAAAAGTAATGATGCATTTCACAATCGGACATCTTCCATAGGAATCATCAAGAGAGGTATCATTAATTCTCTCAGTTGATACCATGGTCCCTATATATTCTCTTTAGTTGCATCGATGAATGCACATTGAAATCTTCTCGTTACATGGTACGGAAATTTGGTAACAAGTTGTTATAACTTCTAAAACACACTAACGGAAAAAGGGAAATATATCTTTCGACAAGTCAAATACGACCCTATAATATTAGTTGAAGAGAAGGGGGATAAGGCACAATGTCATACAATTAATTTCGGTAGGCAGGGGAGGTGGGTAGATGGAACAAATCATCAGCCTAGGGTGTCTGTATCCTTAGGCGGTGTCTACACTATGCAAACGGTTGCACAAACTGCTACCTGCAGACTTCAAAGAGACGCCGCATCGTGTCCAAACGATGAAAACTCTTCTCTTGCAAACTAACCCATTTCTCCTTTTCAGGAGTCGAGAGGAATAAGTAAGGGACCAGCGTAAGTCGCGTCACCATTATATATATTTATATTCTACTAATAGTAAGGAAAATGAGTCTAAACACGACTAATAAGCGATATTTGTAAACAAGATATTTAAGTTCCAATAATTTCATTACATGTAAGTTCCCAAACAAAAAATGTATTTTAATCACGTTTTGAGGGGATTTTAAAATAAACAGAATTTTTTTCTATATGATGAGTTATTGTTTTTCAGGAATCACTTAATTTCCAAGAATTTTCCTAATCTTGGCATTCCCTTCCAATTGGCACATGAGTATTATTCAATATTGAGATTTTATGGGGTAAAACCCATAATTCCCATGAGCGAGTATTTGTGATTCCCGCTCCGTTCGCCGCGACAGCGCACGCGGCTCACCGGATAAGCTCCGCGCCGGCGGTCGGCGGAGCGCGTCAGCGCGCTGCCAATCGGGAGAAGGCCGTGTGGCGACGGAGGCGGTGTCGGTATAGAGGCGAGCAAACAGGGAATAGGATAGTCTAGCAGAGGTGTTTTTGGACTGGTCAGAGGCGACGACTTCGGGACGCTCGGACGCTCTTCGGAACTTGGGAGATGTATGTAAGAGGGAGGAGTTGGTAGATGGAAGCAATCGCCAAGGCACTGAGAATTGTCCCTCCACCGAGCGACCGATTCCGTGAATTGACGCGAGGCAACTGATCTTCGCGAAAGGTGGAGTGCGGGCTGTACGACTCGTGGCTTGCCACCCCGCTTCTTCGCGCCGCTCTGCTCCTGATATGCGGGGGAACGAAGGCGCATGACCGACAGATGAAGTCTGGAAGAGAATCATTTTAGGTTTGTTTTATTTGCTTCTAAAAACATCTCGTTAGTATGTTGTATGACGCACTCCGTTCCATTTCCAATGTCTTGTAAAAATCGAGGCTACATTTCGTTAAGATGAATTATTTCATTTCATTGATGCCGTAGAATTGTCGCACGCGGGTTGTGTTTGGACTCGTTTTATTGGAATTTTTTCGTATATTTCATTTATGATCATATAATTTTAATATACAAAAAATAAAAGCTGGTATAAAATAGTGGACAACTCAGTACATGAATCATTAACGCAGGTAGCATGGGTCGCTGGTATGGTGTCAGTTACGGCTAAACACTAATAGCTGCATGGCCGGAGAGGGCTCCGGTTTGTAAAAATCTTCAGTACGACGAAGATTCTAACCGCTAAATTCAAACGGTATAATGTGTTCAAGAAAGGAATCCCGCCCCCCCAGGAACAGATTATTAGGGTCCAATAATTCCGGTTTGTGCAACCCTATGCTGTGTGCACGCGGCCTTAGAGGGTGTCTACACTATATGAGCCGGCATGCCTGCATACTTCAAAGAGACGCCGCATTGTGTCCAAACAATGCAAACTCTTCTCTCGCAAGCTAACCCCTTCTCCTTTTCCGGGGTCTTGAGGAAAAATAGGGGACTAGCTTACGATGCGTCACCATTAAGCAGTAATGTACAATAAAATCGAAATCTTACAATAAGTACTCTACAAAGTTTGTCGATAATATTTGAATCCTGCTAATAATAACAATGAAAATGAGTAAACATGTCTTACCAACGATATTTGTAAACCAAGATATTTAAGTCCTGTTTTCAATAATTTCTTCACGGATAAGTTCCCACACAAAAATGTATTTTAATCACGTTTTGATGTTTTTTAATAAGAGTAGAAATTATTCAGTCTGATGAGTTATTGTTTTACAGGAACCACTTAATTTCCGTGTACTTTCCTTCCCTTCCAATTGGCAATGTAGAAATCCTCTTAAGGGTCGAGCCCTGTCCATAACGACCCTTTTCTTTAGAAATGTTTACTTCCTGTCCAACCCCTCCCACTGTAGTATACTTACAATGACCTCTGCGTCATTGACCGACCTCGTAAACTCTCAAGTTCCTAAACAGACCGTTATTTTTTGCCGAATTTAGCGTTGATTTATGCAAAAAAGCACTACTTGAAACTCGAACAACACGAAACCTATTTTATTCAGACACTGATACTTCTCCTCCTCTTCTTATATCTTTTTTTTTGAGCTGGATTCTAGCTCTATTTAAACTCGCTATCTGTCACTGAACTTAAATGCAGTACATCCTTATTGCGCGTTTCATGGAAGTCCATGTCCACGAAGAAGCGTACCTAGGCGAGGGCAGTCCGCTTCGGGTCTCCACGTTTGAGGGGCCTTCAAATGGATCATAAGAAGCAAAAATTTGAACACAAATTCACGTTAAAACTTGTTTATATCAATAAAGTAAATTATAAAATAAATTTCAAAGTTGGATTTATAAAAAGGTGTCGCGCAAATATCTCACAGCCCGATAATCCTGCAACTAGGAAACATCACAGGTCAGGTATCAGGATTATGCCGACCCTGCCGGATTTTCTCTGGTGAGGAAGGGGAAGGGAATAGTAATTCATTGCACTTCCCTTTACTTTTAGGTAAGCCCCACTAGAAGATGCTAAAAGAGTAAACATTAACCTCACGAAACTAAGTGACGGTTCATTTTTCTCGTAGACAATAGACGAATAAAACAAAACTTGAATCACACTTCTAGGATGTCTCGTTACTAAAAAAAGAAGCCTAATTTAATAATCACTTTAAAATTCAGTATGTTCGCAATATCTTTCCCAGAGGATGTTTTTCCTGATCCAAAATAAAAAATAAATTTATGCCACTTCATAGCAAGGTTATTATTTAAAATTAATATTGAAATAACATAATTCATAATTTTCTCTCGCACAATTTTTATTCAAATCTCCTCCTATGATTATTAATTTCATATCAATTATGTACTATTGATGGATGTTTTTCGATATGAACGTAGTGAGATGTTTCGATTTGGCGCCTAACACTGAGAGATTGTTTTTTTGTTCGTTTCAAAACACAACAGCGTTTTTGTAGATCGGCAAATTGACTTTTTCGCTTCGTTTGCCCATGCTTTGAATGATAACTCAACCTAAAAAAAAGACAGAATGCCATCTACGGAACGGGACGTCGTAGAAGAGTGTTTCAAATTGTTTTATTCGTCTATCTCACACACGAATAATGAGCCGTCACAGAATAATGTTAATAATATAGATTATTTGTATACCAAAATGTACTAGTAATTGTAACATGAGAATAAGGTAATAAATGACAACTGATGAGGTGTCGCGGATCCTCGCTTGTAGCTCGTGTTAGGTTGGCCGATCCGAGCTACGGGATTGGATGCGACGTGGGGGGAGTGGGGGAAGGGTTGGAAGGCAGTAGGGTCAGTCATAGAGAAACTCAGAGTTCGTGAGACGCTTTTGATACTTACATAGAGCTATGGAAAGGTCGAGTGTTGGCCGGAGAGAAGTCAGTGGTAGGCATGACGTATCGACCCAGAGTCTGTGCTGGCGTAGAGAGACGCTGGACCACCCAGCTTCTGGTCCCCAAGGGATAGCGGTGAGGTGGCTGTCACTTCAGAAGCAACTCCCACACAGTAACAACTCCTCTTTCACAGTCTCTACTCCTCTCTCCTTTACTGTCTCTACTCAACCCGTTTATACATGATTAGCTTCTTGACGTCATGCCTTGACCGACTCCCTCCGGCCTCATATCCTCAATCTAATGTGCTAAGTGTGCTGGTTGTTAGGTGTCTTCACGACAGAGAAAAGGTGGGCCTACCTGTTAGTGTTCCTTTGGTGGGACGCAGGTAAAGGGATGTGGGATTTTCTCACAGGTCCATGATTCCGATCCCAGCAGTCCAACGATTGTGTCCGGAGTCGTTGGAATGGGTCCCGCCGTCAAGGTATCCTAATCCTCTTGCCACCCTGCCCAAAAGCGTATAGTTGGATTGGGTCCCGCGGTCACTTTCTTAATTCCTTTGCTTCTTGACGAGGGTGACTCTACCCCACCTCTCGGACAAATTGGTTTAGCCGATTTTGGCAAATTAAGACCATGCAGGGTGGAACAATCTGCCTTTGATGAAAATTATTAATCAAACCTCAAAAAACAAGTATCTTTATTTAATATATTGATCAATATCTTTATTTGAAGTACTCTCTGCGTTCATGTACATTATAAAAACATGCTGTACAAGTACAGGCTGAACCATATTTTTCGACTAAATTTTAATGCACGCTCCTAATGTATTGACTGATTAAATTGAACAATTAAACATTCTTTCTGTTAAGCATGTCTCAGAATGATTGAAATGTTTGTATACTTTTACATATCATTCACAATTTTCGAGGTTCTTTCAAGGCGCCATTGTTCACTATGGTCATTTTGATGAATATTAGATGGAAAATAATTCCATATTGTTGTAAATAGACTTCACAAGTCTTTCAGATATTTCAGTGGTTCATAAAAATACTGAGATTTCATTTATAATTTTTACAGTTCAGAGACATGAGTTTTGAAAATCTTGCTGTAAAATTCTTCAATTTCTTGGAGATACTTCATTCGTAGAATATAGTAGAACAAACACTAAAACCAGTTACGTAAAATATATTGGGATACATACGAACCTGAATTGTTACCTTACTATAAAGTACATCCAAGAAACGAACAATATTTTAATGTCTCAGTTCATTTAGCGTTACTCAGGGAGTACCGCGGGGAGGCGAACTGGATAACACCCCTTTTTTCTTTGCTTAATAGCTGTCATATTTCTTCATCATAGCTGCGTCGAATAGTTTTCCTATCTTTTCTGAAAGAGTGATTACAAGAGAGGTTTGTATTTGTTTGCCATATTCTTCACAAAATGAAACCTTCATAGGTCATTTGCTCTGTATTTTGCAACGTTGTCTTCTAGGAATGATATTTTCTTTTTGTCTGCTGCGCGCATCTTTCTCTCCATTCTTTCAAATGTGCTTTTTCCAATTTTCGTATTTATTGGAAATTCTTTCAATACTTCCAAAAATTTGAAAATGTCTGAATGTGGAGAATAGAAGGAATTGTTAAATTTTTCGTGGAAACTCGCACATGCGTTTGTAGTTCGGACACTACTTGTAGTCATATCTGCTCACATATTAGGAGCAAAATGGGATTCATTATCATATAATTATGTCAGATAATTCATGAACTGCTCCACTCTGGTCGCTCGGAATATTTGCCATGAAATCTTCCATGAATGATTGTTCAACATCTTTGTTTAGCATTGGAAACCCAAATACATAATGAGGAATCGACCTTTCTCCGTCTTATTATTATATTCTGTGCTGTCCAAGAAATTGGATCTGTCGATACGAAGCTTGAGCAAGACGAAAGCGACATCCCTTAATAATTACATCCGGCCACACTGCTTGCTGACCCACATAAATGGTTTGTTCAAAATCTGCAAACACTGTGCGAGATTTGAAAAGATGATTTACCTTCAAACACTCGTTTTTCAAAACCTTGAAGCATATCTCGTATGATTGACTGCTTTTCCCATTAAGCAAGAAGAAAGCCAGATACAGGTAATGTCCTCTTCTAATGTCATGAATGGTGAAGAACTGTAAAAAAGTGTTTTGCACTGAACTTAAAGGTTCCATCGACGAATAAAGTATCCAGTTCACATAATACACGTAAAGTTTTCGCACATGAAAACAAAATGTTATTTTCCTTATCATTTAACAAAAAAAAATTGTTCTCCTTGGTGCGATGTTTTCCGTGGAAGTTTTCACTTCCATCGCATCGAGAGCTTCGTGTACGTCTTTGGTGCTTCTTGGTTTCGGTGGCAAAATAGTTTTTCTTACTCCGTAGATAGCTTCAAGCAGTCCATATCTATCTTCGTGAAGGTATATACATTCCGCCCAATTAATTCTTTGTGAATCAATTTGGTTGGGCGCTCTAAAAGATTGCCTTCTGCCTTTCTTTTAACAATATTTGTGACATTCTTTGAAGAACACACTCTCCGTCACTTGCGAGGCTATGGTCTAATTTCGATTCAAATATATTTGTTCCGCTCTCATCCGTTTCAACATAACTCTTACATTTTCATTCTGTTCATCTCCAACGTTGAGATCCATCGCTCAAGAGTTGTGAAAATCAAACTTAAAACCTCCTAAAAGTGCTTACAACGTTCACTCAGCATCGTCAGTTGAGTTGAATCTGCCATTTTCAACGAAATGTAAGCTACTCAACGCCTGACTTCTCTGCAGCAAATGATGTGTCTATATATGGGGCACCTCAATATAAGTACTCCCTATTTTCAACTAATTTTCATCCTCCTCCACTCTGCATTGCACAGGAATGTTACCCCTCCACCCCCTAGCGCGGGACGCAATTAAGTCATGCTCTTCTGACAAGGAAAAACAGAAGGGGCATAGAGGGGAATTTGACCGCGGGACCCAATCCAACTATATCTTTATGGCCAGGAAAAACAGTCAAGGGATTAACTGGGACGCAAGCGAAGGGAAAATTGACCGCGGGACCCAATCGACAGTCACCGTTTCGGCAGGCTGAAGAGATCAATCCGAATAATATTCCGCTTCTCGGACATATCTACGAAGCAATCTACACGACTGTTATTTCTATAAGAAAGAGATAAGCAGTACCCCAATACTGCGTGAGCGGCCATCCCCTCTACAGTAAAGCGGCTGACAGAAATTGCAGCATACACACGTAAATGCACGCGCGCGCAGTGACTCCTGCAACATGCATCTTCCTACCCTTCAAAGCTGTCTAAACATTTATAAGAAAAGAAACTGCAAAGCAGAATTTTTCCACACTCAAATCGTCTCAGAGTAAACTCATTGGCGAGAGAATACTTGAATTTACACATTTTTCAACTTGTACTGTTTTCGGCGAAAACGGTTGATTTTACCACTATTTGTTAAATAACAAAAGTTGAGTAAAAACAAAAATGGAAAAAATTGTACACAATTAATAGTTACTGAGGAATTGACGATGTACTGGAAAATCGCAGCGTGCGCAACGTATCTCCAACACCCGTCCCCTCACCCCTCAAAACCCGCCTTCAGTGTCGCCGGCAACATGAACTTTCCTACCCTCTAGGACCCCCTGAACACGAATCTGAAAAGAAACTGCGGTGCTGAATTTTTGCATACTCGTCTCAGCTCCTACACTACCAAGTCATAGACAACACAGGGAACCAGCTAGATCATAACGTAACCGACTTCAGTACCTGAAGCAAACCGTTTCTTATTTTATTCATTAATTGGAAAATAGAAAATGTATACGTATTCAAATAGTTCGTTATAAAATCAATTAATTAATTGACTAATAAAGTCAAAAATAGAATACAAAACGGATAAAAGTGCTTTAACTTCTGAACATAAATATACTTATGTTACGGTCCTCGTAGTCACTTTGAAATTCTTTTTATTAATATTTATATATTTATTGCCTGTACTAAATTATAGGCAGTCATGATTATTTTATTCGTGTAAGAAACATGGCGACTGCGATCCCACAGCTGCAAGTAGAAACTCAACCCACGATTTCCGGAGACAGTTGAACGGCGCCTGTCGTGGGAACGGTGTTCTCAGCAATGCGCCTTGGTGGCGAGGTTCTGATCGGCCAATGGGAACAAAGGAATAACACGTAATTCTAATAATACACTTAATGTAATTGGCTCCCCCCTCCAAGACGTCCATCTTTCCAGACGGCAGTGAGGCGAACGAGAAATCAGGGTGCCATGAGGCACACTCCAGAGCATGCGTCGTCAACATATGCTCCGTAAAGTTCATCCATTAAAAGCTCATGTTAATTTTTCATTTATAAATCTTTGTTTGTCTTGTATGGTATGTCTGGAAGCATCAATCAAAAGCTCATAATGATTTCATTTATAAATCTTTGTTTGTCTTGAACGATATGTCTCGGAGCATCAATCAAAAGCTCATAATGATTTCATTCATAAACCTTTGTTTAACTTGGCACGATGTATTCTTGAGCGGTAATTAAATATTGTAGCAATGCTTCTGTAGTTCGTGGGTAGTATGCATGGTATGTTTTGTGAAAGTGATAGCAGCAGTTATCAATTATAATAATAAATAATGTTTAAGCTGATAATGTTTCCATGTCATTATAGGGGTAAGTGAAATAAGATCCCGGCTCACTTTTCATATCCCAGTCGACCCACCTCTCGTAATTGTGTAGTTACAGCATAGACCAAGCGAGTAGCTCCTTAAATTGATAGAATAAAATGCAAGTAAATTAAACCTTTTTTTAGGGAGGTAAAGTTAAAAGAGTAGAATGCAGCATTTGGTAGGGACGTCGGACGGATATTTAGGACCCCTGGAAGACCGCGTAATGTAACACAAATATAGACAGTATATCGCTGTTTATTCGATAAGAATATATTTTAAAATATTTTGATTTTTCTTTAGTTAGAAACCCTCAATATTCCTTGACTAAAAAAATTGTAAATCTAACAATAATTATTCTAACTATTAACTTACTTCTGGTTTTGGATATTCCAAATACTATATTCTGCATTATAAATTGCCCACAAGAATCAAACAAGAAGAAATCCGTCCACCACCACCTGAACATACTAATTCCATAACAATCCACAGGTCAAAACCGCGAAGGGAACATATACACGTGCCGTTCAAAGGGTTTGTTTCCTACCAAAGGAGTAAAAATCTACTATATATTAACTCCCCAGGAAAAATCAATTAGCCAATTCTACAATAGTCAAAGGCACTCGAAGGCAGGCGGACTTCGAGTCAATATGATAACTTTAGATTAAGATTATTAACTTCTGTATTATCAAAAATCCCCTTAAGATAGGGAGATTCGATATTCAAGTCCTAAGTCTTAAAATCAACAATTTATGTATAATATAGTACCGCTGAGAAAAGCACTCAATCAGATATGAAAGATTACAAAACCACCTAACTCTGCGTAATGACAAAACACATTCAGCATTCAATTCTAACTTATCAAACAACACAAGCCCTGAAGTGGTTTCTAAAAAACATGTTTGTTTTATTTAGAAAAGGTCTTTACAAAATAAAGGAAATTACATTACACATTGCTAATTGCACCCTTAATTAATTCCAGAGATATATTATTCTCCCCAGGACTAAACAATTTGACATTTCTAAAATAGTTTAAAAAATCTCCGAAGGCAGGAGGACTTCTGAGTAAAATAAAATCGTTCTAAGTAATTGCCATTTAGTTAATTATGCGTAATTAAAATTCCCTTAAAATAGGGCAATTATAAAAATATCAACATCCCTTAACTTCGAGCCAATAGCTTATGTAGGTTAGTTTATACAGGGAAGAAAAAAGTCTCTACCTTAGTTCCTGCTCAGATATCAGAAAAATTAGCGCACGTTTCGCTGATGCGAGAATGTCAAGACCGCTCGTGGTCAACGCATTATCAGTGCATAAATTCTTAATTATATTCTGAATATCTCAACTTCTTCTCCTTCACATCCTCAATCTACTCGAATTACAAATTTATCTAACTACCTATGTTGTTATCAATTCTTGGTCAAGACCTCGAACCAGGTACCTCGGCCGCCGGCCCCATATTATGATTTGAAAAAAAAAAAATAAACGATTGAAACGTTCGAGCAGGTTACGGATTAATGAACATCTGGGACGAGCAGTCAACTCTTGGTTACAGGTGTGCCTACGCGTCTGCGCAGTTCTGCAAAATTGAGATTGCCGCTTAAAAGATATAATATATGATTCAGTGTGCGGTGAGGAGCCGCGTTGCGTAGACACGTCTTGACACCGTCGCAATGAAAAAACGGCAAATTATTACACCAGAATGTGCCAGTGACCGGTCTAAGGTCGCTTTCTCGCAAGGACAGAGAGAAATAGTTCAAAATTCCGTCAACAGACCGCGCGAAATCACCGGGCTGCCTCGACGTAAAAACAAAAAACAGCTTGACAACTGACTGTCGCCGTTAGTCTCGGCTGCCTTCACGAGAACCCAAGAAGCGTCTGAAAAATACGTATCGCATCTAATTGAATTCCTATTTTGGTCATTTTTCCATATTGAAACAAATTCTAAAAATTCCCATTATTGATATAGCTCTAAAAAATTTCACGACAATGAAATTGTTTTTTAGAAGCTCCAATCAGATTATTTCTTCTCCAAACAATAAGTTGTGTTCTTTATTGATTCTTCTTCTTCTCACTCTTGTGAAAAAATTGTTACCAGGAGGCTGCTGCTGGCTGCTTCGAGTTACTGAAGACGACGAAAGCTATTGGGAATGGGTTTTCTTGAAGTTGCTGTGAATAAAATATGTTCCTCTCTTTACACATTCAAACTACACTTTAACAAATTTTTCGCATTCAATTTTTTTAAATTCCCTCTGCGTGAGTGATTGAACAAATACAAATGTTTTGCTTCATTTCTTTGAATTTACTCTACGCGGATTGTTGTGGAATTTGAATTTTCAAATGGAGGACGGAAATCTTCTTATTTGGTTCTTCTTGGCACCATTTTATAATTCAGAAAATGTTATTTGGGATATACAAAGCCAGAAATAAGTTAATAGTTAGAACAATTATTGTTGGATTTACAATTAAAAGGTATCGAACTATAGAAAAATCAAAATATTTAAAATTATATTCTTATCGTATAATTAGCGATATGCCGTCTATATTTGTAAGTATATTTATGTTCATATACTAACTTTTACTACGGTGAAGGAAATGTAAATATGGTGTGGCAAGTCTAGTATTTCATTATATTAAGTTTAGGAGGGCCACGTATTGATGGCGACGGCCGTATTCCTTTCCAACCCTGACTACCATCTGCATCAACACAGCATGACTCTCCACCGCGCAGGTAGATAACTTAAAATGCGTCTACGTTTGAGTGCGACAGGGTGCAAGTGCGCCGACCGTCTTATTATTTACATACTGATTTTTTTTCTATATTGTTAGACGGAAGAGCAGACACCATGGTCTGAATCTGTCCACATTACATTGTTATTCATTATTGAATTTGGAGGTTGTCTCGTATTTTCTTATCATGTATTGAATGTAATACGTGTATACATGTTTCAGTACATGTATTGAATGTAATACGTGTATACATGTTTCAGTACATGTATTGAATGTAATACGTGTATTGAAATCGTCTCCAATTCTTTTACTCAAGGTCACTATCCATATCATTATTTTTTTATTCATTGTTGAATCATTACAACATGAACAAGATACCCATCTTGGACAAGTCACACGTAATTGATGCATCTTTGATATTATGTTTAGATCTGTATATTTTTGGTTCGAGGTTGTGAATCAAATCTATAAAAATAGAAACTTTTTGTGCTGTATTGTTGTTGTAGTTTACTATTCAAAGTAGCGTGCTATTCAAGCTTACGTACACTGAGCGATAGGAATTAGGAGTTGGGTGGTAAGGGTTATTGCTAGGAGTTGGGTGGTAGGGTTATTGCTAATAAATGGGCCGCTTAGCTGGGTTTACCAACAACTTGGTTCTCGAAATATCCTGGGAGGAAACTTAGTTTATGTCGAAGCGCAACGTAGTGTCGGTATGAGGGACTAAAATGAGTACATTTAGCCCCAAAGGATTTTCATGCTTCCCCATCCCCCCCCCCCGAAATCGGGTGACGCAGTTTACCGCCTCCAAAAGGAACATTCAGGACTGAATTTACCTAGTAGATAAGCGGACAACTGGGACTCAGTTTACCGCACAACCCATTGACTCGCGTCTACTGGTGCAACTCAACGATGACATCCCAATCGTTGCATTTCTACTTCTGCACCCATGGAACTGCGTTCTCCTTCAGTGGGCATGGTAAAGTTAGTTCATATAACCATGTATTGGCCAGTTATAGACATGGTGGTAGAAGACGAATTGGAATTTAAAAAGTGATATAACCCTAAATAGAGAAATAGAATATCTTATTTAGTATCACTTTTGATACTTTTCGGTTTTGGAACAAAATGGTCTTCGTGGTACAAAGGAAAATTAAATCAACATTGTAGCTTGATATGACAAATTTACTACGGTTTATTTACACAACTCTGATGTCATACATGCTATCAAGTTACTTTAGTACATTGAAATTCCGGACAATCGATCACATGAAATCTTAAAAGTTGAGGAGGAAGCATACTCCTTATAAAAGAAATAAATAGTTGTAAATCAATTATCATCAAAATGTGCCATACAGTCGAACAACAGATAGGATGGATTCACATATTTTCCTGACGTTAGGATTTACAGTGGACGATTCCCATAAATTATGTAATATAATATTTCCACCTTCTTGAGCCAGCATTGGACAGTATCTTTTAGCTGAAAGTAAAAAGAAATTATATTAATGCAATGTTATTTATATTCTTAGAGTAGAGTATATTTATGATTTTTCATTATGTCTACATTAATATATTCATACAAATATAGATACAGACATTGGCGAGTTACAAAATAATTTCTAGAGAAAATAAACCTACACTGATAATTTTAATTTTATGACAAAATCTATGATCAAATAACAAAATTAATGGACACAGCTTCTTTGGACAATTTGTGTCCAGTTCAGTTCGGGCAACCGAGCAGTCAACAGTTAAGTGTCGAACGCTGTACAGTATAGCGACGCCATTTGTTCTCAGCTTATCTACATGGAACGATAGAAGTTAGGTGGTAGGCTATTGTAAGTAATACGTAGTTAAAGTTATTGATACAAGGAGGAGCTGGATTGAGGAAGGAAGCTTTGCTTTTCAGTAGTCACAGCTATATGAACTGGAACATAAATGTGAAAAGCTACAAATTTTCTGATCCCATTGGGAATCGAACCCGGGATATCGGTGATGAGCGACAACACTACCACCTGTGCCACCGGTGGGGCCTGAGAGCATATTCCACGTCAACTGCATCAAGGATGACGAGGAGGTTACGAAGACAAAATCTTATTAGGACTGGAAATGTAAAGTAAAAATACCCTAGATGTAAGTACACATAAAGACTTTAAAGACGTGTTTGAATGAGTACAAGAAGATGTTGCATGAATTAGCCTCATTCAAACCTGAAATGACCATGCTGGCCAAAATGAACCGGAAATGACCAAGTTCAGTTTCTTTCTGACACGCTTGATAAGTCAGTGTAAGTCAAGTCAAGAGTATTAACGGAGAAAATAATCAATGAAATGTGTGAAATGAGGAAAGGAGTCCAGGAAGTACATGTCAAGACTGCTGAGGTGGATGACCTTAAGGGGAGATCAGGATACCGGACAGTACTAAAAGAAAAACAACATTGAAGTTAGCAGAATCCCTGTAACACAATGAAAATGTACTGCAAATAGTGAAGGATGAGAGGGCTGCGTTGGGAGTGGAGGTGGGCGACAGTCAAGTATCTGCTGCTCAGCGTATACCATCCTGCAACAAAGAGCGCAGTTCTTCACTAATTGTGCAATGCTAGAAGAAAACGCACAAAGATGAGTTGATGAAAAAGTACAGGGAAAAAACGTCCTTCTTCGCTAAAAAGCTGAACCCAGCTGTTCACACAAACACAGAATAAAATCAGCCGGCTCCTAGGAACAGCGTTTTCACAAGTGTGTATGCAAAGAAGATCACTTCAATAAAAAATTCACCTATTGTTGAAGTAGAATCAATCTCATTGGAGCTTATAAAAAATAAGATTTCATTGTTCGGAAGCTTTGATTGCTCTGCTAATAATAACTTGAAATTAAGAAATAATTCACACTATTTACAATGTGAATTCCAGATAAATGTTTCAATATGAAAAAATTGGCATAAAACGAATTTTATGAGATACAATACGTATTTTCTTCCTCGAGCTCGTTTCTCGTAAAACAAGCAGCCTAAAACAGTTCATCGTCACTCGACTGTCAAGGTCTAGCGACAGCCACGCTCTCTGATGCAAGAATTCTGAATTTATATTGCTGGCCTTTCGTGTGCCCGGTCGCTGGAGCTATCTGGTGGGGTAATTTTAAACCACCCTTTTGCGAGGGAGTTGCAGCTTGGATACGTTCGCTGTTTACACAACGGCCTTCAGCAGGCTACTGAAGATATTTTACTATATCTTCAAGGCGGGAACGTCAATTCTGCCGAACTGCGCAAGCGCGCGTCGCATCCGCACGCAAGAGGCGCTTGCTCAGTCCAGGCGCTTTTGACATACGACCTGCAGGTTCATTTCGAAACACCAGCATTCTCGACGACCAGTGTGTTTACGTTAATGATCATCTGTCACCCGAAAATAGGTTATTCTAGGAGGCGTCGAAAAACAAAAGGTCGTCGCTTGGTGCAGAGACGGGAAATTCTTTACGAGGAAAAGACCAGAAGATAAGTGCCACAGGATAAAAAAAATATGTCAGACATTGAGAAACTGAAGTGAGTTGGCAGTGAGTATTTAAATATGAAGGAGGTGAGTCATAGTTACCACTTGTAAATACATTAATGAAATTTCCACGTTTTGCCAAGGTAACAACTTAATTTGCTCAGAACATGTTTTCGACGGCATGGCCATCATCATCAATGAATCTAAATTAAATTACAAAAATGTATATTGATGAAATAACAAAACTGAAATTCAGAAGATAAACATTTTTACAGATTAATTAGAAAAGAATTGATAAGAAGTTACAAAAGATATAAATATACTGATAAAACTACAGGATTGAAATAAAGAAGATGAACGTTTTTTACAGAATAATTAGAAGCGAATAACAGAATTGAATTTAAGGAGATTGTTGCGAACCATTTTAGTTCGCAAAGTGGCTACCCTTGTAGGAAGTCTTAAAAGTACTTAAAGTTGACACTACTCACTCGCGTTACATCGTCACTACCAGAGTGCAGTAGATGTCTTATGTACGCTATATGGAATAGACCCCACTGCTGTGTGCATCATCCCCACTACCTTCTAGAACATTCTAAAGGGTATAAAAGCTCATGATCTTGTATCCCAAATCACTCAGTTACGCTATGTTATGATCTACGTTTACGTCAGTCTTCAGCAAAGCGACTGATGTCATGTGCGCTTCGTATTATGAAGAAACTATTTTTTGGAAGACTTCTATGAAGTCTAATATTTACTAATGTTTCCTTGTACCAAGGAAACGAACTATTTTTTGGAAAAGACAGCAATGCTGTTTCATCGCTGGTGTTCGACACTGAGAACTTTAAGTGCTAACATTTGTTCTATTATGTTATAGCCTTGTTCCAGCTTTGTTATATGCCAGATTATATCTAAATGCGCTGTCTTTCTGGAGGTGATTATGAAGACGCGGCCAGAGGATGCCATCACATTAATGAAGATTCAGTATCACGAGGACTCTCAAAACACTACTGAAAGCATGATAAGTAGTTGACATTCGTAATTGCCAGGTGCATTACGGAAATCATTTAAAAATTGTAAAAACACCGAAAACTCGGTTGTTTATTAGATTCATGCATCACAATTTTGCTCTTTCCATAATTGTAATTCTGCGTCAATTGGGGATTTTTCTTATATAATATTAAGGGGGTAAAACTTCAAATTGTTTATACATCTCGTAGTTCTGCAAATGTATTATTAATTATTGTATATGTTATGTGTTATTAAAGAGTGCTTGTTGTAATGAATCTGACGAGGCCAATTCTATAAAAAGAACCTCCTGAAACCTTAACAGTACTGATTCTATTGTGAATCCTCCTTCTCCTTATGCTAATAACAGAGATAATTTCTTTAGAATAATATTTATAGTGCATCTTATGAATGAGGATATTCTAAATATATATTAGGACTTTTAAAAATTAGTTTTCTGAATGTGAAAGAGTTTATGTGAACAAACGTGAGTTGAACTGCTTACCTGGTGTAGGAAATATCTGTCAGGAAAATGCAACGGGAAGGTGCCGGTTGGGTTCTTTTATACGTGAACGACTGGGGGCGTGAATGTGAAGAAACAGATTTCGAGGAAAACTATGTTACCAAAGTACTGTCTAAGGAAATCAATGGAGAGAAATCAGTTTATATAAACGTAGGCTTCCGCGGCCGGAGTCAATGTAAGCTTGTTTGTCTGGGACAAACCGCGTATTAGTAGATGTAACTACCAACATTTCGGCCATCGTGCTGTGGCCTTCTTCAGGGTAATGTCAGAGTCGTACAGACCTAAGTCGATGTCGTACTCTGCGAGGTCGAACGTGTTACGCGTCGGTTATATAGATTGGGTTATACAGAGATATAGAACCGTCGGTTATATAGATTATATAGAAGGCGGCCAATCAGCGCGGGGCGAAGAGGAACCGGGTGGGGCGGGTGTGGGGCCACTCTGCGCTTGGAGACCGAGTGAAGCGCTTCGTCCAAAATGCTGCCCGTCTCCGCTGTGCCTCCTACTGGGGCATCAGTGAACGTCGATCCGAATACCAGCTGTGCAGACGCGGTGACGAGACCCGGTTTCCTGGACCTTCCAGGTAAGTCCGGTGATGCCGGTTCTACTACTATAATTAAATGTGTGACCAGGGTCATTCCGACCGCATGATAATGCGACAATGGAGTGCGAGGACGGATACACTCCGGCCAAAAAGATCTTTCGACCGAAACCGTCGCAGGAAAGGAGACTACTGACGCTTACGAATAGGTTTGCGCCAATAACGCCCCAAGTTTCGGCTTGGGACACCAATGATGAGAAAGGTCATAATAAAGTAGATTCAGCCTCTATCACCGCGTCGGTTGACATTAAGGATAGGAGTAATATAGGGACGCCAGGAAATGTAGGGAGTGCTGCTCTCCTCCCCCATCCTTCTCCCTCCCCAGCTACTACCACTACCACACCGTCCTTCTCTAAAGACATTTCAGGAAATGGTCGCAGAAGAGGCGACATCTACATCGAAAACGTCGGCGACACCCGGGAGCTGCTGCGTGTTCTGCAGTCAGTTTCCAAATCTCGGCTGACAGGCCGCAACACACGACAGCACTTTATAGTGCACGTGCCCGACTATGCTGATCACCAAGCGATTGTCGGCAAATTGCGGGTTCTCCAAAGTGAGGACCGCAACACATTTTTTTTTCATCGGGTCATCGAGGAAAGGCGCCACCGCTTGGTGATTCGAGGCCTTCCGCCAAATGAAGACCTCGAGTCACTTCGCGGTGACATTGAAAGCCAGGGGGTGAAGGTATTTCACCTCGCTGAGCTACAGAAGAAGAATGGGGAGAAAGGTCGTGTATAACTCGCTCTCTACGTGGTGGAGATCGAACACACAGTTGTACAGACCTTCAAAAATAATATTCGGTATTTGGGTAATGTTCGCGTCTCGGTGGAGGAGTGTCACCGGCGCGAATGGATTGCCCATTGCTCCAGATGCCAGACGTGGGGCCACACACGCAACCACTGCGGGCGGGATGTGGTATGCCTATTCTGTGCGTGTCCCCATAGCTTGGTAAACTACACTCTGTGCGGGTCCCCATAGCTTGGCAACCAAGCTGACATGTAATAACTGCGCAGGTGACCACTGCGCCTCATGGTCTGGCTGCCCGGCCTTTCTTGCGCTCAAGCAACGCCGAGAGAAGCAGCTTACTCGAGCTCGAGAACAGCGTGAGTCGGCGCAGGCAACACGCAGGGTCAATGCCGCAACACGCCCCACTGACTACAGCATCTTCTCCAAGGCTTATGTCGGTGTCTTTTGCTGACATTGTCCAGGGCTCTCCTCTTCTTCCATCTCCTCCTCATACGTCTTCTACTGCATCAACTTCCTCCTTGTTCGGTGGGATCACTCTTGGGGATATTCAGACTCTATCTGAACTGTTCTCACTCTTGCAACAGTTTGATCTGCATGCTATTCTTGACGCAGTTCAAAAAGTTCTTCCTATACTACCCGCCCCTGGCCCGTTCCTCCCCAAGGCACTTACTGCCTTACAAGCTCTTTCTGGTCTCTTCTAAATGGCTTCCCAAACTATTACCTCTTTTGCGTCGTGGATCTGCCACGGCATCTCCATCTTGAAGACCGCTGAAATTCGGCAATTTCTCTCTGACTTCTCTATCCATGTCCTTCTCCTTCAGGAGACATGGCTTACTCCCTCACTTAAATTTTCTCTTCCAGGCTATCACATTTATCGTGATGATAGACCCTACGCTATACCAAACCTCAACCCCCACGGCGGTACAGCCATCGCTATTCGTAAATCTATTCCTCACACTCGTCTTCCAACTCCTCTTACTTCTCTTGAAACCATGGTCTTGGAATTTGGTACTCCAAGGGGCCCAGTCATTGTGGTGTCAGCGTACCGGATGCCTAAAAAGACTCTCAACAGTGTGGACATTGACTCTCTCCAGAGCCTAGGCAACTGCATCGTTATCGCCGGAGATCTCAACTGCAAGCATACCGACTGGAGTTGCACAGTTTGTAACGCCGGTGGTAAGACTCTGGCTATGTACCTTGCACAATATCCCAATCTCATCCTCCTTCCTCCCTCTGCACCTACCCATCTAGTTGACGTTCCCCACGACATCCTCGACACTGTCCTTCACTCCTCCAATATCCAAATCACCACTCCACACCCCCTATCGAGCTAACCTCGGTCCATCTCCCCATAGTTTTCTCCTCCTACCTAGGCCCCTTCCTTCACGATTTCAAACCTGCCCCGACTATCAAGACAGACTGGAGAGGGTACACCTCCCGGCTTAGCCGGAAGGTGAATTCCCATCTCCCACTTACCTCACCCGACGACATTGACCATGCCATCTCGCACGTTACGAACCACATACTGACTAGTTTCCGACAATATATTACCTTTACACGGACCACTGCCTCTCACCCTGACACTCCCCCAGACATTCTTGCTCTGGTGCGGGAACGTCGTCGTGCACAACGGCAATTCTACCGCACCAGGGATCGTGCTGACAAGGTCCATTTCATCCACATGAGACGAACATTACGAGACAGACTCCGTGAATTCCATGCCCAGCAATGCCAAGACTATCTTTCCCGGGCCAACGTTTCCTCTTCCGACGTGTGGAAGATCCAGAGGACCCTCCGACACCCTTCCACTGCCATCACTCCTCTCCTCATTCCTGGTACGCCCTCTCCCACCTACGACCCGGCCAGAAAAGTTGAGATCTTCGGTGATATCTTAGAAACCCGCTTCTCGCCTCCAATCATTACGCCCCACTCCTCTCCCTTGACCACCCTTCTGCCAGTTTTCTGCCCCAGACGATGAGTGGACCTTAGGAGTCTGGGAGGTGAAGGCCGCACTGAAGCGCGTCGACACCAAGAAGGTGGGTGGTTCCGATAAGCTCCGTGGTGTCTATCTTCGCCATCTTCCTCACAACGCAGTCATCCTTCTCACTGATATATTCAACTCTTGCCTTTCTTTCGGTTACTTTCCTCTCTCATGGAAACATGCCACTATCGTTCTTATTCCCAAGCTGGGGAAGAATCTTCGGGACCCTAACAACTATCGTCCCATCAGCCTTCTTTCTCTTCTTGGCAAACTCTTCGAGCGCCTTGTCCTCACCAAACTTACTCCTCTCCTCGAATCCTCTCATGCTATTTGTCCCACCCAGTTCGGATTCCGGCGCAACAAGTCTGCAGCTTTGCAGACGTTGCGACTGGCACATGAACTAGCGCCCATCCTTTGTCGAAAAATTGCCATTCCTGCCATCTTCTTTGACTTCTCTTTCGCCTTTGACACTATCCATCATGATCTACTCCTTCACAAAACCAATTCCTTAGTCCCTCCTGTTTTTCACCACATCCTGCGCAGTTACCTTTCAGGTTCGTTGCCAACGTTCCCTCTCCTCCATCAGCCTTATCTGCGCTGGGGTTCCGCAGGGTGTGTCTGAGCACCCCCTCTGTTCTCTCTTTCTTTACGATCTTCCTGACCCTCGACATGTTTCCGAATTTCCTTACGCTGATGACATCGCGTATGCGGCACGTGCATTCAATCTCCCACTCGCTATCTCTAACCTTCAATCTTCTACCTCTCGCCTGGAAACTTGGAGTTCCTCTAATGGGCTCACCTCGAACCCCTCCAAGTGCCAGGCAATAATCTTTACTGGCAAACATCTGACCGGAAAAGCCTTCCAAAACCTGCCGTCGCTCAAGGTCAAAGAAACCACTGTGACCTGGTCCACAAGTGTCCAGTACCTTGGGGTCACGATGGACAAGAAACTCAGCTGGAAAGAACATGCCAAATCTATACACTCCAAAATGAATAACACGCTTGCCCGTCTATCTCCGATCTTTAAAAATCACAGGATCCGGCTCAAGGTGAAACTCCTTATCTACAAAGCGTGTATTCGCAGCCTTGCGCTTTACGCCTGCGAAACATGGGCAACTGCTTCCAGACCTTACCATCTCCGCCTTCACATCATCGAGAACCGGTTCCTGCGGATGGCTGTACGACCGCCTTTACGCACTCCCAACTCTTATCTCCGTTCTCTCTCGAAATTAGAACCCATAACTAAATTTATTTTCCATCATGCCCGGAAACACATCCGGAAAGCATTCCACGACCCCTCCCCTCACAACACTTTCAGAAAATACTCACGTCATTTGGCATTCAGTCAATCCAGTCTCATGCCGAAAATTCCCTTCAGATATTCTCAAACTACCTGTTCATAAGTTTTAATCTTCCAAAAAAAATTTCTTCTATCAATATTCATTAATTCTTTCCTTCTTCAAATTCTCCTGCGACTCTCGTTTCTTTTTTTTTAAATTCTCCCTCAAATTTTCAGACCCTCATCATACTTCCTCTCTTCGTTATACACCCTATATATTATTAACCCAGATATGAGTATTAAAGTCGCTGGTTTCCAGCGGACATGGTGCTCGCTTTTTATGTTCTAGGAGGCCGTGTTACTATTAAACCGTGAGACCATCCACGATGAGCGCCAACATGGTGTAGGCGTGGACAGATGCCTGTCCCATCAGAAGCTTAACCGAGTGAACCGGAGCGCTCGGGGGGAGTTAATGCCCAACTCCAGGCGCTGCTTAAAATCAAGCCATTGTCAACATTAAGATTGTTAGGTGTTCTGGCAATCTCTATGGCTTCTTTGATGCGTCTGGGCCACCAACGATCCTCCTTAGTTATTATCCGAGTTTCATCAAAATTAAAATCATGCCCCGCCTCTATCGTATGGAGGGCTATGGCTGACTTGGTTGTCCTTCCATATTTGAATTATCTAATGTGTTCCCTCATTCTCTCTTCCACAGTACGTCTGGTTTCCCCTATGTATTCGCGACCGCATTTACAAGGTATGGAGTAAATGCCGGCCGACGCCAAGGGGTTAGCTTGTCTTTAACTTTAACAAGAGATTTGCCTAACTTTTCAGGGGTGCTGTAGACAGGTCTTATGTCATGTCTCTTGAGAATTTTACCAACCTTGTCAGTTACCCCTTCCACATATGGGAGTAAGGCTGTTTTAGAAAACTCGTGGTTTTCTTTGTCTTCCGAACGAACGTTATGATGCGATTTGAGGGCATTGTTTGTGGCCTTGTTGTTGTAGCCATTATCGCGGAAAGTATCACGGAAGAGTTCCATTTCTTGGTCTAAACTCTCTTTGTCACACACTTTTTTGACTCGGGTGACTAATGTTTTTAACACACCACGTTTGATAGCCGGATGGTGGTGTGACTCAGCATTCAAATAACGGTTGGTATGCGTTGCCTTGCGGTATACGCTATGTGCAAGGGAGCCGTCATTCTTCCTTTTTATGAGAACATCTAAAAACGGCAACTGACCATTGGATTCAATTTGCATAGTGAATTTCATGTTTGTATGAGCCTGGTTGATGAAATCCAAAAATCTGTTAAGATTTTCTCGTCCATGTTGCCATATGACGAAGGTGTCATCCACGTATCGCAACCAAACTCTAGGTTTTAATAAAGAATTTTCTATAACCTCATTTTCAAACGCTCCCATAAAGATGTTGGCAATGACAGGAGAAAGGGGCGAACCCATAGCAGCTCCTACTTGGGAGGAAAATTTACCATCAAACAGTGGAGTTAAGACAAAATTCAGTCAGTTTAGCCCACTCCAACGGTAAGCCTCACTGTCCAAGCTGTTGTTCTATGACGTTTAGTGTTTCGCGGTCCGGAACCTTCGTGAAAAGTGAGCCAACATCGAAGCTCACCATGAGTTCCTCGTCGCCTAGAGTTATCTCACTTAGAACGTCTACAAGGTGTTCTGAGTTTTTGATAGTTGACGAGATAGTATCAGTCAGTGGTAAAAGTTTTTTTGTTAGAAAACGGGCGAGAGGTTGAATTGGTGCGTTGATGGCACTCACTATAGGTCTCAGGGGGACACCAGATTTGTGCACCTTGGGGAGACCGTACATTCTAGGCATGACATTATTTCTTTTTAAGGATGGTTTAGTCTCAACGTGTATAGATGAAGCATTGCTGATAAGTGCATTGATATGATCTAATCTAATGATATGCACTCAGAAGTACAGAAAAGGATAGGACCAGAGGCGAAATGATACAGGGGCCACACATATATGATGCTCTGCTAATGCCTTTCGACTATGAGAAATTTAAGAATGTATCGGGCGAGATGAAACAAAAAATATGGACAGGAGTAAAAAAAACTATGGAGGGTTACTGAGGAAAAAAAAGAATCATTACGTGGACAATTGGAGGAGGGAGGATAAAGCAAAAGGCAGTTAGAAGTAGGGAAAATGTGAAGTATCTCAATTAGTTGATCGACATACTTTGGCATCAGTGAAACAGAACTTGATGGAAGTGATAGATGAACAATGTAACACATTATAACGTACTATACAGGACGCACGAAAAGAATGGGATGAGAAAATAAAGTCACAACAGGAATCAGTGGCGAATGTTGAACAAAGGGAGTATAGGTCAAGGTAGGTTCAAAAAGATTTGACAGGAATACAACAGTTCGAACAATACATTAAGATGAGAGAAATAATATAAAACTGCCAATACAGACAAATCAACAAATACAGGAACCACGGACAACCATATTTGCTGATGTAGTACGGCAAAAGTGAGTTCACCAGGAAATGGCGGTCTTGCTGATGACAGGAAACGGAGATAAAACTATCGATTTAGACAAAAACTTTAATAATTTAACGGTGCGAGAAAAGGGAAAATTAAATGTGGATGGAAGGTAACAGAAAATGGAAAGATTTTGCGAGTTGGAGCTGCATATGAAACATTGCGACATGTGATTGCAGGTAAAACGGAATTACATGAGGAGGAACTCAGACAATTTTATCTGAGGATAATGTTATAGAATGTGCCAGAAAAAGTTGAGACGGAATTTTTACAGCTTTTATACCAGTAGAAGGGGGGACAGGATACCGAGGTAGTAAGGTTATACAAAAATTAGAGAGGGAGGAATGGCGAAGGCGGCACAGGGTAATATAATTACAGAAAAACGTCTACATCAGATTAATGGCGAAAAGAAAAGTTTATGTTTTCAATTCCACAGGGTTCAGTAGTACAAAAATCCATTGCGATGAAATGTGTTATCGCCATGTTCACCAGGTAAAGTTTTGTAGGAAAAAAGCGCTAACATGTAGCAAATGTGAGACTGTCGGACATGACTACCGGAAATTGTCATCCAGAAAAGAAAACGTGTGTAAATTGCAAAAGAAATAACAAAGCGCATAACCACATTGTGCGTAGTAGAGACTGCACAGAATTTATCAGAGCATGTAATCTCATAAAAAACAAATAATGGCGCATAATGTAATATAGTAAAAATTACGAGGTTCTGAAGGAAGATGAATTGATAAAATATGTAACAGATAAGAAAATCGATGTGTCTCGTGCAGTAACCATACGTGAAATGCGGTCATCAACATTACATACCACTGGAAATTAAAACGGTTCATCAGCAAGAAGGTAAAACAGCAATCTTGATATGCAATAAACATATCGAGGTGTTACAAAAAAGGAGTACACATTTAAATACGTACATCTGAGTGTAAGGGAGAAATAAATATAATGGTATATATATATATATATATATATATATATATATATATATATATATAG
>NNCF01129428.1:122235-194649 GCA_002313205.1 Laupala kohalensis
ATATATATATATATATATATATATATATATATATATATATATATATATATATATATATATATATATATATATATATATATATACATATATATACACACACACTTCGTAACAAAAATGACAAGTGTGTTTAGGTGCGTAAGAGAGATACTGCGGAGAGACGTATATTGAAGGAGATTGGAACGCCAGATTAAGATTATGGGTGGATGTACTGGAGAACCAACGACGAAAAGCACGGCAAGCGTTAATACTTGAGCAGGACGTAACTACTAAATGTGTATGGACACCTCACATTTAAGACTGAAAACGGAAGATCTGTCTTAGACATTACTTTAAAAACAAGAACGAGGAAGACGACGGCAACGATATGGAAGGTAGAGTATTCAATGTACAGTGATCATAAAACAATTGTTTCCAAATAGAACTGCTGACTGGAGAAACACTGTACAAAGACCAGATTAAATTATCATAAAGTGAATTGGGACTGATAAAAGAGCAATGAAAGGTGTGATATATGAAATTTGAGAAAATGGAGAAACATACAGATCATTGCGTAAACTATTGTAAGAGGACATATTAAGATGTGTTGCATCTTTTTGTTCGGGAATGACTAGTGGATATCACCACGGACAGACGTAGGATGAAAAATTAAAAGGACAGAAGAAATCGAGGAAAAAGCTATGACATGCATATAAGAACATGGAAATCGGGAATATGAAATAAGATAGAATCCATTCCGTTTATGTTCGCGGAATTTTAATCGGATGATTCAACAAAACATGGGTCTACTGGCAACTTTACGCGGTAGATAAATTGACCACAAATTAAATTAATGGGGTATACCACATGTGATTGGACGGTGTAAAATTAAAAGTAAAACGGTTTGGCGCACTATAAAATCATCAATAGATTACACACGGGGATGGGAAGGTACTAGGTAGCAACTACAGGACATAGTAAAGAGAAGTGAATCTACATGGTGACAAGGTAACAAATTAGCCCATTTAAGTCCAGGATACGACAATATAACGAGAGATATGATTAGATATATGATATACATAAGAGAAAAGTAGTAAGTTAAATTCAATATTGTTTCCATTAGGGGTATTTCCCAAGGTGTTGGAAGGTGGTATAATTACGCCTTTTTCTGAAGCCAGGGTATAGTATAACAAAGCCAGTCATATAGACCCATAAGATTTTTAGAAGTGATGGGACATATATATTAGACAAGATAATATCTAATACATTAAAAAGGGAGGCTAAATAAGTGACCACCAATATGGCTTCATGGAGGGAAGAAGCATAGAGCATGCTATCGGAGAGTTGCTCCGACAGATGAAGAAAAGGACAAAAAATATAGTACTATTGATTACGAAGGAGCATTAGATACTGTAATCTGGGAAATAGTTCACGGACAGCTTACACAGAACGGTGTAACACCAAAATTAGGAAGGGAAGTCAATAAGTTGCAAAACTGGATAGAGGCAATTATAATCAACACAACTTCCTGACGTTTATTTCACTTTTCCACAAGTGTATTTATTTACATTCAGCATTCTGCTTCCTCTTCGTTGCAGTGCAAAACGAGGTTCTTGTTCATTACTTACCATTTGTTTTTTTCTGTCTGCGCGACGTTGCCGCCGTTGTGGCGTTACCCGTCCCCTCTGGGCCATATAGTATACAGTCGCACAATATGTGATCTGTTGATTCTTTTTCTGCTCCACATGCACATTCTTCTGTCTGTCTTATTTATACGCCGTAAATACGTCCTGAAGTTCCCATGTCCGTGATAAATTGTATGAGGTATTTTGATGGGTTGAACAATTTCCTGTTCTTCTGCGTTAACTCTACCCGTTGAATGTAGTCGTTTGTTTTCCGTTGTCACTTTTCCTCCATCGTACGGCCCATCCTTCCATCTGTGTTGATGTTAGTTCATGTCTTGCTCTTTTATCGTCTTTTTACTGACTCTTCATTGATCTGAATTTGTCCTTTAACTTTTAATATGTCGAAATTTTACTTTTTGTGCAAAGAGATCTATTGGTAGAATTCTTAGTCACACATTTAGTGCTTCTGTTGGGACCGTTTTATAGATTCTTGACATCGGTAGCAAACATTGTCTTTCTATGGACTGTAACTTCTTTTCAAACTTTTGGTTCACCAATCTTTCTGCCCAAATTGCTGCTCCATAAGCTATCATTGGCCTAAGTGCTCCTACGTACAGCGTGTATAAATCTTTCCTTTTGATATCATAGAGCATAATTCCAACTCGAATCTCATCTTATAGAAGCCCCTTCGTGTAACTCACTCATCTAGTAATCATAAGTGTTAGGTACCTTGTACTAGTTGTACAGGCATGAAACTTGGTTCATCTTGTAGCTGGAGAATGACAATGAATGTTAAAATTCCTTATATTTAACAATATCAATTTAAAAGTACATTTTTCGGTAATTTAATATTACGTAAATCATACGAAAATATTAGCTTGTGGATGTGCCATGCAAACTTGTCAAAGCCGCATCGAATGTTTGTTTGTTTACAAAAGTATTATACGACTAATGGCGGCGAACTGCAGAAGAATCGTATTGGGATTTTAATCAAAGGATATATTGCAAGTTATTTAAGGTTTAATAGACGTGTTAAAAGTATTGTGAACTACATGTGTTTAATTGTCTCGTGTCTTTGCGCAAAAAAAAAAAAAGTGACAAAAATCGTACCTTTGAAAACTAATTTAAAATGGCATTAACGACTAGTTCCAAAACGTATCCTCGTCGAGATTTATTCGTCGAAATAACACTTATTCTTTAATGTGTCGAATGTGTTTTTGTGAATTATTTGCTCAGGTACGTATATTTATTTAATTTACAATATTTACAATGAAAAAGCGTGTATTTGAATACGTGAGATCCTTATAAGGACTCTATCATTGAGCTTGACAAATTTAAGATAACTCGCTTTGAATGTATTCGTAGATTTGAATAACTTTGTAGTATTGATATTGAAAATCGTTTAACGATTATCAAAAGTGCAAAAACTATGAATATTATAAATTCTATCGAGTTTTTATTTTATCAATGAAACATGTAATCAACAAGCGTTGGTAATTTGTATAAATTTCCTGATTCATTTCTAAAGTTTGTTTACGTTCGTACAGAATGAATTTTTAGACAAGAAACAATAATGTTTACCACGTGAAAGAATAATTGCTTAGGCTTATATTTCACAATAGTGTTTAATGTTCAACATTTAACGTATGTCTTGATTTATCTAAGAAATTTAGCGGTATCTTTAGAATACGTCCGACAACGGACCGTATTTACATTTCATTTTTAATATGAATCGATTCATTGATTCTTTTCAAGAGTTTGTTTACATTCTTAAAGAATAAAGAACAAGCATGAAACTTGGTTCATCTTGTAGCTGGAGAATGACAATGAATGTTTAAATTCCTAAAATTTGACAATATTAATTTAAAAGTACATTTTACGGTGATTTAATATTACGTAAACCACACGAAGATTAGCTTGTGGATGTGCCATGCAAACTTGTCAAAACCGTCTCGAATGTTTTGTTTACAAAAGTATTGTACGGCTAATGGCGGCGAACTGCAGAAGAATCGTATTGGGATGTTAATCAAAGGATAGTTTGCAAGTCATTTAAAGGTTAGATAGACGTGTTAAAAGTATTGTGAACTATGTGTGTTTATTTCATTAGTGTCTTTGCACAAAAAAATAATTGACAAAAATCGTATTTTTGAAAACACGTTTCAAATGGCATCAATGACTAGTTCCCAAATTAATCGTAGTCAAGTTTCATTCGCCGAAATAACATTTTTTAATTAATGTGTCGTGTGCGTTTTTGTGAATGATTAGCTCAGGTACCTATTTGTATTTTACTTACTTAGCAAATATGCCTATAGCATACGTTGTCCAAGTGTGTTTTTAAATACGTGAGATTCTTAGAAATGTATCATTTTACTAGACATCTTTGATCTAATTCGCTTTGAATTAATTAGCGGTGTTGAGATTAAAATTCGTTTAATAATCTTGAAAAGTGCAAAAACTAAGTTCATAGTAAAATAAAACGTGTTTTTTTTATTAATAGGTTCTTGTTGACCCAATTTTAGTAAGCGACGGGCAATGGTAATTTGTGTAGATTCCTTGATTCAATACAATTGTTTGTTTACTTTGGTAAAGAATAGTTTTAGGCTACAAACAATAATTTTTACCATGTAAAAGAATGTTAGCTTAATTTCATATTTCAAACCAGTGTTTCATGAACAATATAAAACGTACTTTTCAATTTTTCTAATAATTTTAACCATTTCGGAATCTCTTACAATAAGTCGAACAATGGACCGTATTTACATTTCATATTCTATGCAACGACTCGCAGCGAAAGACAGTGAATCAGTTTTGCTTTCTTTAAGTAATTGTATCTGTGGACATTTGAAACGAAATCTGAAGATGACATTAATAAGTTGGAAAAGTAATGACAGTTGTATTCGTTAAAATAGCTTTTATTCAATAATGTGTCGCATATTTATAGTAAATGTTTAGTTAAGGAATGTATTTGTATTTTATTTTCCCTGCCAAAAATTAGTTATTGAATACGTTAGATACTTATAGTGTATGAATCATTTTCCTTCACATCTGTCATATTACTTTGAATTTTTAAAAATTAGTTTTGAGACTGACATTCGTTTTACGATCATTAAAAGAGCAAAAACTAAGGTTATAGTAATTTATAGTGTGTTTATTTTACCCATAAGACATGGTCAAGCCAATTTATCGATGCAGCAGGTCGTGAAAATTTGAATCGATTCATTGATTCTTTTAAATGTTTGTTTACGTTTTAAAAGAATAACGTGTATTGATATTGAAATTAGTTATACGATTTTTAAAAGTACAAAACTATGATCATTGTAAATTATATCGAGTTTTTATTTTATCAATAAGACATGTTCCCAACAGGCGGTGGTAATTTGTATATATTCCTTGAATCAATTCAAAAGTTTGTTTACGTAAGTGGAGAATTAATTTTTAGGCAAGAAACAGTAATTCTTGTCATGTAAGAGGAAGATTGGTGTAAAATATAAAATCAACCTGTGTTAGTTGGCTTTCAAAGCTAATTCAAATAATGAAACATACGTTTCTTGAAAGTATAATGAAGTATTCTATGACTTTTTTAGGTGATAAGGCACGTATTTGCATATTATTTACACAGCAAATATACGTTGACAAAGTGTCTTTGAATTTTTTGTAGTTTTGAGATTAAAATGAAAATTTCTAAGTTCGTATTAAAAGGAAAATTTCTAAGTTCGTATTAAATTGTATTGTGTTTTAATATTTTCAATGAGATTTGGACAAGTAAATTTATCCATACAGCAGGCCGTGAAAATTCGTATCGATTCATTGATTCGTTTCAAATGTTTGTTTATGTTTAAACGAATTACGTTTTAGACAAGAAACAATAATTTATACTATGTAAAAGTATGTTAGTTTTTTTTTGTTTCAGAACAATTCTTTTTGATCTACTTTATGCGTATTTATAAATTTATTTAATAAAATTCACAATTTTTGAATATCTAAAAATACGTCCAACAATAAACAGTATTTGAATTCCATTTTCTTGCAAATACATTCAGGAGAATACTGTGAGTATACTTTGCTACAATTGTGCAATTTTAAGCCTCGTTAAGATTCAAATTTTTAGTTTTTGTTGGATCGTTTCTCGTGAAAATGTAATTTAATCTGTCATATGTCTTTTATACGTATCATTATAAGTTAATGGTTTTACTCCAAGCAATTTCTGTATGCATGTGGCCCATTTGTTTACTCCTTGAATATAGTTAGCTATTAGCATTACGACTCTAGGAATAACGTATCGATATTCAATAAAATTATGTTGTGTGTTTATCGAGAACTTTTATCGATATATTCTTTCATTTCGTACATGTGTTTAAGTTTATTTTAGTAATTATTTACCAATTAGCAGGGAATGAATGCAACACATGACTTGAAAATTCACATCAATATTTTTTGAAAGGACATTGGTTTCCAGATTCGACAAATAAAGGTTTGCACAATTAATGCAAGAATATGCCAAGCGCGCTTCATAAAATGGTAATAATTAAATCAATATTACATAGTGCAGAGGCAATAAACAAGTCGTAAACATATTTAGTTAATACATTAGTAACGTTGGTACGCATGTACCAAGAATTTAGAGAAATATAATTAAGATTGTTTACAACAAACAGATCTGCAGAATACATATTTATAGTTGAAAATAATTTAGTATAGTAAAAACAAACAAAAGAACAGTTATTTTGAAGTAAATTTTTATTGCTATTAAACGGTGACATCGAAACCTATTTTCTGCATTTAGATGAAATGTCACCGAATGCACTACGCGTTTGATGGACTTCACGGTGAATCATTTCAATACAGCAATTAGTTTTTTTGGCTCTAATGACCTAGATGTTGACGAGCCCTAAAGCCCCACCAAAAAAATTAGTTTTTTCCCCCTCTTGACGTCACAGCACGGGCGCAGCCCGCTATTTGGGGGTCTGGGGGTATCACCCCCAGCGAGCAAGGCGAGTCATGCTATATAGTATTACTTGTATCTTTCTCTTCATACATACTAGATGTTTGCTGTATCTCAACTTGTTTTCTATAATGACACCCACATATCGCATGGATTGCACTAATTGGATTTTCCTTCCATACATTTTATGGCAAAATCCCTCTTCTTTTGCTGCACATTGCCATAATAGTTTTGTTTTTAATTCTGACAATCTCAGTCTTGTCTTCACAAAGCTCGACACATTTATCTAGTACCGTTTGTGTTTTCATTTGTAGCTTACTCCTCCAATTTTCCTCCACTTTCATTACTAGGACATCTGCATAGGCCACACAGCTTATATTTTAATCCTCTAGGTCCCATAGGATTTTGTCCATTACTACGTTCCATAATATCGGACTTAGTGGTGAACTTTGCGGACATCCTCTCGTTAACTTGTGTATTTTCAAAACTCTATGACTGTCGTGTAGGTAGGATTTTATCATTTTGCAGATACAATGACATTTTTTATTCTGCAATGTTTCTATGATTTTGATCCATGGCGCGTTATCAAAAGCACCTTCAATATCGAAGAACAGACATTTACAGTACCCTTGCTCTCCTTTTGTTATGTGCTCGAGTAGTCTTTCAAGTGCATCTGCTGTACTTCTTCCCGGTACGTATCCATACTGTTGTCCGTTCAGATTTCCTTCACTATATAAAAACTTTTGTAGTCTTTTAGTTAATATGCTGTCTAGTATCTTCCCGTGTAGAAGGGAGATTGGTCTGTAAGACTTCGGTTCGTATGTTGATCTATTCTTATTTTTGAGGAACAGTTAAACATTCCATATCTTCTATGCAGAAGGATAATGTGACTTAGCTAAACACCTTTTACAGATAGTACACAGTGTATTTTGCTGTATATTCCGTGTTTCTTGAGCCATGTGTGTTTTCAAGTCGTATGCAGGGGCTTTTCCCTTTTTCAGTCTATTCATTCCATAGTGAATCTCATCCTGGGATATATTTTGTTCCTCGTTTGGTTCAATTTTCTCATATATCCATACTCGTCATCTTTTGTAATTATTGCCGTTAGGATTTTTTACCCGGTTTCTTTCAAATTTTTTGTTTGGTAACCATGTAACAGTTGTGTCTCCCATATTTCCTTTCTCTTTATTTTATTCACATTTATCAAATATGGCATTCCCACGTTTTCTTAGTTAATGATTTCTCTATATTTCGAACTGTATTGTTTCGCCTTCTCTATTTCAATCTCTAGCCCCTTTGTATCTACATATCGGTTTCATGGCATTCCAATCATACTAAGTGTGCTTTAATCAGTTGCTGCCATGCGCACGATTAAAATTTCCTGTCATTGCTGTTCTATACATTCAGATCGTTTACAGGATTTCAGTACATCCGGCACTTGGTGCTGTTGCACATATTTCTGAATGCATGTACAATTCAATGTATTATTGGTACGACTTTGTCTCTATGAAAAATATTAAATATGACATTTGTGACGACGATAATGTCCATTGATTGTTCATGAGTGGACAAAAAGTCTGTAATGTCTTGGCAAGTTCATTGAGGAAAATAATTATTATTTTAATAAATAATTATAGGACTAAAATAATTGTTTCTCAAATTATTTTCAACAAGAGTAATTAAGAAGACTGATCCAATTCAGCAACATTAAATTTCTGACTAAGGAAAGGATAATTTTCATTCAGTTAATTCCAATAAAATTGCTCATAATTTATACTCGACTGCAGCTAAGAAGACACGTGGAATCGTCACTCTTGTGGACAGTAGTGGCAATGGTGGGCGAAACAATGATATCTCGTAAACATCCACTCAAGGGCATTCACTGGCTCCAAATCTTTGTATATTGCTCGTTGCATGTATATATGAAACTTTCATGCATGGTTCGCGCAGCGCTACTATAAATCACGTGATTTAGGTTTAGCACAAAAAATTATTGAAATATTTTGAAGTATTTGAATGAATTGATTTTTTTCATTTTCCTTAAATCCACATCCAGTTAGGACACTTTGTCCCCTCCCTGTGTGGTGGTGGAATGACGTCAATGGTTGGTGGTGGGGTCACTACTTCCTAGTATCACTGCCGCCGTGATGATGCTGTAGTCTCTCTCCAGCGGCCGTCAAGGATGAATCGTCGTCCTCACCCATCGCCGAAGTAGCTCAGTTGGGAGAGCGTTAGACTACGGTCCCCGGTTCAATCCCGGGGTCCGGCATTTTGGGTGTCGGTTCGAGAACAGATAGTTGATAAGCGCTTATCATCAGAAGTTGTGTCACACCCCATTTTTGATCCGTGCAATGTTATGTGATTTTACGCAAAGTTGTGCAACGATACGTAAAGTTCCATAATGTTACCCAATGTTGTTGCAGGTTGGATCTAACCCCTTTTCATAAAACGGTTTTGAACTTCCCACCAAATTTTGTTTACCCCCCCCCCTTCAAAATTGTGGAAATCCCTTACCACCCCCACTGCCACCATTTCCGGTACATCACCCCCATTCCCACCACTTCCTGGCTTAAAACCGGCACTTTTCGGACTTAACCTCAAACCGCAACTTCCGAAAATAAGCTCTTATCATCTCTTTATCTGGCTCCGAACCGGCTCAAGTATACTCCTAGAGTGTATAATATAAAGTATTTTCTTTTATAAGCAATGTAGTCTTGAGCGTGAGACTAACTCACCCATTAATCAACGCAGAGAAAAAGCTTCGAGAGAGAGAGAACATTGATACATTTACGGAATTGTGCATATACTGTAGATTCTATGAGAAAGACTGTTGTGTAATTCCTATTTTAATGGGGTAAATTTCCGTGAAATGCTGTTTTCGAATTTTCGCTTCATTCCACGATCTGAAATATTGTCACAGTTTTTGCTCGAACGCGGCCTAGTTTTGTCAATTCTGAGTTGTAACGAAGAGTGAACTATTGTACTTTTTGATTAATAAATTATTTAATTAATTTTAAAACATCCAAATTCTATCTATTAACTTCATTTTCGGCCTAATAACAGTTTAAAGATACTATCTGTCACATAATATGGAACCATAGACAGTTTAGACCACAAAGGGGACTACTTTTGAAGAAGATGAAGGAAGATGTACTATCTATGGATATGACGTAAGTAGCAAAAGGAAGTATGAGATGTTTGCGGAATTTGTAACAGCAATACAGGATATCGGGCCCAGGAGAAAACCTGGGGGAATATCTACTATCAGCAGGAGATTCTGGCGAAAATGGGGATGAGAAGCGAATACAAAAACTCAGCAATAGAGTTCTCTTAACCTCTCTCATCCCAATACACCAAATCTTACCAACAAGTGGTGTCCCTGTTAAACCGAGCAACCCAGTGGAAGGTTGGGTAACCAATCCCAGCGGGAAACTGGGTCGGTGAGCGGACAAGATTTGGGGGACAGTGGAAAGACAAGTGGCTTCCACTGATGACAAGAAAGAGCTGAAAATCTAAGCTATCTGCTGCATGGAGCAGATAGGAGGCAGCCCCTCTACCATTATAGAGTGCTGTTGGCCAATCCCCAGCACACTCAAAATTTAAAAAGATTAAAAGCAAAATTAAACAGCAAGCCGGAATGACAAAAAGGATAACGAATTGGTGAGGACATGGGATAACGATTACGGGAACATGGAACATAAGAGGTCTAAATGGAAAGGAATATGAATTGGTAAAGGAAATAAAGACAAAAGTGAAATACCTGGTCCTAACAGAAACAAAGAAATGAGGTTGAAATAATGGATGACCATTATTTAATGATATACAGTAGGGTGTCTAGTACTGAAAGAGGAAAAGGAGGCGTAGCATTGATATTACACAGAGATAATGAAGGAAACCGTAAGGGATGGAAATTCATTAGTGAACGAATACATTCGAAAGACCTTAAAAGTTCAACATCTTCAAAACAAGCTGGAACAAGCTCAGTTAAGATGGTTTGGACACCTAAACAGGATGAATAATGACAATACCAAAACAGGTATGGGGAGTAAGATTGGGAGGAATTGGAAATAGAAAAAGAGGAAGACCTCTAAAGACATGGGATGATTCGGTAAGGGAACAACTAGCCGAGAAAAATATAATGTGGGAGGAAGCCAAGAGGAAATCCTTAAACAGGAAAGAATTGCGAGCTCTTTACCAAACCTCGACACCAGAAGGTAGAAGAGGAAAAGATTAAGAAGAATACAGAAAATCAAAAATGGGTTGAAACACTAGAGTCGTGTTCAAAGCTACGAGTCAGACGGACTAGCGAGCACAGGGAAATGACAGACACAAGGAAAGAAGCAAAGAGACAAAACAAAGACATTTAAGTGAGCGAACTGTCACGTCATGTCAACCGATAAAGACTAGCGAAATATTTGAAAATATATAAGAACTATATATTGTGCAAATATTAATTAGTAAAATGAATGAATTAACAAATCAATAGTTGCGACTTCCACACGAAAAAACAAGCGGCATGTAGTTTGCCCTCACAAAGGAGTGTGCCCTAATCAATTTTCCAATTATACGTCTTGACAAAAACAGCATTGGAGTAAACAACCATAAGACGGACACTGACTAAAATTCATAAAAAGGACCGACAATCAAAAATGCGAAAGAACACACAATTGTCAATCCTCGATGACATAATTAATTCAATCTGTTTCAACATTATGTGTTAGACCATACCTAGTTTGGCGGTTACCTTCACTGCAAATTCAAACTCACTATCTGAATTTTTGTCTTCAACTTTAAATTCTTTGAAGCTCCCTCATAGGCTAAATTGAATGTAACCGTCTCCAAGATCGAAAATGAGGCAACGTACGGAAATGATATTTAACAATCTGTTCCCAGTATTTTATGAAGGTTACATTAAACATGTTGAAAATCATATTTTAAAAATTTTGCGAAAGTGGGGCGCAGGGCATAAATGAAGTCGGAATGAGCTGCCCAGATGTTTGTATTTCAATATCATTCTGACTCAATTGTCAAGTTTGGTTTTGTAGAGCCAATATGTTCTTGACTTCACGGGGGAATTCTTCAAACACAACACCAAAATTTGAGGAAAGGCTCTTGGAACCAAATTGCAAAGAAGTGACAAGAGTTTGATTTTTTCGCACGACTAGAATACGTTTCTTATACAATACTTGTTCATATGATATTAAGATTTAGGAAATCTCGCAAGGTCATCGATGAGTAGCTTGAAGATAACTTAGAATATGCAAAGAAAGAGCAAAATAAATACGCGGTGGAGACCGTGTAAAAAGGAAGATTAACTTTTAAGTATATAACAGTAGTGATATCCAGGGAATTTTTTAAAAAAATCGTTTGGTCCCAATATGTTCGTAAGAGGACCTCTAATAGCCTGGCAGGACACGAGAATTCTCAAGGGTATTTGTACAAGATTAAGACGTACTTAATATGTACTTAGTATGCGTGGTGAAGAAGAGGAAACGACAGATAATTTATGAAATATTCATTGCTATACACTAGGAAGAGCACGGTTTTCGAAGTACTTAAAATAGGAGTTTTGGATCTGAGCAAATGGTGACAATACAAAGGATCAATACGTGCGTTTTGAGGCGTATATGACGCATATAGGGAGAGGTAATGCATACAAAGAAAGTAACAGATGTAAACACTGGTGATAAAAGAGGAACAGACAGATAAATCAATGCTTTATGGAAGTGAAGAGTTCGCCTCCTAGTGGAGGGGATGAAAACGCATCTTGGTGGCAGTGATACAGCTTTAGACAAAAAAATGACACGGTAAGAAAAATAGAAATATAGAGAACCTTGCAAAGACGCTGTCGAAGGCAAGGCGGCAAATACAACAGTAAATTTACATCTCATGAACCTATATAGTAGATAAGAAAGATATGTATATTAATTGTGACAAAAAATAATTCAATTGTGTTGCATGAATTGCTCCCGAAGTAATTTAACAAATTACTTCCGTGACATCTTGCTCAATAAAGTAATTCTGTGAAGAGAACAGAAGATGGGAGGTTTAAAAAAATCCACATAACTTACCGTTCTTTGTACAAACATGTTGAATGGCCCAAACTGCCCAGAGCTGAACTTGGTAAGCGTCATGACATGATAACAATGGAAAAAACGGGTGGAATGACCTGTAAGCCACCATTTCTCCCTCTGGTGTTTCCCAATGTGTTACGACTTCACCCTGAAATTACATCAGACAAAATTATTACCCGAATTTCTTCACAAAAAATTGAAGAAATTCTGACTGAAAATTGTCAGTTAAAGATAAAAATTACCAATCTTTATAATTATTTACAGTATAAATATACACTAACCTATACATTTCAATTTTAAAGAATAATAAATTTTACAAAATCTAGAATGCGTTGGAGGAATGAGAAAAAGAAACAAATCAAACAAAACAGTTGCGATTGATGCAAAGAATATTATAGTAAATTCCTATAAAGTACTGAGCATGAGAATAGCAAGGGAGATAGTAAACAAGATAAAAAGAAAAAAATACAGGTAGGACCGGTGATGCTTATTTGACCAGAGCATTGCTACTCAGTAAAGGTGAGATGTCATCCGAAAGTATGTTACGTCTGGTTGCACGAAATCGCGCAAGACTGGAGGAGGAGGCGAAGGTGACTGGAGTCTCAAATGCGGAAGACAAGGTCGCTGACATTCCATATCAACTCATCTCGTTTCTTCTTGCCCTCTACACTACTACGAACGATGAATACGGTCTGATGAGGAAGAGACATTCATAGAAACTGTTCATTCTTTTTTCTCTTGCAAGTGTCCGCTGTCAAATTGCATACATTCTCTTGTTTTAATAAATAATATTACAAAATAGTAGTTAGTTGATTAATCAGCAAGTTGTTTCTAACACTATTTACACAACAATAAAACAACATTCTTCTCCAATTATCGCAGCAGTTTCAGGAAGTAAATACACTGTTTCTCTTTCGTCGTATGTTTAGGACTATTGACTGCAGTTATGACAAGACGAATGTTCTAAGTGTTAATACTAAATGGGGTAGCATGGATCTGTTTACTTTTACATTGGTTCTCTTCATAACGTACGATATTTCGTTTACAATAACGACACATCCTCCTTTTGCTGTATTTGCAGGGTACTTCGTACAGAAAACTGCATCACTTCAGCTCAACAGTTAGTTGTGTTTCAGATTTTGGACAAAAATCGATCTCTTCGAGATCTAGAACCACTTGAGGTTTTCGTGTATCCTATTGGCATTCCATGCTAATTTTCTGAGTTTATTTACTATTTCTCCTTTTAGGTACATTTCCAGAGGCGCTTATTCTGATTTGAAATGTTTAGATCTATTCCTAAGATAAATTGTTCTAGTTGGTCTAGTGTGCAGAGTTGTTAGTTGAACGTTTTTTTTAGTTTTTTTCAGAATCATTTTTAATGGTTGTATGCAGTTCTCGCAGTAGTTCACTACGTAAGTTTGTTTTCATAAAAACTTTATTTCAATTGCTTTGTATTTCCTTGGCCACAATGCTCCCACGGTAGTTTGCTGGATGGTTTACACTGCAGAGGATTTATTTTGGAAGTCTTTTTGATACACACATTTTCATGTATGAGGTTTGCCAGTACATTTGACACATCTTGACTCTGGCACAGTATTTTTGTGAATGACAATATGCTTAACAATTCTTACATTGAATAACTACGTTTGATTTTCTGGTAGGTGTTATTTCAACCCTCATCCCAATAAAGTTTATGATTCCATAAATATCTTATTGATATTTTCTACATCTCTAAATACTAGGATATACATGTTTAAGGGTTGCATTTTCACTTATTGGCTGCTTCTAAGGTTTTAAATCCCCGTTTTCTGAATTCCAGTAAATTATTTATCACACGAATCTTGCAATCACTTTGCAACTACTTTAATTTGTGTTTTGTATATCTTCATCTGAATGTCAATGAATATTGTTCTCTCGAAGAATTTGAGCGAGGTGTCTATAACATTCCGCAACGGACACATTTATCTAGATGTTTTCATAGTAAACAAAATATTATTTGAAATGCACTAGTTATAATTATTTTTTTCGTGTAATTCATGAACGGTTTTAACACCGTGTTTACGACTGGAGGATGAAATACCTTTGCATTAGGTTTATCTTCATTCCCCACTTCATATTTCGATAGAGTTAATGAAAATTCTACCTTTCTTTTTTTGTGCTTCCATATTTTTTTGGTCTCTTCCGCTAATTCATCAGTACAATAAGAACTAAAAAATACAACAGGGAAAATGTGAAAACATTAGATTAACATTTTGGAATTATTGGGGAAAATAGTTCGGTGTTGCTTTAGAGTATATTTTAAATCATTTCATAGTGCATGTTTCTTGATTTAGGTTTCATCGTATGTATCATGTTGGTCAATAAATCCATATTATTCCATGAGATGCACGAATAATACTTCACTTCCTTCAAGTCCGTTTCCGGTTACATCCTCGGTGGAGGGTTACGAACCATGAAACCCTGAGATATAGTTAGCATATATTGTTATATTCTTTTTTCATTCTAACGTCACAATACCAATTTTTCAAGCGAAATATCGCTTACCATGGTGGGGCAGCTCTTGAAAAATTCTGAATAAATTATTTTAATCTTCATATCATGTACCCTTTCTAATCCTCTCTCCGGCCTATGCAGCTCTCACTCCCACAATAGATGGTCTATTGTCCCATTTTCTTATATAAAAATTGCATTCTGTCAATTAACCCATTTTACACAATATTCCAATATTCCATGAGACCCCCTGTGGACAGCCCTTGTTATTGCGCTGCATAACATTTTCATGTCCTATTTCTAAGAATATAAACTCTAATTGTGAAATAATCCATTATCAGATTGTACACATGTCTATTTTATACTCATAATACTTCAGATATTCCCCTTCCACTGATTATTGTTAAAGGTACTTTTAATACCTAGAAATGGTGCTAAACACATCTTCTCTTCCTCCTCTAATCTAATCATCATCTTTTCTAGTAACTTTCTATAACATGGAAGTAGATTTATAGGTCTATAACAATCCTTTATGGTCCCTGTCCTTCCCTTTGAGAAAAACACAAAGTTTAGCAATTTACCTTTACTGCGGAAACGTACCTGTAGAAATACATGTATTAAACATCTTTAATATATTACCTGCATTTTTGTTTTATGACTTCTCAATCATCTCGTAACTGATTAAATCGTAACCAGCACTTATACCCACCTTTAAACGAATCACATGAGCATTAAATTCTGCTTAATTATCTCGTAGACTCGTTCTTAACCCCCTGCTTTTCACATTCATAATCCTGCTCGTCCAGCGGTAATATCATTTCCATTAACGTCTCCCCTGTGCCTACCAGTCCTGTCACTTCCCCATACACACGAATTGTACTCCAAACTCACTTCCTTTTAATCTGAGTTCGCGCAATAAGATAAGGTATGCCACATATATTTTTCCGTATGCTACTATGTAAAACCTCGTTCCATGTCTCCAATTTACACTCCTTTATTTTTAAAGGCCCTTCGGACAATTTTATACTCCGTTTCCGTGTCTATTGCAACTTTACCCTGCCATCGTTTCTTCTGTTTTTTCTTCTAGCCTTAGCCCGTACATGTTTTTTGCAATGTCAAATCATTTGACCGCCATGTCTCTTGTTCTTGCATTCCTTTTGTTCATAGGTACACACTTATGCGCTGTCTTCAGAAACGAATATTGCAATATACCTACATAGTTTTCCACATCTTCCTCACTTATATCAATCGAATCACTCATATCAATCGAAATATCTCCCAGTCAATTTTCCGTAGGTTATATCTCACGTCGCGTAGTATTCCACACAAACTTGACCCAACGTTGAACTTAATTCCTTTGTGATCAGATATTATCTCGTCTACGACTCGCCAATCATGTTATTTGCTGTCCATATGTCTCGTCAACGTCAGATCTATTATGGACTGCCCTCTTTCCCCGTCAAATGTAACTTCTCCACACTTTTTTCGAACTCCAAACCGTGTTCCAGTATTAAGTTCTCCAACCATTTCGCATTGCCATTCTCATCTCCATGTCACCAAAGGGATGACCTTCCATTACCATTAAGACATAGGATTATTCTTTAGTTCCCACATGAATGCAGTATCGCATTCTAGAAGTCGTATCTCTTTCCTGCACCTTTTGTATCCACTTACCCTAGACAGCAATTTATAATGGCATGAAAGTCCCGAATAGAGATGATATTCCCGCAAGCACGCCACATGTTCAACAAACATGTTCCACCATATATTACATTTACCAATCACTCGTTTAGCCTTATTAACAATTGGTTACCTTAATGCCGTGTGCTCTCGGTAGTTAGTTTTTTGGCTGAGTCCTCCATCAGACGTTTGATCGTGTCTACTTGCTCGCTTAACTTCTTTCTGCAGCGCTGTTTCTGGTTTTAAGCTTTCTATCGTTGTCCACAATTGTTCTACCGCACTTATCTGTAACTGCATCTTTCCTGAGATCCTCTGAAACTCTTCCCTATCCAGTGCTTCCTTTACCTTTATGTATATTTTATCTACCTTTGTTCCTCCGTGTTTTTTCATATCTCCTGTAAAGATCTCTACATTTCTGTTTTTCCGAGTCCGGTTCGCTATGGCATCCCCATCATCTCTTGAAACATACACACTAGAACTACTGCTCTCACGCGGTGAGGGATTCGCACTCATTTTCTCCAATGAAACGAGTTGTTGGCGAGTAAGTTCCTCCACTTCGTAACTTGTATTCTATTTCACGGCCATATCCCTATGTGTACACAATTGAGTGTAATTTTCCACCCCTCTTATCCCTTATACCAAAATAAGTTTTATGCATACATCATATAGGTTTCTTGGGGTTTTACGACTCTCCGCATCAAATACGAATATATTAGCACTACCATAAGTTTGTGTCTCCATTAAATGGCTAGTATTCGTATACTTGCAAATTAAGTGGATTTGTTGGGGGCCTTGGAATTACGCCTTCTTTGGTTACAACAACAATATATGGTCGTATTTGAATTTTCATAAGCCTAAATTCCTATGTTAATATTAAGCCACTGCTTGAAGACTAGCATATACAAACTAGCACAAACTATCTAACCTACTTAACTCAAGAGGTATTTCTTTGAATGTGGCGATTAACAGTACGATGAACATGATTTGAACGAGACGGAAGATATTGCGAGAATCCGTGATTTCAAAAGATTGTAGGAAGACTAGATAAATAAGCCGAGTTCTGTTCAAACGTGACGGAAAAGTTTATAGTAATTTACCTCGTGATCAATAAAGCAAAGTTTTGAACATGAACGTTCGGTTGCGTTATAGTTGAAGCAGAATGTAGTAACCGTAGATATAAGTGATATCGTTATTTACAGCTTGTTGTATTGACTACACTACAGATGCCGAAGTCAGCACGTATGGGCAGCAGAGCACTGCGTGCTCAGGTAGAGGAGTATATGCTAGCCGCCTGTGGAAATGGCCTGCAGTCAGAGTTAAGCACTAGGCTATCATGGCGGGACGGAAAAGGTCGTATGGGAAATTTTAGAAGTAGTGAAATTTTCGTTGTGATGAAGGTGGAGGATGTGCTTTGTTTACTATGTGTGAATCATTTAAAGATGAGTAGTATTACGATTAAGAGTACTATGGTGCAAAAAGTTAATACAGCACTACGCCTAAAATAGTGCTTTAATTAGATAAAGTGAAATTTCATCAGAAAAATCTCGCTCTAGCGGGGAAATTTTCTTAAAAAGAAATGGGTTTCCAAAATTCTTAGTGAATAATATTTTATATCATAGTGGATCCAAAAAATTATAGAACTCTTAACGAAGAGGAACGAGAATCCGCTTACAAATCAATTGTGTATGCTTAAGGTATTTCTGATGCAATTGGTAAAACACTTAGAAAAGGGGTGAAAGATAGTATTGCTTCCAAGAATAGAAATAACCTGGACATTGAACTGTTCTAGAAATTGAAAGAACCAATCAAGAAACATGATTTAAAAAAAATGTAATTTACAAGGTGCCATGCAATGAACGTACAATGACTTTAGTAGGCCAAACATCCCAAATGTTAAAGAAAACATGTTTCAGCATAAAGCTGATTCTATAAAACTGTCCCCGAATTGAACAATAGAGAAGCATGCCCAGAGTAAGAAGAAAGTACGCTCATAACTTTAATATGAATAATGTGACCATCTTTGAGCAGATCCCAGTTTGTAACAAAAAATTAGTCAAGAAAATGGTATACGTTGTGACGGAAAAGGGGAATTCTGTAAGTAATAAGATATTGATGAGACTAGTTCCATATAACTAGCTGAGTCACCGCGGCTTTGTGCGTGTGAATTTTGTAGTACGCCTGCAACTTTATTTTCTCTCACATTCCCATTGATATCAAGTGAGAATGTTATACAATAATGTTGGTGGCTCGATAGTACGGGTGTGGATCCTCAATCCCTTATTTTCACTGATATAATCGAGAAAGGATTTTTAGAAAACAGCAATTTCCCCATTTCACTCCCATAGAGGTGAATTTTCGTAAAATCCTATCTTAGCGGAAATTTTCGATAACTTGTCGTCATCACGCTCTTCTCAACTCCCACCCCTAGAGGTTTCGTGCACTTCATGTGGTCTGAAGTGTATATAATGTCATAGGAAATACTATTATTTAACACAGAATACACAAAAAACATGGGCTCGACCCTAATCGGTCTGTTTTCGTTAGTTTGACGTCTCGCCCTTCCCACCCTCAGCTTTAGAGCCGTGCCCCTATATGATCTCAACTTGAATTCAACAAACGTGGAACTCAATTTGAACCTAGCATTGGTAGTTTAAACAACACATCAGAAAACCTATGGATTCGATGCAATTTTTATTACATATTTCAGAATGAGTTTTCGATTATTCCATAAACCCCAAGGGATGGTAGTGTTATCTTTCTTGCATTAGGGCTTAATTTAGACTTACCATATATTGTGACTTAACTCAGCAATGCTGAAAATCACTATCATGACATGTTCGATAATTTCTTCATGGCGTACCCTAACGTAGGGATGTTGGAGTTTATACCTGCTGATTGAGGACTTCGGCGTCTTCCAGAATATCACAATGTTTCAGCGACCTCGAAAAGTATAATCCCAACACTAATAATAGTCGTTTTAGTTTAGTTTTACATTTCATACCCTTCCCAAAGTGAGTTTATTCGTCAATAGGGGATAACCGTGAACTTCAGCGGCATTGATTGTGTATCTGAGCTCTTTTCCCTTCCAAAAATGATTTCGGGATTTCCATTATTTTTACGTCATCCTCTTCTCACCTCCTCCCTAGCGGTGCCAAGGATCCTTTTCCCTGGATGTTCTTTTTGTCACATATTCAGTCATTATGCCAAGTTTGGTTGAAATTAATCCAGTCACTCTGGTGTTATGGTGGGATACATACATAAAACATACCAACTCCCATTTTACACACTTAGGGGGTGGATTTTCGTAAAATCCTTTCTTAGATGATGTCTGCTCTCTATACGAAATCTACTTGCCAAATTTTCAGTTTACGCACACACACACAAGCCAACACACACTAATACCCACCTGGAATGCATAAATGCATTCTTCCCCTCTCACCAAAAAAAGAAACACACATATATACATATTAGATGTAAAACTTGACTGTTGCCAGTCTCCTTGTCTCTGCCGCATAAAGCAATACAAGAATCTCTGCTATTTGACACATCATAATTGTTTGATCTATTCTTGATCCTCCATCTATACGCCGTCCTAATTAAATCTATCTTGCTAAAAAATTCCGTATAAAGTGCATACTTTGTCTGCGTGTCAATTAACGTGTTTTTTGCTGTCAGATTTAGAATATCTTCCCATATTATCTAATGTATCATGCCCGCATGAAGTGGGCAATCCCACAACATATGCTCAGGGGTTTCGCGCCCTAATTCAGTCACACATGTCATCGTTAGTCTTCCCAAAATTTCTTTAAATATTCCTTGAAATCTCCGTGTCCAGTTAGAAAATGCGCAACAACCTTAGTCAGCACAAACCATTTCTTATACTTCTCCGCAAATCGGACATCAGGTATACACCTATACGCCCTTTTGTGTCAACTTTGCTTCAGTCGTTTTTCCGACATTGGAGGCTTTTTTAAAGAACTGGTTATACATTTACGAATCAAAATATTGTCCACCGCTGGCCACTACTTCCTCCCATCTTTCGGGCTTCTCGGAGATCTTCTCTTCCAAAGAGTGCGTCCTGCGTGCCGGATGGGGGATCCCAACAGATTTGTTGTGGTGGTCTGACTTTATTGAATCTGAAATCGAAGGACCACCTGACCAAAGGGTGTCGTCTTCTAGACGTAAAGGGAACTGACAAGCCCATGGTCTCCCAGCTGGATCTACTATCTCCCTTCTTCTGTGAGAGTAGACCCCTTCTGTTTTCTGTCCTATCTGACTCCCTTGACCACCTCTTGTTCTTTTCTGACCCCGTTGGCATTAGGTTTCGAGGCCTAGGGAGTCATTTCCTTTCTCTTCCTTCTACTTTATTTCTTCCCCAGGCGGCAACCCCTTCACCTCCAAAAGCAATGGACAAAACGTTTCTTAAAGACTAACCCAGGTGGTACGCCACGTTTTGTGGAGAATCCACCCTCTGAGGAGGCAGGCTCTATGGATTCTGGGGAGGGCCAACTATTGCTTAGGAAGGAAACAACTTTGGACGAAGAAGAAACATGGGAAGTGAAACACTATCAACAGAGAAAACAGATCCGTTTAAAAAGAGTTCAGTAACTTGTAGATCTCCTCGTAACCCAGTTCTGCAACCGCGTTCTTTAATATTAGAAAAAGAAATTGAGGAAAAGAGAAAACGAATCACCTGTCTCTGATTATTACCAGGAATCGCAAAAGGAAACAAGAGCAATAAAAGTCCTGGAAGAAACTGTAAAAAAACTTGCAACAGCATATTCTAAACTTAGAAAACAAAATATCGTTAATTGATAAAATTGAAGCGACACAATGTCGAACTGTTTATAGTACTGATGAAGATGAGTTAATCTAAGAAACCGAGTGGATTCTCAAGGAAAATCAGAGAAAAAAGAAAAAACGTAAAGCGTCAAACAGTCCAGTGGTACAAAGCTACCCTCTTGGAAACAAATCCACAGAAGAGAGTACTGAGGAAGGAAATGTTGTGCCCAATAAGATGAGAAATTAAGTTAAATCTCCAATCGTAATACTTAGTAACGTAGAAAATTATACAGCCATTATTCAAGCATTAAAAACAAAAAATCTGACTCCGAAAGTTGTTATGAATAATATGCAGTTGAAATTCAATGTTGATACAAATGATGAACATAGACAACAGACAAATCATCTAAATACTAGTAAAGTGAAATGGCACAAGTATGAAAATAAACAAAACAGACCAATAAGGGTAATGGCCCGAGAACTGCATTTACTTGTAGCCCTAATGATCATAAACAAGAATGGGAAAATAATGAATTTAAGATAGTGTTGTGAACATTATTAAAGAAGTTAAAGAAAATGGTAGGATAAATAACACAGCCTTACCGTTATTTATGATAACGTTTGATACATCTGTCGAATTGAAAAAAATATTTAATAATAATAATGTCCATTGTCTCCTATTTGGAGCAAAGGTCCTCCACAAAATTTCTCTGTCTCCCCTTATCTGCTGCCATCGCTCGCATCTCATTTCAACTTTTGCCAACTTCTTTCAAGATGAATCATCTGCAGCTCATCTTTGGGCGTCCCCGTTCTCTGGACCCTTGAGGGTTTCACATCAGGGCACTTTTCGATGGTTCTTCATCATCTTTTCTAAGTATGTATGCAATCCAACCAAATTTCCGATTGCAGATTTATTTATTTATATCCATTAGTCCTGTTTTTTCCCAGCGATCTTTATTGGAAATAATGCGTGGCCACCATATTTTTAAGACGTATCTTAGACGTCTATTTATGAAACTTTGAAGCTTCCTTTTTATTTCAGTGGTGACCAACCAAGTTTCACAACCATACAGCAGGACAGATTTCACACAAGCATGAAATATTTTGATCTTTGTACTTAAGCTTAATTTGTTGGACAACCAAGATTTCCATCTTGCAAATGTGCCCCTTGCTTTCTGAATCCTTGTGCAAACATCTAGGGTGGCTCCTCCATCCTCTGACACCATACTTCCCAGATAACAAGAGTTGGACACATTCTTTACATCGTTTCCTTCCATGGTAATAGCCCTCTGCGAATTATGGTTCAGACGCATTTCTTCTGTTTTGGAGCAATTTACCTGAAGTCCCATTTTTCTGAATTCTCTACTCAGGTCATTTAATTTTGCCTGCATATGATAGTACTTATCGGATAGTAGGCATATGTCATCTGCGTAAACTAGTTCTTCGAGATGTTGGTTCAATTTCCACTGAATCCCTCGGTAGTCCCCCACTTCGTTCTTTTCAACACTCTAACACTAGTATAAAAAGAAGGCACCCTTGCCTTACCCTTGTTGAATCTGGTAAACAGATTACTTGTGTAGAGGGCCAACTAAAAAGATTGGCGGAGTACTTCAGTGAAATTCTCAACATGGAGACACCTACATGCTCTCAAGTTGAAGAACAAGAACAGGCTATCCCACAAAAAATATTTAATATACAGTATTTGTATCACGTGCGTGTCAAAATTGAGTCATACAGAGGAAACAAATTAATCCCTCAGTGTAAAAGGTGTCAGAAGTACGGACAAACAAAAATATTGTCGGCGCAAACCTGTCTGTGTAATGTGCGCTGGTGAGCACGCAACAGTTGAATGTAGAAAGTCCTCAAACACCCCTCCGAAATGTGCAAATTGCTTAGAAGAATACCCTGCAAATTACAGGAGATGCTTGGTAGCAAAAGAATTGCAGAAACGGAGAGACACAAAGACCGCAAAAGCTACAAACAAGGAATTTACATAATAAAAGAGAGCTGACAATCTTACCTATGCCCAAATCACCCAAGAAAGTCAACGACATACTGACCAACAAGAAAAATTACAACCTGTAGAAAATGTGATAACCATTACAGAAATGATTAAAAATATAACTGAAACCATAAACAATATATCCACCAGACTTCATACGTTAGAAGATAAACTCTCGCAGAGCTCTAGAAAATAAAACAATGTCGGCTACAACCCAACATACAATACTTGGAATTAAATCTTTGAAGCAAAATCTTAAAAGCGGTGCCATATATTGCCCTCCGAAACATAATATCAAGAAACGCGAGTATAAAAGCTTTCTTCAGCAATTAGGGGAAATATTTATAGTTGGGGAGACTTTAATGCTAAACATGTTGACAGGGGGTCCAGATTAACAACAACCAAAGGCAGTGAACTTAGAAAAGTCATAAGGGAAATGAAGTGCAATTATCACTCCACAGGCAAACCAAAGCGTTGGCCAACCGATATTAATAAAATTCCAGATCTCCTAGACTTCTTTATATCAAGAAAGATCTCAATAAATTTTGTTGACACAGGAAGTTTTTGAACTAGACTCTGATCATTCAGCGGTAATTCTAACATTAAGTGAAAGTATAATAAAAAAGTTAAGACAGCTGAGCGGCAAAATTTTAAAATACAAGTAGAGGGTAAAGTTAAATTGAATGTTGAACTTTAAACCAAACAACAATTAGAAATAGAAACTGAAAATTTTACTAAGATTATTCTAGAAGCGGCATGAGATAGTACTAGAACAATTACTCACAGAACAGCTGATAACAACTACTCTTTAGAAATTAGAGAGAAGAAAGACCAGAAGACGGCAGGAGACGCGCGATCCATCAGACAAAACGCCTTTGAATAATAAGTCACATGAATTAAAAAGAGAAATTCAAAAGTTGAAATAGGATTCAATGTAATTCTATTTACAAAATCTGACAGCTTATGAAGATACGGACTCTTCCCTTTGTAAGGCAACAAAAACTAAAAAGGCCAACGAACCGAACGCCACTTATTAGACAGGGAAATAGTACGCGGGCTAAGGATAATAAACAAAAGGCAGATATATTTGCAGAGCATTTAGCAGAAATTTTTCAACCAAATGAAATATATTGATGCCCTTCAAGAGGATACTGTAAATTTAGAAGAAACAGAAATACCATTTGTCACTTCAAAAGAAATCTCTAAAGAAATAAGGAACAATCTGAATTCCAGGAAATCACCTGGATATGATCAAATTACTGGAGAAGTATTGAAAAATCTGTCATATAGAAGAATAATCTTGCTGACATATTTAATTAATGCAGCCTTGAGATTAAAACATGTGCCCTCTTCTTGGAAAGTGGTGAAAGTTATTATGATCCCAAAACCTGGTAAACCATTAACTGAACCTAAATCGTATAAACCCATCTCACTATTACCGATTTTATCGTAACTCTCTGATTAACTGTTATTAATGATATTAAAATCAATAATACAGAGAGAAAATTGATACCACATCAATTTGGTTTCAGACAAAAGCACTCTACTATAAAGCAAGTACACAGAATTAATAAACAGAAAGAGTTTTGGAGGAAAAAATGGTTTGCTCAACAACCTTTCTTGATAGGCCCAAGCCTTTGATAAGGTATGGCATGATGGCTAAACTGTACAAATTTCTTCCTAGACAATATGTCGAGTTAATAACATCTTATCTAACATATAGATTGTTCAGTGTCAAGTAAGACGATGAGTACACAGACTTGAAAGACATACGAGCGGGAGTGCCAAAAGGTAGTGTACTAGGTCCCACTCTTTATTTACTGTTTACAAGCGACATTCCACAGCCAGAAAATGTTACTGTCGCGACATATGCTGATGACACGGCGCTTATGGCATTACATTCAAATGCGCAAGAAGCTACCAAAAAGCTACAAAATGCTAGTGACGAAATTTATCAATGGACATGAGGATGGAAGATAAAGCTGAACGAGCTCAAATCTACTCATATTAATTTTACAAATAAAAAAATGGAAATGTCCCACCAGTTAAATTAAATGGAGTAATTATACCCTATGAAGACACTGCAAAATACCTTGGTATGACTGGACGCCAAGTTGAGGTGGAAGGAGCACGTGAAAAAGGAAAGAAATGAACTTGGTCTCATGTATAGACAACTGTATTGGTTTCTAGGACGCAACTCTTCATTGGACATACATAATAAATTATTATTATTAATACAAGTAAATTTTGAAACCAATTTGGTTCTACGGCATTCAGTTTTAGGGTTGTGCTAAAAAAAGTGACTTTAAATGTATTCACTTTTCAAAATAAAATGCCACGAAATATGGTGAATGTCCCGTGGTATATTAGAAATTGTGACCTACACCCACACCTTGAGATCCCGTTTCCAGTGAAATAAGACGATTTGCAGCCAAACATGAACTAAGACTACACGGACGTATCAATGTGGAGGCAATCGAGATCTTTGGCAACGAGAATCTGCTCAGAAGATTAAAAAGACTTAAACCTTTCGAGTTAGTGTAGTGTGATTGTGTGAGTGAACAAATATACTGCTACACTAATGCACGACTTACATTGTGTGAACTGATTCCTGTACAATAAATATCAATGAAAAAATATAGAACACAATTGGGTGAACTAGTTTTGTAAAAAAAATATTTTAAGAAACAGATGTAAATTGATGGTTGGTCCAAAATGATGTTTCAATTAAAAAAAAAAAAAAAATTTCGGACAGAGTACCATTCCCGCGTGGAAAAAACTGCTCATCTTTTGAGGCGATCCACGTATGATCCAATTTTTGACTTCATAAGAACGAAAATGCCGGCCGGCCATTGATTGAAACAAGTGATAGAGTCTGGATGTGACAATGTCTGGAGAATACAGCAGGTGGAGTAGGACTTTCCATTTCAGCGTTTCCAAGTATATGTTGACAGACTTTGCGACACGAGGTCACGCATTGTCATGATGCTCAATCACTTTATCGTGTCTCTTGTTGATCCTGCCAATTCTTTTTGCATTTGACATGAGTCTTCATGAAGTAATACCTCCAATTCCGTATCTATGAAAACCTTCTCTGTTCCATCGCCATGCCGGCCTTCGATGTCAAAATCACCATCAATCCTTTGTAGATTTGAAACACCTGGAACACACACTCTTCAGAGGGGGTATAGGGGTGGGGGTCGGTTTTCAGATGTGGGTGATTTTTTAATCTCAGCTACTGGAGTGCCCATTATTGAGTCCGTAGAAGTGAGACTAGCTCTTCCCGACAATTTGAAGTGTGATATTTTAGCTCGATTTTTTTGAATACATATCTCTTCACTTTCAGGATGTCCCAGCCCGGTGGGGGCGGCACAGACAATTTCCAATAAGGGAGTGTCTTGACAAAACATACGAGTTTTCTCAGTCCATATTTGACTCTGATACATTTTAAAACGTAGAAGTTATAGGGCGATGAATTTGCTGCGCCACTAATTTTGACGGACAGTGTATGACAGGTGATAGACAGTGTATTCCTTTCCTAAAAAATACAGGGTAACTAAATATTATTGTAGATGGTTTGTTATAGTATGTTGTAATAATGTGTATCATTTCTCTTAAAACAACGTAATATTAGTAGTAGATTAAATGACCATAAATCTCGTTATTCTTTTAGTCCAGAGGAAGACTAAATTTGTTGAAACGTTGGCTGTATGAAATTGCAATTTGATTGGAGTCGATTGATCTTTCCTCAAGAACCTTCTTTATATAGTAAATGTACAACTTTCAAATAAAAACCGGGATTTTCGATTTCGAGTGTCATAAATACTTAGATAAATAATGCCTATAATTTTTTTATATCAAAAGTCGATGTTGCATCTCCAGCAAGTAATACCTCTCATAAATAATTGTAATAAAACTTCAGCAATCGGGGGAGTTATTCCCACTTCAACGAGGACTAAATAAAAAAACGGGGACGTTAGGGTTCGTATTAGGTAACGGTGAGGTATTGAAAGTTTTTTTATATCATTGAGGAAAACAATGTCTCTTTTTTAACTGTTTAGAAAAAGACATTTTTTTAAATAGGAGTCTTTCTTCGTCAAATAACTTGGAAACTAAAATACATTTGAACAAAAGTTATTTGTTAAAATATTAATATCTATAGAAATAAATCTCTTCTGAATCTAACAAAGCATTTTTTCTTACTAGTTCATGAAGAAGCTGCTCTCTGGTAACTGAAGTAACAGACCATATATCACTAACATCGCTTGCAAGATGAGCTATGATACCTGCAGCGAAGTAGCTTACATCAATGTGACTAGAATGAAGTAGTTTCCTGATGAAGGAAATAAATCAATTGTTAAATAAAATACAAGGGAATAAATTCAAACATGTGTACGTAATCGCAGACATGAAGTGTATGCGTACCTTAGTAAAGTAATAAAGTGAGGCACCATAAGTCGACTTCGAAGTTCTTGAACTTCCGCGATATTATTGATGAGACCAAGAACTTTAGTTTCAACAGCACTTTCCTCTTGAAAGGTTTCTAAAACTTCCAAAAACAAGGACATCCCTCCTTCCTCCAAAAATACAGCACACGTTTTAGGAGATTCATCTGCAACAAAAGTTCCTCAAGTACGTTCAAATTTTCGAATATATAAGTTATTGATTGCTCACAAGAATGCTGAAATGGACAAGCGTCCAATCATGTAGAAATCAAAGTCCTTTAAAGGTAAAGGAAACATTCTTGGATGATCCAAGTAATATTTCCAGGAAATAACGATATCCGCAGGTCGAAGTCCGTACCTATGAAAACTTCTGTATCTTCGACGACTCAATCATACGATGAACCCGTCAATTGTCTAGAATCGCACCAACGTTTCTCTACTGACCCATCAGTTACATGAGGTGCGGTAAAATCATTTGAGAACCAATACAGATCATACACACGTATACGGATTCATTCAGACTTACCTCCAGAAACAACGTCGGTCATTGAGAACAGTCGGAATTTCACATGAAGGTACGTTATGAACTCTGTAATGTGCTTGACAGTACGTTTGTCAATAAAGAATTTGAGAAGATACCGATCAGCGTCAAACAATTAAAAATTTTCAAAGGACTTTTAAACTTTGGATCGAGTTTGGTTTGATTACGCCTTTCGGTTTCAATCAAGGCCGAACCGTTCTAGCAGAACCTAACGAGTTTAGCTTTGTTAAAATCAAACTGGAACTGACATGTAACATTTGTTTCGATATAACGAACCACCTATTCTCTCCTCTCACGAATATTAAGGACAATTTCATTATCAGTATTCATTAAATTAAGAGGACTAGCAACTGCACCGATTACGAGTTCGGTAGGATAATATTTTGTTGCACTGTGGATTGTGAAAGGTGATTGAACATGATCTAAACCCTTCTGCCAAGGTCTATCACTACCCTCCACCGCACACATGTTCTTTCCACACTCATAGTGCGTCCCACTATATAGCAGCGTCCTCGATATGTTGAGTTCTATTACCCGTTTCAATTATTTATCTAGGAATCTTGAACCCGCTCCGAATCATATTCAGCTTCATATCGCTCCGTATCCTCGCTATGTTCGAAGTGAACCTTTTGTCAGCCTCAATGATGTTACTTCGCAATGCAGCGATCGTTCGGTCCAGTGAGCTATTTATACCAATACGGCGCTCAACGTATCTTTCACCGTTCAAAATCTCGCATGCGACGGGTGAACTCGTATTCTCTCTACTCTACAGAAGCTATTCTTCGTCACTGACCTATTTATACAGTAACTCCAACTGCTGATAAATTATAGCTACAGTAACCTTCAACTGCTGATAAATTCTATTTTCAAGTAGCTTGCTATCACAGTTTCGCATGTCAATGTTTTCAACTACACGCAAATCACTACCTAACTTTTGAAATAAAATACCATATTACATGCCAGTATCACTACGCATTTCTGTTGGAAACTCAAGATCGAATATCATCAATACTGGATTACTGGTCATAATCGAAATTAGTTGCTGTGTTTGTACATGCTCGTCCTTGCAACTTGTATTAAGGAGAATCACAGGTTTCATTCACATATTTCTTCCGTGTACCCTACACATGGAGAAGATATGTGATAACTTTCGGTCAGGTAAAAATGGCGACGAGCCGGGAATTGTACCCGGAAAATTGTTTCACAGTATTATATTGATCAGCCAACTTATTCAAATATGAATGTTTCAATTGAAGGACAAAATGACCCGTGCCTAGTTCTAAAACAAAGTATTGTTTGATGATGTTCAAGTTGAATACCTGGATCTAACTGGTTCATGTATAAGAGCTGTACAAGTATTCTTTTGTATTGAAGTTTCTTCTGGGGATCATGAAGGAATTAATTTCATTCCTAAAATGACCAAATATGTAAGTTTCTCTTTTCAGTCTCGTAATTTTTAAGTCAAATCTGTTACTTTAATTATTCTTTTCTTTTCATGTTTCGTTGGGAGCTGAGCTAGTGATCTTTTTGAAACATCGAAAAGTGAAATTACGCAGGATAATCAATTCTCATAGTGTTAAAGAATTAGAAATATTTTTTTCGGAAGTTCTCTCCGGGGTTCACTGCCTGGCATAAAGAAGTTGAAATTTGATGTAGAATTAGGTATTTTTCTACTAGTATTAAAACACAGTAGGTAACAATGTGAGACTTGAGTATTGGAATATGAAACATATTTGGTATTTTCATGATTCATTTACTGACATAATTAATCACAATTGCAAATAGAATTGAATGTGCTGTATGGTTAATTTTATCAATTAGATATCGACATCGTGTAGCTCTCTGTGATATAGGCGTGGCAATTTTTCTATGAGTCAGTGGTGACGTTCAATGATTTACAATATGGGATGTGAGTGTCGGAATATGATATGGTGTTCGGTATTTTTGTGTTGTATATTGTCACAATGTTACTCTCTGAAATTTATGTGTTGGAACATGATACGATGTTTGGTATTTTTAACATTCTATATTGACGAACTATAAGCACCGGGGGTGTGTTATGATTTTTTACTAGATTAGTACTATGTTCATCAATATCTATTCCAGAAATAAATTTATAAAGGATTTTTGCGAAACAATAATTTCATGGTGAGGCAGAATTTTATAGATTTGTCTATCAATAAAATAAGTGCAACATTTGTGTATTTCATCTTATAATCTTATCACTAGTTATTTTTAAGTAGGCGATTTCTTTGGAACAATAATTTTTGTGGACCCAACTATTAACAGCGCTTAAGAATAACAGCTGTATTAAATGAAAACCGAGGTGTTCCCTGGTACTGTTTTGACTTTTTGTTCTTTATTGATGGGAAGCTTTACGTCCTCCTCTTCATCACATTCCTTTGTCAACTACTTTTTGGCCGTGCAAAGCTTGTCTGACAATTGGAGTGCTATTTTCAAAAAAATTAAAATGTTAAGAGAGGTATGCTATTTGTAGTGATGTTCCATACATTTCATTTTTGACAATTTCTTGTGTCAACCAAAAATTTGGTGAATAATTGGAATAGTATTGTATTATTTTTTTGTAATAAGTGTATATTATTTATGCTTTGGTAACTTGTTTATTGGTCCAAGAGTACATAATTTATTGGTTGACTTCAAAGTACTTGTAGTCCTACATTCTCTGTTTTTTTTTATCATCCTGAATTATAGAATAAAATCTAGAAACTACAATGTCTAACTTTAAAAGATGGAGAAAACATTACTTAAGTCTAATACTTTTCTCTACATAGGTATGTTTCATTAGAATTGTATTTCTAATTAGAATTATATTTTAAACAGTTCATATAACACGTGAATTGTAACTTGGACAAAGTGAAATTTGTTAAAGAAAAATATTCTAAAATTATGGGTGTTTGTTGTGTGCCGAAAATATTAATTAATTAATTTAGATATATGAAGAAAACAAGAAAAAATTCTGAAAAGCAATATTTGTTGTTTTATTGTTCGTATACATTACGAATGGTGCAGCCAACAATGCACCAGAGACTCATTAAGAGGTGCCCCTTCCCCCTCTAGATGTCACTACTCAGCAGCAGGCACAACAGAACAGTTTCTGCGTCGGAAGCGAGCGCTTCATAGTAACTGGGACAATCATGTCCCCAAACAATGTTTCTCTCAATACGCGTGTGTAAGTCAAGCGATATACGAACAATTTCTGAAGCCACGCTACACAAGCCAGTGGATCATGGTGAAAATGTTAATCACAGCAAATTAACGTGAGTGGAACAATTGAACATTTTTCAAGATGCATCCGCAGTGATTCAACCACCAGGACTTCATGGTCCCACGTTGTTACTATTAAAATCATTTACTTATTGGCCAATAAGCTACAAAGATCTTATAAACTGCTATAAAAGGGAATCCTTGAGGTCTAAAATGTTAAATGTTTAATTATTAAGATTATTGGAAGGGTTGTTGCGGAGCGTATAATATCATCATTTATTTATGTATTGTGTTAGCTATTAAGGAATTTTGGTGGGGATTGAAATTGTTACAGATATTACATTCAGGGTTATATGTATGTGCATAAATTGTGGTCTAGATTAAATCATGGTAATCCATGTGGTCTTCCGGTGTGCTTTGTTTTCTTTCTGAACTGATGTTGGAAATCAGAAACCGGTCCACCATCCACAGTTACCAGGGAGTTTGTGAAGCTCTAAAACCAACGAATAAGAAATTAAACTGTAATGGAACATTACATCACTATGTAGTATGGTGTAAGAAAATTTGAAGTGTGTGCAGAAACATCGTAAAGAAGTGCCAAATTTCCCTACGTGCTTTTCTCTTGCATCAATGTAGAAAATAAATCATTTTATACTTTCATTTCAGTTATCAACTTTACCGTATAATTCCTTTCCTTGTCTCAATCATTTGCTAAATTCAATGCTAATGCTTTTGCCCAATTTAAAAATGAGGTAGAATAAAATACATAAAACAAAATGAGCAAAATGATAGTACTGCATGATGGAAGCTAAGTATTAATTGAGTAACTGAAAATAAAATATACGATTCAAAATTGAGTGATCGTTCAATGATTATTTGGTCCTTGAATATTGATTTATTTATCACAACGGAAGAACTTGAAATACTATAACTGCTTACATTATTTTTTTAGTGTTCTACAACTGCTTTTTGTCTCGGGGATGCCGAAGACTTGTAACTACATTGATAAAAAAGTAAAGTATTAATAATTTATAAAAAGTAAAACAATTAATAATTTAAGTAATTATAAATAAGTAAAAATATTAATAATTTACATAAAAAATTAATCGAGTATTTCGTACAATTACACTTCAGAGGCTAGAATATGAAAGCTACCCATAATACAATAACACCAATAAATAAAATGACAATAAACCAAACATTTCCTCAACTAAAAAAGCAACATCAGTTCCCAGTAGGAGCACATAAATATATCGGTATTCTGGAAAAAATTCTCAATATTGTAGATAAGTTTAAATCCATTTCATTCCTTTCATCACTAATCACTTGTTACTACACTGGATTTTTTTCCAGAATTGCGCACTGAGCCCGGTACCTGGTATGGGCCATTTCGCGATGTTCCGACTTGAGTGTCTTCGCTGCATCTCGAATAACCCCCGAGCTGAATCCTGCTTCAGATGTAGATGATTACCATTACATCAGGAACCACGTGCACAAACGACCTGGCAAACGCAATTCTCGTCTCTTGGCTCCGGAACGATAATGTAGGCGTATTGGATACTCAGGTGGAATAATGGTCACGTTGATATTAAAGGATCTAACTTTTTTCTACGTGACTGATGATGACTGCCGAAATTGTTTCGTCCAATTTGTTGTGACTTTTGTGTATTTTCTTTTCTAATTTTCATTAACTTTAAATTTTTAATTTATAGAAGACAGTAGTATCGACATATTTTCAAGATTTCCCTAACAGAGAGAGGAAAAAGTATAAAAACGGGCCATAGTGTAATTACGGGAATCCCCCCTGCTAGAGAGGGGAGGGATGCAGAAGACGAGCTGGCACGATTAGAAAAACCTTTACCTGTCTCTAGTTGTCGAAAAGCATTAATTGAGAAACTTCTTAAATTTTACCCTTCCAACAAGGCACGATTTGAGAAACTCCTTTACCTGTCCAATTGGGGTGATAGGAACCTTTCTTAACCGCGCCGGTAGTCATTTTATCCAGTCCCTAATTGAAAATCAAGAACATGTCTTAAGAGCTTTCAGTTTTCACTCTTTTTAAGACTCGATATTTTCATATTTATGTCGCAGCCTGAAACTAAAATTAGCCTAGACGCTTTATAAAGAGCCTGACTCTTGCCGCCAGTTAATAAAATTAACAACTTAATTCGATGCAGTGTATTTTGTAACAGTATGATGATATCATAAACTGTATAATAATAATAAATTTATTGTCCAAAAAGCAATTACAAACTGCGCATGACCACGAGGAGGACAATAAACTAGTTTACTCTCCGAAAGCAAGCAAGGGACCATCCCATCAATTCTGATCAAGGACCCTAAGGCAAAGATGGATTCAAAAATTTCAGCAAAAATTCCTAGATAAGATACAAAGTTAGCTGCGACTTATAATACTAATAGAATGTCAATATGTTTGAAATTTAACACAAAAAAAATATTTTACACGTACAAATTATTATCGAACCACAGATTATTTTGAATATAGTGTTTAAAAATCATAAGAATTGAAATAACACTAAATTCACGATTTATTGTTACAATAAACATGCCCCTAGACAAAGTCTAGAGAACCTGTATAAGAAATCCGCCTCTACCCGAAGGAAAAACGGAGAAAAACCCGGGCCAGGATGCGGCTAAAGAATTAATGTACACAACCGTGCCAAAGTTGAGTACACATAAAACTAAATTAATATGAATCATACGAAACAACGATCATGCAAGAAAATAGTTTTTGAAATTGTTATAAGTTATTTAAAAAGTACTACAACAATGGCGTGATAAAGTACAAGACGGATTTAACTTTTATTAAAATCAATAAATTCTTTTACATTGTAAAAGCACTGGTGCAGGTGGTAGTTTTTAACTGTGGATTTGAAGAGATTCAATTTCATAATATCTTTTATATTCTTAGACAGGGAATTATATAGAACGATTCCCGAATGAAATAGTGATTTTTGGCAAAGAGTGGTTAACACTTTAGGATGATGAATATTATTACTATTGCGAGTATTGTGTTCGTGAACGAGACTGTTTCGTATAAAGCAAGGGTGGTGCTTCAGTAATTCGGTCTTAACAAACACGACCGTTTCATAAATATAATTGCAGGGAAGTGTTAAGATATTTAATTCCTTGAAAAAAGGTTTACAAGAGTTTCGGGGGTGAGATTTACAAATTATCCGAACTATCCTCTTCTGAATTCTGAAAGTTTGAATACTCTGACCGGAATTACCCCAGAAGGTAATACCGTAACGTAAATGGAAGTAAACGTTTGCAAAATATACGCAACGGGAAATACGTGGACTAACTACGTTAACCAAGATTCGGAATGCATAACACAATTTGCTTAATTTGGAATTATGAATGTCAACGTGACAATTCCATTTGAGGTCTTGAATATGGAGACCTAAGAATTTTGTATTCGTAACAGTTTTTAATTGTCTTCCGTTTAAATAAAAGAGAAACCTGGGGTAAAGATTTTGTGATACTATTGTGAAATGGCATAGACACTGTTTTGTCAGTCTTTACAATGAGACGAATAGCATAGAACCAAGTCGAAAGGTTAGACAAAACTTTTTTGAACGTTAGCGTGTTTATATACTAAATTAGTGTCATCAGCAAAAATAAACATTTTGCAATCTGATGTGGATGATGACATGTCGTTCACAAACAATAAAAGGAGTATAGGACCGAGAATTGAACCTTGGGGTACTCCGCAAGTAAGTGGTTTTGTTTCTGAAAGACAACGCTGAAGTATTTTATTTTTAGTATAGGATATTTCGACCTGTTGATATCTATCTTTTAAATAAGAAGTTAGCCATTGATGTGAAAGTCCACGAATGATTAAAGAATGCAATTTGGAAAGGAGAATTTCGTGATCGATGACATCGAATGACTTGGATAAGTCACAAAAAAACACCCTGAGGCTTTTCTCCACGGTCAAGAGATGTGGTAACATCGTTTAAGAAAGAAAGAATGGCGTTTGTATTGGAAAAGGATTTCCTAAAACCGTGTTGATCGTCAGAGAGAATGTTATTTTTTGATAAAAAAACCTAGAAGACGCTTATAGAACAATTTTTCTAGAATGTTTGAGAAAGTGGGTAGTAGAGATATTGGTCGGTAATTTCCAATATTACGTTTGTTTCCTTTCTTGTGTAAAGGTTTCACTTTAGCTCTCTTAAACATGTTAGGAAACACCCCTTCCGATAAAGAACTATTAAAATATTTACGAGTGGATTTAATACAGCGCGGGACAAAAATTTAACAATAAACTCGGGTATATTATCTATGCCTGTTGAAAACTTGTTTTTTAATGAGATGATGATTCTTATGAAGTTTCGGAAGTGAACATAGAATTCGGTACGTTGGTGGGTATGATGGGAGGACATTGATTTGTATATATTGAGTAAGTTATTTTATTTACTTCTGAGAAGTAAGAATTAAACAAATTTGCGAAGTCCTGAGGATTTGATACGATTTTGCCATCGTTTAGTAGAGAAATATTTTCTTCGCGATTTTCAGAAGTTGACGTATGATTTTTAACAATATTCCATACGGCTTTTATCCGGTTGTTCGAATTTAGTACTTGCCTGTCGTTTTCCATAACTTTACCTGCATAGACTACTTTTCGAAGAATAGTCTTATGTTTACAAAAATAATCATGGAAATCGGGTAATTGGTTATAGTGTTTTGAAAGATAATATAAACGGCGTTTGTTTTTTGAAGAAATTCCTATACCTTGGGTGATCCATCTATTGTATTTCTTTGTGTTAATTAACTTGCGTTTTATGGGAAAGCTAGAGTTGTAATGTTTTAGGAATATTGAGATAAATACATTGAATTTGTCGTCGGTTTTTTGGCAATTGTAAACATCNAATAATTTGTAAACATGGATTGATTTGTGTCATTAAATTCTCTTGAAAACTTGTAAAGGATTTTAAGTGGTTTTAGTTTACTATTAATAGTCAATACTTGAGCAAGGTGATCGCTGTATCCGGCAATAAACACTTAAGAGAAATACGAGATAAAATTGTTGACTTAATTTGATCTAGCAATATTTGAGGTGAACCGGAGAGGCGAGTGAGGTCGTTTATCGTAGTAATAAGTTTGGAGACGATAAGGTTTGTGAATCGATTAATTGATGAATGTGCAGAGTCGGATGTAGTCAGGAATTCGATGTTGAAATCACCACATATAACGATAGATTTAGTAGATTGACGTGTGAAAAAATATGTCAAGATATGATTGAAGTCTATAAATACACAAAACAACAATACCGGTATCGGTCGATTAACTGCAGAAAATTCGAACACTACGCAGAAATTCTCGTAGCCTGGCAGTGGAGAAGATAAAATATCATTACGAATGTAGATACACGTACCTCCGTGGGGATTTTTTCCTTTAAAATTTTGCCGACAGTAAGAACTTGCTAAATAATAATTAGAAATAGCAGTATCATTGATGTTGTTAGTTGAAAGTCAATGTTCTGTGACGCGTAGCAAATCGAATGGATTTTCGTGTACCAGAATTTCAATGTCTGTCAATTTGTTTGAAAGGAATTGGACATTATGGTGAAATATAAATATTTTAATTTCGCAAAAAGTTCGTTATTCACGAGAAATGGAATCGACGTTAGATTGTGGAGAGGAATTTAAATTTGGTACAGCTTCTAGTTCCGGATCAAGTCCACACACTGCACGAGATTGTCACCTTCGAACGAGATTGTCACCTTCGAGTACCACATCGTACTCCTGAGCACAAGTTGTACCTATGTATGGAGGCGGCAGGAGATGTGGATGGAGGAATAGATAAGGACGTGGGAGATGAAGCAGTATGTGAAAGAACGGGGACAGGAGAAGAAATGGGTGTGGATATAAGAGGAGGAGATGGTGATGAGGTAGGAGCAGAGGGTGGTGGAAGAGATGAGGTAGAAGGAGGTGTAGGAATGAGTAAAGGGGCGGGTGGATGACGTGAGGTCAGATGTGAAAGTAGGAGTGAACCGAAGTGATGTTTTCCAGACGGTGTCAGATGCAAAGCGTGCTGGGTAAAGTCCTTGGCAGTCAGGTGTGGTTGCAAATCAAAAAAATGTAATTTTTGTGTCTGCCAAGTGATGTTTTAGGGAGATGTTTGCCAGGTTAATTTCGTGGTTTACTTGTGGAATGTTGAAGCGTGGAGGCAGTCTAGAGAGTACGGTTTGTGTGCAGAGAGGCCATTTTTAGTTTCTGTATACGTTTAGACGCGTTGAAATGACCACCCAAGTTAATATCGGTCTGCCCACCTATGATGATTACTGTGTCCCGCTCAGTGAGTTTTTTAGTGTAAGTGTCCAGTTCTCGAATAACTTCAGCCAAACGAGCGTTAGGCTTAAAAAAACCGGAGACTGAGAATTGACTAGGAAGCAATCCACGCAAAATGGAGGACATCTGACGACCGTGCGAATCAGCTAATACGAGCACGTTTGATTTCTGCGTGGATGTGTTGACTTGATCTCTGGGTAGCACAACTTTACGTGGTTTTGAGCGGTTTTGCTTACCTGTGCATAGTTTGTGAACAGGTTTGGGTACTGGACGGGAGGGGATGAAACGAGTAGGTAACGGAGGAAACAGGGACATGTCATCTAACACACTGAACCTATTCTGAGTGAAGAGTAGGGGTGGTGCATGTGTCGTTGGTCTAACCGGGTGATAGCAGTTAGAAGGACGGCGAGAATTCCTGACTAGTCCAACCGCCGATGGTGCTCTTATTGACCTCTTCCAGCGCACTGATCAGTGTGTCAATATAATTTACCAAGTCATTGTAAACCTTCTGAAGATCAGCTTTGAATGAGTTGAGGAATGCGATAGTGTCCATTGTTGTGAGTTAGTTAGCAACTTAATGACAAAAGCAAATTAGAATACACGAAAACTGACAACTAACACTAATGAAGGATATTAGTATAATAATATATTTTTGACTACGGAATTTACAAATGAGATATTAAATAAATTAAATTCACAAACAAACCGACGACAAAAATGATTGAAAAAGTTATTTAGGACAACTGGAGGTTATTTAATTCGACAATAACTACACTATATTACGTTCAAATGGAAATAAATACGAAAGAATCAAGAAAAACTAATTGTAAAATGTAATAATTCTATTATGACGAGGAAAACGTGGGTGCAACAATAGGGCAGGGTTTCTTTGAAAGTTTAATTATGTGATAGAATTTGCACGAGAAATTCTAAATGCACCCTGTTTACTCCTTATGCACCAAGAAATTAAATTAATGATTCAGTTACGCAAACTTTATCACACCTTTGAGAAGCACTTGAATGAAAACAATACGATGTATTTTAGGTCCTGTAGGCTTGATGAACCTTAGGAAAAGTTTTTAATGTTTTTTTTTCACTTAACACACACAAACCAAACAAATTTTACACTACAATAAAGTTAGAAACTAAATATTAAACTGAAAGAATACAGAGAGCTCATTCACAATCGTAGCTAACGCCAGGAGTAGGCTAGTCAACATAATACCTAAGATTTTTAGAAAATGTTCTTATGTAATATGTATGACGGGTGATTGATATTCGCAAAATATGAAGTTTAGGAAATTTGAGTGATGCCACAACTAGAAAGACCTGGAGGGGAGGCCATAATTTTTAGAACCTCGAAACGTTGTCATTGTTAACCTTCACATTGAACATAATGGAAGAAATAAAGAAAAGACGTATTGATTTAATGTAGAACTGTGTTTTTGACTGTCTATAAAGGCACAGTGAAACCTATGTAATAAATGGACTATTTATCATTATTTTCATTTTATAAAGAGGCTGACTCGGCCGCCAGATAATCGAAAAGAGAACTTTCGGTAACTCAACAAGATTGATTACATTCACTAGATTATATTTAGAAAAAAGGTAACAGTTTTATTATATCAGCTTTAATTTTCAAGAAAATGTGTTAAAATAATATATGTTAGAATGTAAGAATTTATAAGAATTATAATGTAATTTGTAAGAATTTATAGTCAAAGTTAAAGTCAAACTGTCCCACAACAGGCCCCGAAGGTCCATGGGGTTTGCGGAGAGCAATTATTTGACCTCGGTGCTAGAAGGAGATGTGGTCAGTATCTCGCTCCGACCGGTTTGACTCCAGGATACCCTGGTACTCATTTTACAGCAGGCTGAGTAGGCCTGGGAGTCAATCTGGATATTGAGGTGTGATGAAAATCCCCACCTCACCGGGGTTTGAACCGCAGCCATCCAGCCAGCAGCTCAGCGCTCTACCCACTGAGCCACGCTGACTCCAGAATTTATAGTACTACCTACAATTTGAAAAACATGGTAAATTTTCAATACACGTGTTCAAAAATGTTTACAATTTTTTAAATAAATATTAATAGTTCATGGTTGCGTGCCTTCCGAACAAGATTTTTTTTAAATCTCAGCAACGGTAAAAGTCTTAGCTGTACAAGAGTTTCTAGTAGATATCCAGCCACATTTCTCGGAAGAAACGGCGCTACGGTAGAATGTTCTTGTGCACTACTGTAAGTTCCTATTCACTAAATTTAAATTTCCTATTTGACTGAACATCATATAAATAAAAAAAATTTCCCATGCTGAGCACTCGCATTAAATTACCACAACTAAAATTCATCAATAATAAAATTTCTTTGAACTTTACACGAATATTTTAACTGCTCAATCATGAAGACAAATGTTGCCCCATTCAGAGCAGCTCTCGCGACAATCACAGGGGTAAGAATAATGCGGATTTGGAATTTTTGGAGTCGGCCCTCAGGTAAACAAGGAAGTTTCTAGGAATTATTAGACCCTTAACCAACCTTTACTCGCGGTCAAAATAGTTTCTCAATTGTGTCTGTCCCTGCAGACTCGCAGTGAGGACAGTAAACTGTGCCACATGTAGGCGGGAGATAACAGCGACGACTTGGAAACCATCCTTCATGCTGTATGGACGCATTGCCACTTTGTGAAACTGAACTAACAGAATTGGAAAATACCGAACCACAATTAAGTACTTCCTAAGGAGCCGCCTCATATGAGGATTCTAATATCTATCAGATCACCTCAAGAGGTCTGTGTGTCTCTCAAGTTGAATGTCAATGGTACTGGCTCTAGAGGTGAACGGGTGGCACAGTTGTACGCACATCAGCGCGTTGATCTGAAGGTTCTGAGATCGAATCTTGGTCCCTGTTCAGACACTTTTTGAGCTATAAAGTCGTTATACGAGAACAATCTAGTGGACTCTATACATGATGTACTATTCTCGCCATCGATCGATATGATCAGTCGGGCGTCACGACGTCCGTCTGATGTCCTTTGGCACTTTGAGCAAGACAGCAGTGCGAGTCTCATCTACCGAGCCTAGCCATGTTGGCTTGCGCTCATCACTCGCTCCGTAGCAGCAGTCTCTGGCCAGAACTCAACTCGCCCACTTCACTTGCTCTGGTTCTCAGCAACTGGGCAGTCATCCATCAGAAGTTCGCTCTCTCACTCTCATTCTGCTAACATGTGAGCACTCATCAGCAGACGACAGGCATACTCTGGCAGTCAGTCACTACAAATTGGCTGAGCAAGCGTCACTCGCTTACCCACTCGACTAACTTGCTCTCTAAAAGTTGCCTCGCCATCATTGCGCCGCAGCGTAGCAGTTTACTTGTAACAGCAGCAATTCTGTTTAGCAAGGGTTGCTAGAAATACGAGCCACCCGTAATGGTGCAAATACGGGTCCATTCAAAAGAGGACTCGTATTTTCACCACATTTTTTCTTTATTGTTTGGGGTAAGGGTACGGGTGGAAAGACCAAAGGCCTTCAGAAAAAAAGTTCAACCATCCGACTATTTATCGGACTCGTCAGATTCCTGCGACCCTCCACTTCAAGACTCCGATGATCTGGATGTCGATGATGAGGACACACCAGCCTCGAGAAATGCTACTAGCATGTTTTGAGCCTTCAAGTGCTCACAAGACACTCGCGGAGAAGTGTGGGTAAAGCGTGTAATGCGCCGAGTATGAAAAAGCAGCTTACATCTGCGTTTTTCGCAAATAATATTTTCTTAAATTTTAATTTTTCTTAGATATTTTTGCAGTGATTTATCTAAAGTATTTGTTTAAATTTGATTGCTGAATAAAGTACGTTGCATATTTGAACGTTTTGTGTTTTCCCGGTGTGATTCTTTGAATTTTTCACCAAAACTTTATTTTAACTGAGTTTTAATGTTCTAGTTGTATAATAAGGTAAAAATCCTGGATTTTGGAAAAACGTACCTTATTCAAACACAAAAACAAAAAAAAAGGCGACCTTATTTATACCTCTTCTCTCTACAAACTCTACTAATGTATCTCTCTACAAATATAAATATATATATATAAACAAAGGAAGAATAAAAACAAATAGTGCGATCAAGTGACAAAATAACTTACCTGAATACAGTGGGATGTGTTGGCAAATGCGCTGAGGGTATACCGAAATAAGGGTATTCCATTAAAAGGGAATGAGGGTTGGGGAGGTGTACGTGTTTTCCTATAACTATCGTAAGAAAATAGAAAAAAATCGTGTAAAATATAAACTTATGGTAAAAATATGGTGGCAGAATGTAACGGTTTCCTGATTTAAGCAACACATCTCAATAAAAGCGAAATATCTTTTCGTAATGCCCGAAGACATATAGATAAATGTAATGTAAAATTACTAAGGAAAATTTACTGCAAATAAAAAGTGTCCATCACTATCGTGGTTTAATAATTGATATTTCTTTGAAACTGTATCCTCCATAAGACGCTATGTATTACATCATTCTTTTTTTAATTTTCTTTAATTCTTTCCCAGTGCCTCGACCTATTGGCCACTTCTTTGGTTAATGTTCTCCTTTTAAGATAATTTTTATCAAGTTCAATATCTACTGATAATAATCCCAATAGTACTTTCGTTGAAACGCATCTATATAGGCCGCTGATCCTCCTTTCCATATGACGTTTCTACAATACCGTTGCACAATGTGTGACATGTGGTATTACATCATTAATTAAAACTGCAATTTTTAAATTTAAATGGCCTATGAGGTATGTTTTTGAAGTTGAAATCACAATATATACATGTTGCTCTACGCCCATTTCAGATACATATTTTTGTGATTTAAATGTAGCTACGCCAGTACAACGTTAATTGTTTAAGCGGAGTTGTGTGAATTGGGAGGGTGTGGGTGAGATTTGATTATTTAAGGTATTATATCCGCGTTGTCTGAAGTCAAGTTGTCAACTCTTTACGAAACTTGAAAATATTCACCAAATGAGTTCTCAATAATTAATAAATCGCTCTACTGATTTCTACTGTTGGACTAGGACTGTTTTTGTTTTTACTGTTAATGAAATTACTTAGTTATTTTAAAACTATAATAAATCTAGATCGTCGTTCAGTCACATCATGTGACTGTCATTTCCGTTAGAACAGTATTTTCCGCAATTTTTTGTGAATTATTCTTGTAAATCCCGCAAAAGGTATGATAAACATATCGTCATTGCGTTCCTATTTCCATTTGCTATGTTTCACTAATATTATATTCGCTAAGTTAAGCCATTTTATTTGCTTGTTTCACCCTGCACTTTAGCCATCAGGCCAATAGCAAGGCTCATATTCTCTTATTTCACACTCTGTTGTTTCCAATCTGCACTTTGTTTCTTTTACCTCTATTTTAAAGTCATATTTTCACTTTTCAATGCACATCTGCGTCTCCAATCTATACAAGGGAGTGACCGTCCTCACCACGAGGTGGTTTCGAACAGTCTACTATCTTTCCTTGTCCCTCCGTATAGACATTACCTGTTCTATATATTATTCAAACAACTCAACTTCTTTAGACTCTTTCAGCTTATACCATCCATATCCCTCATGCATACCCCTTTTCTTGACATTTATTAACCATTCCCGTCTTTCCTCATTTATTATATCGCACTGGAACACAAACATGTTCAATTGTCTCATCATCCATTCCGCTCATACACTCTTTATAATATTTCATGTGTCTCTTACACCAGTTTCATTAATATCGGCATGCCCTGTTAATATTTCTATTGCACTTTATGCGAAACGAACTATTTTCTATTTCGCCAAGTATAAGCTACATCTGGGACAAATTTGTACAATAGTCTCCCCTCAGTACCACCTTTCACCTGATTTTCCAACACTCCCACAACACCTGTCAATACGCATCTTCCATCCTGTATCTTCCCCCTTTATTTCATCCGCGTTTATGGTAATTGTCTCTCCTTTTCTCACTTTACATCGCAACGCATGTCTGTCGATCTCTAAATCCACAGGCAAAACTCCCATAATCACCAACATTGCTTTACCATATATACTTCGATATGCTGCACACCACGTTAGTAATAGCCCAGTCAATAAAGATCCAAAATCATCGATTCTTGTCGAAAAAACAATGTCGTTTCATTTCACTTATACATTATATTTGACTGACTTTATTCCGAAAAGATTCCTTACACTGCCATGCCTTAAAGTAGCAGTGTCCGTGCGGGTGGAGAGGGTTTGCGTGGGTCCATGAAGTTGAGGGCTATGCCGGCGGCAGCATAGCTACTGGCAGGGTCTCACAAACCGGACAGGTCTCAACAGAGGCTTCAGACGAAGTGTATTACACAACGACCTTTCTTTCTTAACCCATCCTTTGGTCCCTAACTTACCCTAACCCAACCCGAATGTGTAATGCGATCCGTGCCGATAGGGTACATGGCACAAGGGAGATGTGTCGCAAACGGAGCCCTGGGATACCTGGCGACCTTTCTTGTATAATAGCCTTTCCTAGGCATGCGGGACTCCGTCTAGGTGGACATCAGACTTCCCTAGCTTCTCGTGGGAATCTTATGGATTCTGGCAACAATAATAAAATCAATAAACCGGAGAGCTCCTCTGAGGCCTCCGAGGAAAATGATAGAGAGACGTCTGAAGGTGTCTCCTCTGAGGCCCGCTTGGACTCAACCTCTTCAACGGTGATGGGGCTCATGGTCGATGTGGGCAACCTCAACCTGAAGAAGAACCGCTCCGGGGCGGAGAAAAAGAGGCGGAGGAGCGCATCGGCGGTCTCGGGGTAAGGTTCCTCAGGGGCCTGATCCTGGGACCCCAGGACCCTCGAGAGTCATGGTGTGCGCGGACGACACCAAAGCTTGGCTCTCCAGTTCCGTGCCACCTGTGAAGCCTTGGGAGGAAGCCACGCTCGCAATCGTGGACCTGGACAAACTCCTGGCCATGGTTTGGGTACCAGGACATTCAGAGGACAGCAATGTTTTTTTGGGGGAGAGTGATGCGCCAAAACGATAGCCTAAATTCTTTCAGTTGGAGGGTTCATGGAAGAAAGGTGGAAAAGAAGGAAGTCCGACTTCTTGTGAGCATGGACTCCCGAGATATGGCTAGGGTGGTGGGTACGAGCATTTATTGTGGTGCTCGTACTGCCTCTTTTATCTTGCTGGAAAGCAAGCAAGAGGTAAAGTCGAGCGTAAGCTTGGAGAAGAGTCTGGACGTAAGTCCGGAGAGGAGGCTGGATGTACGTCCGGAAAGGAGGCAGGGTCGAAACTCAGCCTGGAATCCGGGGGGAGCTAGGAAGCCAACCTGGTGTGGTGACAGGGTCGGCAACGGAACCGTCCAGCCTGCCGGCGGACCCAGGAGCACCGAGGAAGAGAACCGCAACCGCAGGCGTAACCGCGCGGTTTGCAGGGACAGGTCTGGAAAGTAAGGTTAGAGATGTTCTCTTTCATCCAAATAAACTTGCAGCATTGTATTGCGGCCTCTAGAGTACTGGTAAGAAGTAGACAGAAGTGGATTTTCAGTCGCCTTGATACAGTAATCATGGCTCAGGCAGGGGCATATCATGGGACTGAGATGTAAGACATTGATCTGTAATGGAGCAAGTGACAAACCCAGAGTATGTGTTTTAATCAAAGGTATGAACGCTTGGGAAATACCAGGATCTGTTACCAGGGACCTGGTGGATGTACGAATGAGATATGGAAAGGAGCAGCAGGACAAAGATCTTGTTGTTTGCTCAGCTTACTTTTCTGGTGACTCTGACTACCCACCTCAGGAGTTCAGAAAACTGGTATTTTGTAAGAGACAGGGACTCAACCTGGTGGTGGGCTGTGAGGCCAATGCCCACCATGGCATTTGGGAGTGTGCAGACACCCATCGAAGGGGCGAGGATTTGATCGCATACTTGTGACCAACTGACTTAGAGATCATGAATATAGGAGACATCCCGACCTTCAGTAATCGAAGGAGTGAAGGAGTCATGGATTTAACCCTGGTTTCCATGGATATCATGGACTGGAGAGTTTCTAGGGAACCCTCCCAGTCAGACCACAGACACATCGTATATAAAATAGAGGATGCTTTTAAGAGTGAATCTTACAGATATCCCAGGCGAAACAACTGGGTCTCTTTCAGGGAGAACTTGAGGAGGAGACTGGAGAATGGTCCCTTATATAGGTATAGCAACAAAGGAGAGGTGGAGCTGGGGGTTACTTATGTGACTCAGATTCTAATTACTTGTTATGAGATGAACTGCCCAATCGTGGAGAGGACAGGTAGCTGTAGATGGAAAGGCGGAGGCCCCATACGCTGTGGAATAGACACAGGACCGTAAGGGATGAGATAAGCAGGGAAGTCTCTCAGGAGTCCCAGAGAGAATACAAGGCGGATATCAGGAAGACTTCCAGGAAATCCTGGAGGCAGTTCTGCGATGATATTCAAAACCAGCATGAAGCAGGTAGACCTCATAGAATACTTGCTATCGACAGTGTCAGGCTCGGTACATTGTTGGCTCCCTCCGGAGAATTTACATAAACTAAGGGGGTAACTCTGAGCTTGTTGCTGCATACTTCTTCGCCTGAGTACTTTTCTCTCTAATAACTTTAAAGGAGGTAGGAGCAGGTTCCCTGGTGGTAGCTGTCTTTTAGTTCTTTCGGTTTCGTCGCTTTGTGTAGCATTTTAATTTTGGCTTCCTTCCACGGGGTCAGAAAGTATGCAGCCATTAGGCAACAGTTGTAAATATACAGTAAGTATTTGGCACGATCTGGTGGGTTTTCGAGCACCGGTGGGGTCAAATGTTCTTTGCCCGGGTCTTTGAATTAGTTAATTAAGTTTGTCAGTAGTCCCCTTCTCCAGGTTACTTTCCATTCCTACGGGTTTTAAAGGGCTGTCTCTTGTGTCTGTGAATTTTTCATGAAGTTTCTCTGCAAAAGCTTTAATTTTTTTCTTCATGTTTTCCTACATGAAATCATTGTCGATTATCGGGAAGCGAACAGCAGTCACCGTTTTTGGTTCAATTCTCATCGTCCTCTGAGTACTGTAAAGTCCTGCCGCAAATTTTTAATCGGTAATTTTTTCCCAAGTTCTGTCCCATGTTTGAGCAAAGAAGTCGGCTGATTTTGAACGTATCTCGTCTTTGTACTGGTCAAATTGGCGTTAGAGAAGTGGTGAGCGGAACCGCTGCCGCAACAGTAGTTTGTCGTGTTTACTCTTAATCACGTAGCGTATGTCCGTGGGTAGTCAAGTCACTATAGTGTCCGAAGAGGTGGCTTCAATGATCGTAATCTTTTACTGTTTTATATTCGTCACTTAATGGTCAATTTCACAAGACGTAAGAATTTCACTTGTCGGGGTTTCTGGGCTTGTCTCGGTCACGTGTTCTTTGAATTTATTCCAGTCAACTGTTGGAGCAGAGGAGTTCCGGGATAACATTTGTCTTATACTTTCTATTGTGAACACTACGGGATAGTGGTCAATTAATCCGTCGGTTCGGGGTTTGGGAAAAGCGTTGTGTCGACCACAAAAACAATATCAAGAAAATTCGGTCTGAGATCCAGTTTATTAGGAAATCGGGTTGGTGATTTAGGTGCATTTATTTAAGTCGTCAGGTTATTATAGACATACCTTGAAAGTATACATCCATTGCAAATTCGTTGTCGTTCATCCCCAAAACACAAGTTTCGAGTTCAAGTCTTCTGCTAGTATATAGTGTTTTCCTATCGTCTTCAGGTTGACTAGGTCTTTGCGAATTAATTCTTTTTTTAATAGTTGGTCACACGACGCCAGCACAGGCGTTGCATTAAGTGTGCCCCGGAAACAACCGTCACATCTATATTAGTCGTTGGAGATGTTTGCCGGTGGGTAATTGAGTGGACGCAAGCAACGCAGCCCAAGTTGGGTGGTACGAATTCGAGAATTGTGTGACTAGCTCCACAGTTGCAACGTGCATGGCTCGTGTACACGCTTTTGAGCCGTGCATTTTGTAGAATGTGCCGCAGTGCCAAGGTATGTTCCTATAGGCGCCATCTATGGCACCTTAGACAAATACGGGGATGGAGCGTGGTCCAGCAACCTTTGTATCAATGCGCACATTGCATATAGCCATCAACAAAGATAGTTCCTCGTTGCTCCTCTCGCGGGTGTGCTTCTGCTTTGTTGCGAGAGTAACTTTTTATTTGTCTTACTTGAACCAGGGTCAGTGTGTTCTGATTGAGCTGAGTTGGGGTGAGCAAGAAGTAATTCTACCTTCACATCTTGCTCAATGAACGTTGGACGAAATCCTGTTATTATATATCGCATCCAAAGTTCTTGTTGTACTTGAGTAGTGAAGAAAGAATTTTCTTAGTCTTGGATGAGTGGTTAATTTCTTATAGTCACAGATGCTCCTTGTTGGGTTGGAGTGTGATGCTCCAGTGAATTTCACTGAAAGTTGTTTCTTTAAATCTTGTTAGCCTTCTAGCCCATTCGCGAAAAATATGTTCAGATGAATTAATTAGCGTCATTTTTGTTCGCTTACAGCTCGCTTACAGAAAGCAAACCTGAATGTTCGACGAGTCTCTCCAAAGGCTGAGGAGGCAGGCAACTGAAGATGCTGAGGGCGGCGTCATGACGTCAGAACTCGGCGGTAGTTTGTCAACGTACCGCCGGCACAATTGACGGGGTCAGCTGCTATAGTGACGGCGCCGTAGGTGGCGGGTGTGAAGTGGACTCTGATAGGTGTGCAGGCTGGCGTGGGCGTACAGCTGGGTACAATGTGGGTTCTGAAGGTGGTCTATAGGGAATATTTCACGACATTTAACACAATGATTCGCAAGAAAGAGAAAGGAGATTGGAACAGATTTGTCTCGAATAGCATGGCGACTAATGTGTGGGGGTTGACTTATGTCATCAGTCGTGACAAGTTGAAGAGTGGAACATTGTCGGGAAACGTAAAGATGGAGATACGGCTGACAACAGGATGGAGGGATACAGGACGACACATGATTAAGGAAATTCTGAGGAAGAGAAAGCAGAGATAATGGATGGAAGAGACTATGGCATGAAAGAATTGGTTACAGAAGAACTGACAATGACAGAATTAAAGAAGATAATGAGGGCGTTGCGACCAAAGAAAAGTCTATAGTATGATAAGAACGCATGAAATGCCACAAAAGATCAAGTATATGGTAAAGAGATGCTCTAAATGTACCATAAGTGTTATACGTTCGGTTACTTCCCCCGGTGCTAGAATATTGGAGTGCTTAAGTTATACATGAAACCAGGGAATTGGGATACGTTAAAAAGTACATCACATAGACCTATACCAGAACAATTATTTACAAATAAACATGGCTTCACTCTCGGTAAGAGAACAGAAGGAGCGATAAACGCTTTATTGGAGAAGATACGTGGGCGCACCGGAAAGTACTGAGTGTTAGCCCGCATTGAATACACTGGAGCATTTGATAATGTACAATGGCAAATAATATTGCGAGAATTAAAACGGAAAAATGTGCCGTATGAATTGTTCCAGTTAGTCACTTCGTACTGGAAGATCGCCACGTACTCCTGTAAATTAAGAATTAGAAAATATGAAATAAAATGACACAAGGATGTCCCCAGGCGAGTCACTCTGGACCAATACTTTGGAATATAGTCCTTTATGTTGTACTTGAAAGAATGGATAGGGAAAACTATATAAACGCTTATGCTGATGACATAGTAATCATAGTGGAAGAAAATAGGATGGAATAGGAAGAAGAAAGTGCTCGAGTGCTAAGGATATTTGAGGAGACATGAACAGAACTGTAGCTCACAATCTCGCGGCAAAGTCTGAGAGATTGGTCTTCGGAATGGCTCAGCGTGGTGCTAGTCGTCAGGATCCCATAATACGCTTTCCCACTCGGTAACTACAGCTGCGGAAAACTCTTCACTACTTTGGAGTAATGACTCACGAGAAACTGACATTTCAAGACCATATGGATTTAGTATGAAAAAAGATCAAGATTATCATATATGGACTCATGAGAGTAGGCATTAATAAATATACCCTTGGCGTACGACAATTGGTGCAGCTCTCTGAGATAGTCATGCTCCCACAGGAACAGCATGGTACAGAAGAACAAAAATGAGGAAACGTGCAGACGCCTAAGTAGCCTCCATAGGATGTACCTCATAAGTTGGTGCAGTGCTTACAGAAGTGTTTGCACAAAGGTTATATTGATGCTCTTAGGCATGCTGCCAATCGACCTGGAAATAGATAAGCGGTACAAGGCGCGATGTGGCGAAGAGGTGCAAATTTGGACAGTGAACATCCAGTATGGAAAAAGGTGGTGGAAGGGGAAGATTGTGACAGAACTGGTTAAATGTTATGACATACGGTGTGGGTTAGCGTTAAAGGGACGTCATATCTACAAGTTCATTCCCAGCGTGCTATGAGAACTAACGCCACCAATGACAGAAGTTCTGACACAGCATGGGGATTTCAAGGTTTATTGGCACCGTAGAAATATGGCAGAAAGCAGCATCTTCATTTGTGGTAACGAGAAAGACACGGTAGACCATGTGCTACATAATTGCCCACTTTTCGGGGTGAAACGTGCGGTCTGGTTGCGGAAGCTCGCAGAGTTCGGGCTATACACTGACGAAGATTGGTCACAATACATAGCGATGGAATAAATTTACGACAGCTTCCAAGATTATATAATACATATAATGCTTGTACGAAAAGCATAACTTCATGAAGCTAGACAGTGATATGTAACTCACTTCCCAGCGGTAACGAACAGCAGTACCTGTAGCATTGTAGGCTAAGCAGGAACAGCCTTATAAGGCACTAGAATCATCGATCTACAAATCATAAGGACGAATCATGAATCACGAGACCATGACATTAGAACAAGGGAAATGTAGGTATAAAGAAGAATGTGGTACAGACCATAATGTGAGGTAACAAATAATGTAAAATTGTTTCTTTTAAGAAGTATAAATAATGAATGTACTAAACCCAAGTAGTGGCCATCAGGCCGAGAAACTGTGAAAGTTGTGAATAAAATGAAAAGAATGGTAATGGTGAGGACACTCAATGCGATTCGGGCTCTGAGGTGACTCGGGACGGTTTCTCGGCAACAGAGATCTTGGGATCTAATGACCTTGCTGTCGACGAACCCTTGAAGTCCCACAAGAAACAGATCTTGTGGGCGCCGTGTGCGACACGAGTGTTCTAGCTCGCTGTATCGTTCCGAGTCCAACTGGTGTTAACTCATCTGCACAGGCATATGATGTGAAACCCCTTAAGTGCCATAATGTTATCCATTTCTTGATTTCAGTATAATAATCCACTTGGTGACTCCACTGAACATATAACACCAATCTCTAGCAATATCCTTCGTAGCCCAATTTCAAACAGTATTACTCTTGTCTTTAAAATATTGAACCATACGTTGGTACTTCTTTGCATTGTAATGTCTCCTGTATAATTATCTACCATTATCCAGCGCTCCACAGATACAGAAATAAGCACAAGCAATATTTCTGGTCTGCATGGGATGTTGTTTGCGTCAATTCCTCCTGAGTATCAGTTGTTCTCTTGCCCTGCCGAAATCCAAACCGTCGTTGATTCACATTTATATTATCTCCCATATACTTTTAAATCCTAGTCAATATTAGTCGATCAAAATCCTTTCCCAACGTTGCAAGGAATATTGGCCTGTATGACTCCGATTTTGATGGATCGCAATTTATCTTCCACACTCTTGGAAAGTATGCGTTCTTTAAACAATTGTTACACAACTTAGTGTTTGTACTATATGATGAGCTAGCGTGATCATTTAATGGGCGATATTGTTGTATCCTGGTGCCGTTTTCTTTTTCAATTTCGGAACTTAATATTTCTTTAGTTTTACATTCTTCTCGACTTCCCTACAATTGGTGTGAATTAGTAATTTCCCATATTATACCATCCAGTAACATTTTCCACTTTCAAAATCATTTTTATTTCCTTCTCGTTGCGTATTTCTCTATTTTTTCACTTCATCTTATTAACGCTCAGTATATAGTCCTCAGAGCTTCCGGAAATGTACCCTCTGCGAAAATCTCGAAAATTCTCTGCTCGGATTTTTTACATTCCGGAAACGTAGTTTACTTTTCAAGTATGCAACCTCCAGTTCATATCTCATCCTCCTCCGCCGTCTTGCCTTCAATTTTCTAAGTTCTGTCTGGAAGTTTATTATTCCCCCTCCTGAATTTAGCGAATACTGGTATACACCTCAATCCCTAACCTCTGTCCTTTTTCTCCCTCCCTCTTGAGAAAGTATATATTGAGCTGAAACGATCTTCGGTCGCAACAACCCCAATTTTTGAAGCCCCTGCCCACTTCGTAACGAAGACGTGCGCACACATTGCATCGCTGCGACCAAAGATTGGCACAGCCACCGCCGCCATCATAGTTGCCACCGCCGCCGCTGCCTGCGTTTGCACTCGAGGGAATCTGGCGCCAGCCAATAGGCGAATCTTGTCGATGAGGGCGGCAGAAGAAGACGAGAGACGCTGCGGTGAGCGGCAGTAGACGATAGCGAAAGGCATGCGGCTGCAGTACTGGACACAGTTCGCAACAGCATAGGACACTCGATCCGCGTGCAAGGTTGCTACGCGACTCCAACATCGCGGTAGGTCAGCCGCCCGTCTTTTCATCCAAGAACAGGGAATCTCGGATGGTAGACGTTTTTTGTTTTTCTTCTATTATCCCAGTTATTATTTCAGTTGGATTTAATTTTTTGTTTTTGAGAAATACATGTGATTTGTTTTGTTTTTTAGATCCACGTCCATTACGTGTTCCTGTCTCAGAGACTAGCCGACACCCTCCGCTCGTATGACCAGAGGTTCCTCTCGTCCCCACTAACAATGTGAGAATTTTTGGCAGCATTTTCCAGAAAAAAAACATACTGTGAAGTCTCAATAGAATAATTATATTCAATAAGTCGATCAAATCCAAAGTTTCATCAATATCTTCATCCACATCCAACATTGAATCTCGCATTAACTCTCCTTTAAATCTCCCCCAGTCCAAATTTCCACACCCATAACTTTCCTCCAATCCATTTCCAAATGCTAAGTTTACCGTTATCCCACCGTGATCACGATGCGCACCGTCTAGTTCTTTCCTGTTATTGACTACAATTTTGCTGTACATCACTCATGGTTAGGTCGATTAAAAATTCTCTAATTTGTACTCGATACGTTTTCGAAGCTGTCGTAAGTTATTTGCGAAAATAGATTTCTCTATGTGTCGCCCTCGTTCCGTAGTTGCTGCATACCTAGAAACTTAGTCCGTACGTTGGAGTCCATGGAGATAAGTGTTTTTTTGCGTAATTTATTATGACGTCATCAAATATATGTTAATTTCGTTTTAAATCATATAAGTATGGACAATACTTCTTAATTATTACAATTTCCATTGCGAATTCAGAGTACAGCATCACTTGCATATTGCAATAATAATTCATTATTATGTAATAAACAACCAATAAAAAGTAACATGAAAAAGTATTAAAAATTTAAGAGACAACAATTACAGTAAATATTATAATCATAATTCTACGGTTCGTGAGCCCTTGGGCGGTGTGAACTGAACACCTATGCATTATTCCCATGTAAACACAATGATCACTCCTAACACATTGCAGTGTATCCTGCCCAAAGAGCTCATTACAACTCCCAAACTCCAATGGGTACGAATGAAAATTAGTCCAATGGGTACGAATGATCACGATTACCCCATACATAATCCTCTCCCAAAGAATACATATAAATAATTCTTCCCAAAACATCTCGGGAACTCAAATCGTCAAGAAACAGCGGGAGCGGCTCGCACCTAAAAACGTAACGACCCGGTAGTCACCTTCTCGATGCAGTGCTATTTACATCACTTTTCCAACCCACCAATCACTATACTAAATTTTAATCTGTTCAAATTTTATAAGCTCTTTCTTAATCGTTTCAACGTTATCAAAATTTGGTGAAAATGTACCTTTCACTGGCCAGTGGTTTGCTATGCACACTCCCACTCTCCTTCGAGGAAAATATGTACTCCTCAGCACTTGTTCGAAATGCCTGTTAGGAAGGCACCCCGTGGTAGAAACCACTCGACTAGAAGTTCGGTTGTCTCAAATTACCTCGGCTCTTTTATTAATATTTCGCTCCCTTCAAACTCTCATGTTCTAAGAAAATCCCGAATTACTTCGGCGTGCCTGCCAACTTCTTGGACGCGCTGCCATTTCCTAGCTATTGTAACCAACATTATGCCTTTTCACGATGTGAATTGTTTTAATTATCTTAAAATGTGTAGCAATATATTGATTTAACATAATTATTGCTGCCTCCTGATAATTCTCAAAGATTGCACTCCACGCACCATGTTGCGCTTTCTCCCGCAATAACAAAGGTATATATTGTAGGTGACCTTTTACTTCGTACATTTCTTGAAAGCACCCGACATTTAGTTTTTCCATTCGCGTATACATCACAATTTGAACTGATGCTGTTTTCCCACGTTGTAAATTTTGTTGATAAATTCGAATCACATAAAATTCTGCCTAACATCAACTGCTGTGCTTTTACAGATTCTGTACACTTGAGACATAGTATTATGATCATCCACATTTTTTCGGTGAAAACACAGACCATTGTGTTCTTTTTATCGCTATCCTTTTACCGATCACTCGATCCACAATAACAGCAATTTTATAATCTTTCCTTGTAATTAGCAAAATGGCCGAAACGGTGACACTAAAAGTCACGTAACGGATTTTTGTCTTCCACTATCCTGCCACTTCCCATTTCTCCGTATAAACGCAGTAATTTGATTCCTTGTGAATATATATCTGGTTTTGATTCAATTTTCCTTTTGTTGACCTCCATTTTCTTCTTGGTATAATATCCATCTTTCTTTTAAAAACTGGTCGATCCCGTCCCTCCTGTCTCAAAATTTTTCCCCATACATTCTTTTTCATAGTATTTCATTGCATCAATAACAACTCCTAACACGGCCTGTCTCTCAATTTCCTTTACTTCCATGTGTCCTGTAGATCCTACTTCGTCAATTTCTCCTTCTCCTATTATGTCATATAAAATTACTCGCAAGTTCTTCCCATCTGTTACCTGCAACGTGTCTATCTTGATTTAAGTTCCACTGCTTTGCATTTTCTCTTTTATTTTTTGCACCGTTCCTTTTATCAATAACGTTTCCAGAGTTAGTGTTATAACCACCTTCCCCGCTTCACTAAATTCGCAAATTACCGTGTCTATTTTTCCCGAGCCAATTCTATTCCTTTATCATCATGTGTTACAGCTCATTTCGCCTACCGATTTCTGCAGGATCCTTTTCACATTTATCAAGTCAGTGCCGAATCTACGTGGCTAAATAATCTATTTTAACGTCATCCGTCTCCTTTACGTTTTGTTTCAGGGTTTCAATTTCATTCTTCATTGTACATATTACCTGGTCTCAAACACGTTTAATTTTGATTCCTTATTTAACCGTTTCATCGATCCTTCACTCACCAACTGTTTACCGTATTCTAATAAATCTAATTCATTCTTTTGTGAATTTCCCTACTAATTATTTCTTCCCTTAATTCCTCAATAAAATATATTACTAAACAACTTTTCCGTCCCTATTCAGCTCAAAAGTTCCACCCGACTGACTTCTTTCTGCAGCTCCACTTGTATTATAATTTTAACCAAATTTTCCTTTATCTTAACAGTTATTCCGTCCGCCACTTTCTTCAACTTCTCAATTTTAATGCTTTTGGGATCATTACATGTTTCATTATTAGCTTCGTCTATTTTTTTTGCAAAACATCGGCAACTTGCGGTCACATCTCTCTCCCTTAATCCGACACTACGTCACAGTTATCCATCATTCTGAAATGCTCTTTCAAAAGTGCTCTACGTTTTGCTTCCATTATACTTCGATATCCAAGTATCAAGACCGACTTCAATATTTCCATGAAAAAAAAACGCAACATTTCCATTATACAATGGTTAATAGAGCCCGTAAATTCAATTAATTCACCTCTTGTAAAATGTCTCTAAAATCAACCGTTTCTGAGTTATTTACTTATTTCGAATATTCGATCATTCTCCTTATAGGTTATATGAAATACTGTGAACTTTCAACATACCGGTTTTCTTTACATGGTATTGGAGTTTCTAGTTCGGGCCTATTATCATCCACACCTCTCATCTACATCTTATGTTGAGCCTCCAGTTAAGCCCTATCGCTGAAAAAACCCAAGTATTCAATTTTCTCGGAACCTACCTACACTAAGGACTTAAAAGAGTTCTTACAGGTACCCATAGATGTCACACAGCTAGTCTGCTGCACATATATATTACAGAAATACGTAGCTTCTGGGGTTGTTTGCCCAACAAAAGGGCCAACTTTACAAATACACATAATGTTATTTTACAAATAAAACAAGCCACTGGAATATTTCTTAGCTGTTTCAAAACTACCAGCAGCAACCAGTGTAACGTAGCTTACGTTACCTTACATTTCAGTACATAATGTCTTTATCAAAAAACATGTCAAAAGCATTGTCAACTATATTTAAGAAAGTTTTTGCTTGGGGGTTTAGGGCTCGTCAAGGTTATTAGAGTGCTTGAAGGTGGGGAAAATGCATTTTCGCCCCATGGGGAACAGCCGTTGTGACTCCTCCCCGTGTGTGGCACTCGCAGAATAACTCGACCATATCCACTAAAATCACCCTCTTGAATTCACGAAATATCTGAACACAAAGATGACATTAAAGGACAGAATAAAATTACCTAACACATTATATCAAAAAGAAAATTCTGAGAACTATAATTTTCAAAACAAAGAAAAAGGAATGAAAGGAAACAAGAAAGGAAAAATGGAAATAAAATGCAAATTTAAACCGCCCCGAGAACTTGTGGGAGGAGCTCCAATCATTTCATGAAATTCAATTGTTTATTAACATTATCCGTTTAATTTCCAAGAATGTTTGGTAAATCTGCAGCCAGACCAATTTGTTTCCATATTCCGATGTATTTTCTGCAATCAGTTAGGTGACGCACTGTCAGAGAAGAGCTACACTCCTCACAAACGGGTTTATCAAATAGCAAGAGATACCGATGAGTGAGAGGACAATGTCCTATGCGCAGGCGGGTCAGGAAGACCTCGCGCCTGGCTGACTTACAGGAACTGTTCCATGACTTAACAGAAGACTTGATAAATCGGAGCTTATTCCCTTCAACAGCCAACCACTCAATGTTCCATTCACTCAGAATTCTTGTCCTGATGGAATTTAGGATATCCCTTCTGGAATCATGAAGAAATCCACGCGTTTCTTGAGGCATGCCGCCTTTGCGGAAACGTCTGCTTCCTCATTTCCTCTGATTTGCACGTGCCCGTGAATGCAGCAAAACATTATGTTCTTCCCGTCACTTTGGTGGGAGAAGAGGACATCATAGATGTTCTGGATCAGCTTATCAGCTGGATGTATAGTCTAGAATGCTTGAAGGACACTTAAATAATCAGAGCAAATCAAGAAATTTGATCCGCGGGAGCACTTTGTTGATCGCAGAGCTCCCAATATAGCGTAGCTCTCAGCAGTGTAAACGCTGCACAGGTGGCCAAGACGGTAGTCGCAGGTCTTACGGGGGAACACCATGGAACAGCAGACACCATGCGCCTGCTTCGACCCGTCAGTTAACACAGGAATATAGACCCGGTGAGGATTATGTAGAAGTATACCCTCAACATCGCGGATAGAGTGGTGCTCTTGTCATTTTGCAGAAGATCGAAATTAATATTAGGCTTAAGCAAAACCCAAGGGGTCATCTTACTGAAACCTTGATTTAAGACTTCAGATGTGAGTATATATAAGGTTTCCAAAATTTGTTTGGAGCGATATACGAATGGTTTGGTTGCACTCAGTCTGTGGTTGTAGAAACGTATGGAAGAGGAAGGATGAAATACTGCGTTGTGTACCAGATTATCTGATAAAGTAAGCACATGAGAAAACTGTCGAAACATGAGTAGTTGCCGCCGGAGGTGAAGAGATGGATCACCATTCTCGGTATAGAAACTCGGAATGGGACTAGTACGGGAGGCTCCCGTAACCAGTCGGATTCCTGCATGATGGACACTATACAACTTCTTCAAACAGCTTGCACGAGCAGAGCTTTATACATACAACGCAGCCATAATCGAGCCGAGATCTTCTGAATGCCCGATAAAACTGGAGCAAGGAGGAGCGATCATCATCACATTCCCTGCTCCTCAGGCACTTCAATAGATTAGGAAACTTAAATGTTTTCGCTCTTAGGTCTGTAAGATGTTCAATCTAATTGTCTCTGATCAAAGATTAGACCTAGGAATTTTACTGATGGATAGAATTTTAGAACGTTGTCCCCCAAAACGAGGTGAGGTTCCGACAGGAGGTTTGGTCTTCTACTGAAAAGAATAGAGCGTGTTATTTCAGCATAGAAACGAAAACCAGACGTCTTTGACCAATGGTACAATCTATTAAGGGCAAGTTGAATACGTCGCTCTGCACCTGTGACACTGCGATAAGCAAAAGATGGCAAAGTCATCGACAAAAAGAGAATGTTGGACAGGATTCTTTACAGCAGATGTTATACTGTAAATGGCCACAGGAAATATGGTAACACTCAGGTCTGAGACCTGAGGGACACCATTCTCTTGAAGGAGATCCGAGGAGTCTCTGCCAATTCTGTACCGGAAGGAACGCTGCTCCAAAAAAGACAGTAACATCAGAGGAAGATGTCCTGTAAAAACACAGGTATAGAGTTGTATGTAAAATGCCATGACGCTAAATAGTATTATAAGGCTCCTCGATGTCAAAGAATATTCCGACATGTCTTCGGTCGAAGGTATCTTGAATTGCTGTTTCGAGGAGAAGTAGGTTGTCAGGGGTTGAACGAAACTTCCTAAAACCACACTGTGATCGAGTCAGCAGGTTATGCCTCTCAAGGTACCAGACAAGACGTTAGTAGATAATTCTCTCCAGTTTTACCGACGCAACTCGTCAAGGTGATGCTACGATAACTACTGATAGTAATTTTCTCTTTTCCGGGTTTTAGTAGGGGGATAAGCGTCGCTTCCTTCCAGGAATTAGGGAATACTCCCTCGGACCACGAGATTAAATATATCCAGAAGGTATTCCTTCGATTCTAGACTGAGTTGTCTGAGGATCTCATAGTAAATTAAATCAGGGCCAGGAGCAGTGTCGTGGGCTGTCGCTAGTGCTGACTCACGTTCCCACATAGAAAAGAATAAGTTGTAGGGTTCCCAGTTGGAGGAACGGAAGTCAAAGGTGTTCTCTGCTGTTTCCCTTTCCCTCGTGAATTCAGGATCGCAGTTTGCTGTAGATGTTAGGTCAGCAAAGTATTCAGCCATCATTGTTGCCATTTCCGTTGTTGGTGAGAACCTGACCCTAATAATTGAGTCCGGATATTGGAACTCGAGAATACTTGCCAGATATCTTTCGGATTGACTTCTATACTTAAGTGGACGATGTTGCCCTGTTAATGGTATTTAGATACTCTTTCCAGGAGGTGGATCTGGTTTCCTTGATGGTTCTGTGCGCTTTTGCTCTAGCAACCCGATATGCGGCGAGGTTTCGGAGATGAACTACCCTTAAATTTCCGCAATTCTCATCGCCTCGCCCGAATAGCGGACTGACATGCATCGTTCCACCATGGGACATGAGGTCTTCGCGGAGACATAGATGTTTACGGAATGGATTATTTAGCGGCGTGATGAATCATCTGTGTCAGATGGTCGACCCTCTCTTGGACATTTCCCGTATCTCTGAAACCAGTCAGAGAACTGTACTGTGTCCTGTTAGCCTGTCTGAGAATCCATTTCTGAGGCTTGCATTCAGGGAGATTCGAACGTTCCTGCAAGGACAACCAGATAGGCTGATGGTCGCGACCATGTAGATCTTCGTCAACCTTTCATTTGAAAATATCAGCAACTTCAGGAGAATATACAGGCAGGTCTAAGAAGAAGGAATGGCCGAGGTAGTTGGAGGACAAAGGCCCTTAGGGAAACTTCCGAGAAGTCTCGTGTCGGCGGAAGATACATAAAACAAACGGTTATCGTTGAAAAGGTATGAATTTTAACTGATATAGCCTTGATTTGAGTATGCAGGAGAACAGGTCTGGAGAGTACAGTATTTCTAACAAAAATTAACCACTCAACCCCTTGCACGCTCTCCGGCGTTTCGTTATATTTAAAGCTGATGTATCCTCGCAGAGGGAGAGTGTTCTGGTAAAAGGTCTCTTGCACGCAAATACTTATCGGACTGTGACGCGCTAACAGCTGCAGCTTCTCACGTTGAGTTCTATAGTCATTAAGGTTCCACAGTAGAATGGAAGCCATTCTGATTTGGAACCTCTTGGGTCGGGTTCCTGACTATGCAGTTCCACGTCATCGTCGGACAATGCACAATCCGACCCGGAGGCAGGTAGTACAGCGACGTCCTGTTTACGTCTCCGCGACTTGTTGGACGGTGTTATTTTTTTAAAAAGCGGCAAGGTACATGGGTCTAGCCCTGGTACCTTTCTTTTTCTTCTTATGTTGATTGGTACTTGCTGCAATTACATTAACATTGCTGGACTTTTTCTGTTGAAGTAGAAGGACTAGGTATGGCTGGAGATTTTGTCTTCGCAGGAACAGCTTGAAGATATTTCTTTCCACATTTGCCCTGGCATGTGCACGATGTCGTAGACATGTCAGTAGCAACTGTCTGGATAGAAATAATCTTCTTTATTACAAGAGTCTTCGCTGCGGTGTAGTATAGTAACTGGTAGAAAATACAGGGTGTTGGACCCTGGACTTCTTCCATACTTCACCGTAAGAGTCTTTATCTCCATTTTTTCCTCAAGAAAGGCGACGCATTTCCTGCTCCATACTGGATGGCTACCTGTGCAGTTAACGCACATAGGAGGCTACGAGCATGGAACGCCAGGTTCGTGTTACGCTTTTCCACACTTTCCAAAGATTGCACGACCCTTACACGTTGAAGTTGTGTCCAAACCTCTGGTACTGGAAACAGCGCAGAGGGTTTGGGATAAAGGGTCGCACAATTAGGTATATCATCCCGCTTTTAGTTTCTTAGCCGGTTTAGGACAGTCAAATATCACAATGAAGGAGGTAGTCTTCTCAAAACCCACTGCCAACCTTCACAGGCAAGACCTTCTAAACCTTTATAAATATAGATGGGATAAACTTTGTCTAACGTTCCATTAGTCCTTGACATTATAATAAAATCATTTGGATTCGAAATGCTCTGTAACTCCATCTTATTTTTTTTAAACAGGAGACCTGTTACTTCACTGACGTCTAGGTGTTTCACCCCATGGGGTCCATCCGATCCGCAAGGTGAGGGTTTCAAATCTTCAGATATTTCGTCGCACAAGTTCGGAGGAAAAACTGTCTGGTGACGTGGAGCCCCCGCATCATGTCACTAAGTCTTATACAACTGTGCGACAGTTGCCCCAGAGGTTGTCCGGTAGCGAGTGTTTAGTCTCAACACCCATTCACCTCATCGCTGCGTAACACATCCTGAGGTTGAGGTTTTTTTATAGAGGTTTAATCCTTCCTCGCGACCCGGTCGATGAAGGCAAGATCCCTGCTCTTCCACCATCGCGCCAATGGTGGTCGCTGAAATGTGCCCAAAGTTTACGGTGTCCGGGGACTAGTGGCGCAGTACCGGTCCTTAGCTCGCGGTCGTGGGTTCGCTAAGCCCATACTCAGCCGAAACAGCCTCCTATGGGGTTTTTAATTTTTTCGTAACATCCTTATACAATTCTAACTCAATTTTAAGCAAATTCGCACAGGATAGTTATTAAAACGTCTTCTTCATATTTTATATCTTCAAATGTCACAAATCTCCTACATTTTATTTTCAATGTCCCATTGTAAATGTAAATATACACATATGTGAGACACTGGGTGTCATAAGTTGACTTGTATGAAACGTCTTAACACACACTAGGTAATGATTACTGAATAATATTCTCTTTTAGAACATCACATATACAATAAATACAATTTTCAGAATTTTCTAAACAGGAAATATAATGCGCCGTGCATATCTGTTGCTAACGAATTCACTTATTCGTCAGTCGTTGATCAGCCATAGCACATCTCTGCGCATGAAACAATTACATGTTCCCAGACCCGACCCTAGTACCAATTATGATACTTCGTCAGCCGTTGCACGGTCATTCGTTATTCAGCGTTTCAGATGCCCTTCATTAGCTCAACCATCCTGGAATTCGAGAGACCAACGAACATCTCACTGACAGCTTCCTCCGGACCAACCCTACATTCTGCCTGCTGTCAATTAGTTAGAGCGTTCTAGCCTTTTCAGCGCTACAATGTGACTGCGCGCTGCTTTCCTGTACCGTCAGTCCGTTTCGCGGATATCCTCGTGGACAATAAGGGAGCGCTTCCTTTGTCCACAGGATGGTGCTATCTCCTGGCCCTTGAGGACAGGTACACCCGCTAGCCTGCGGCAGTGCCCATGACGGAGATAAAATAATGTCACATCGACATTTCTGTTCTTCTGGGCCACTTGCGACCAGGGGTGCCAGTTTCAAATGACTATTCACGGTGGTCATGCTGACAAATGTCCACGTTCAGCGCCAGCCACCCGATACAACTGGCATGGTGTAGCAATTCTATCGTATTCTCAAAGCAGCTCTAATATGCCAAGACGCTCCCAACTGGCCGCTTTCTCATGGGTCCTCTACGGTCTCAGCAGTACTCTAAAAGAGAATATCAAAGTTTCGACGGCCGAATTTCGGTGAACAACTTCGATGACTGGACAACGTATGGAAATCGTCGAACTCCGCCCCACTTAACGACACTGGCCGTTCTCGGGAGAAACCGGACCCAGATTAAGCGTTTCCCCCCTGCAAATCACGCAGCCCGAGCGGAAATCACCCTCCGTCACGGCTTTGCCACGACCACCCATGTGACGAATCTGCGTGCTGCTCTGACACTTCTGTACTTCGGACCATATGAATTCGTGACACACGAGTGTCCGTCAATTGTGTTAAACCGGTATATTTGGAGGCAGACACACTGAGCAACCCTTCCAGAACTGTCTGTCACCTTTAGCAGAGGTCTGTCTGTCGCCTTTGCGTCTCTTTGCCCTTTGTGCTGTTCATGTCAATTTAAGCTGACTCGGTGACTTCCGACCACTTTAGTTTATGTGAAGTTACTTTGGAATTACTACTCATTGGCTCAGCTTTGTCGAATGTTATTGGGAAAAGTGTAAGCCTGAGTCTAGAAGAACTAAGTTACGGAGGCAAAATTCGTAACATCTCTTATAATCTACAAGGCTTTCCCAAGAAATAATGCCCCACACCTTTTTTCAAAAACTATTAATTAGAACATATTATAAATTATTATTACAATAACATAAATTAAAATTACATTATATGACACAATAACGTTTATTATAAGCACTTTTATTTTTCCAGTTTCCTTAAAGTTTTACTTTTCTCCAGACAGCGTGAATGCCCCGTCGATACCAATCTTTGCTCTACTCACGGAGCCAGGTTTTCACGGCGCTAATCACTTCTTGGTCATCAAAATGTTTTTCGCGAACGCTATCTTCTAGAGGTCTAAACAAGTATAAGTTTGAAGGAGTCAGATCAGGGATCTAGGTACGGAACAAGCTACGGAAGCGACTCGTGCCTGCAAAAGTTCCTCAATTCTGTATAGTGATTTAGTAATAAGAGGCATGCAATACGCTTCAACATAACGGAAGTCAATCGTTACATGAATGGGTGGGCGAAAATTTGATTCAATTTGGCCTTCAGGAGGTCAAATACTACTTAAACATCCAGATTACGAATACAAGCGTGGTTACGAAACATTAAGGGCGTGGAGGCGGGGTCTTTCGAGACTGTGAGGTTTCGTATAGCTATCAGGAGGAAAAAAGACGCAGGAACAAGAATCATGGAAAGTTTCAGATCAATAGGATGGTTGAGTAATAAGATACAACTGACTTATTGATCTCAACAAAGATTAATCATTAAAATACGTTCCACCAAGGGACTCCACACCGCCAAGTCATCTTTTCCCCACCAGAGTGCACTGCTAGCCGCTAGAGCGCAAGGACGATATAATCAGGTCAGGATACTCACGTTACTTATGGGGCGGTCATTTTGCGTCTTACGGTCGGTTTTTCCACCTATAGTTCCTACTTGTCTAAGACGTTTTCGAGGTTTTAATGAAACTTTATAACTGGTCCAGCCTTCAGAACTTATTAAAATAACTATTATGATGAAAATGTATTTTTTCATGATTTGTTCTAAATATTACAAATAGTCGTTAAAACTATAGACGTAAATACGAAATTTCAAGAAGATTAAAAAACCCAAATATGTAAGTAAAATTATTAAAATAAAGTGTCAATAAATGTATTTATGTGTGAATTAATATTATCTGCTCATATTCTAAACTGGATTATCAGTAACATTCAAATTTTATTTCTAAAGGACGGAGATCTGGATAAAAATTAAGACATTAATTTTTCAAACTTTTTATTACTGAATGATACATAAAATTCAACTGAAGAGTAATACATCCCTTCTTGTACTTTGTTATAATGTACGTACGATACTTACGTTAAGCACCCAGGATGCATATGGAAACATTTAAATCTATATTGTAATAAATCATTATTTATTAATATTTTTATCAATAATGGAAGCAATCTAGTGTTCGCGAGACCAAGCAAGCACGAGAATAAAACACTTGTTAATAATCCCACTTGACCGAATACGGACGAGGCCCTTTCTGGGGGCTGCGCTTGGAGAACGGATAGCCTGAGGTCGAGCAATAGGTTTCATAGGGAAGGTCGACCCTCGCTTGAGCCAGTGCTGGAACATGACCCAAAATTTTTATTTTTCTTAAAAGATTTTTAGCAATTTTCAAAAAGGATATAGATAGTCTCAAAATAAGATGATAGAAGACGGTCAGTAGTCGTAAAAAATAAGCAAATGATAGGTGGTGACATGTCATAGGAAGAAGTACGAGAGGGTCGAGTTTTGTAAGAGAAAGGAACAGAGGTGTGGTCAGAGAACCCTTCGTCAGAAGGAGATTCCAATCAACGCGGGATGAACGACGCGGGTTTAAATTTTATAATCTTAAGAACAGGGACAGAGGAGAACGAGGGGTGGTCATTGTGCAGGCTAACACGTGTTCGTACAATACAAAGGTGTTCGTACAATAAAAGATGAGTGATAGCGGACAGAGAAACGGGGGAGAGAGGCGACTACGCAGGGGAGTGCGAGTTCGTCGATAAAGGTGACAATGACGTTTAGAAGACACGTCAAGTTAAAAGCTATTTTTCAGAGAACAGAGAAACGGATTTTATCTGGAGGGAGGAATCAATAGAGCTTTGTGAAAGAAGTGTGTCGTAGATATGTGGGTTGTAAATTTGGTGTCAGTTCTGGAAAAACAAGAGTTAAGAGGTGAAGTTAGTGTTAGTGAAAACAAGCTATGTTACTGGTCGAAAGATAAAGGACGTCACAGAAAGTTAAACCAATCAGGGACAAGTCATGTGCGAGCACAATCGTCAATAATTGGTTTAAAAAATGAATGACGTCATTTTGGGAGGAGTCGAATTCGCCTAATGTTGGGCATAGAGTAGGGATAATAGTACTTAAAGTGGTAGCAGAGACGCTACAGAGCATTCATTAAGATTATTCTGAGATTTTTCGGAGCATTACGATTATTTCGATCATTGATTATGATTATTCTGAGATCTTCATCAGCATCATTCGGAATGAATTCGATCTTTCATTCATCCTAGATTCAGTCATTGAGCATTCTACTCTTCGTTCTGATTGATCATTTTGTTATTCAGTCTGAGAACACTCCGATTGTTATTTCTCTGACTATCGTTCGGAGCGTTATGAACATTTTCGATATAAATTCGGTGTGATTATTCCGAGTATCATACAAATTGTCGCGAATATTACGAACATCACTTAAAAAGTTCAGTGACTTGACCGGATCGGAATACTTGATACGGTCAGATAAGTGATTAACGAATAAGTCAATCTTATGATCAATGGCAAATTAAACTTTACGAGAGCCATTAAGACAGCTACATATTCATCAAATTGAGCCTGGAGACGTCCCACATCCAATAGTGAGTGCCGCTGTTGCGATCACCTTGGTGAGTGCCGCTGCTGCGATCACCTTGGTGAGTGCCACTGCTGCGATCGCCTTGGTGAGTGCCGCTGCTGACTTTGAGGAAGGCCTTGATCTGGACGCTAGAGAAACTAGGAGAGAGGCGTTGGGAATGTCCACGCTCTTCAGGAGACGATGGGCATTCCACGACGGGTTGTGTGCAGATGGTCGCCATTCTATTCAAGGTAATTACATAAAGGGCCGTATACGGTACTTTGCACGCTACGTATCAGCGAAACTTCATAAAGTATAAGTGGTCGACAGACAAAGACTTTGTGGCATGGGTATCTTTCTCACTTATGCTGTAATGAAAGTCAAGGGCTTGAAACAATTGATCGTGTTTACAACAGCCTAATGAACTTTATTAAAGGATCACTAACTTAAATATTTGTTAAACGGACTCAGTTTTCATAAAGTGATCTATAGAAGAAAATTGTGATATGTGTAATTTTACGATGGTTAATAGCATGTATTTTTGCGGGAAACATCAATGGGAAGTTTTGCATAGTAGTGTTTTTGGGGGAAGTGTTAATGGAAATTTATGAAGTGTTATAATGTACTTGTGTGTTGATAGTGAATGATTAAACCAATATTAATCAATGTTGTGTTTCATTTAAGAAATATTTATGCAATATTTCACGACAATAAATGGGCCGAACCCCGACCTTCCTTTTTAATCACCTTATTTAGGGGTAAATTTAGTATTCCTGAGTAAGCTTACCGAGTGGGTTAGGTAACTCATTGTATTGCTTTCATTTTACAGAGAACCCGTAGAAATTATATTACAATTGTCGCCGCAACGTGGGATTTCGAACCTCTCTCCATTTTTTATATTTTTTTATATTTTTTATTGGCGCTCCAACTAGCAATCTCTCCTAAAAATTATATTAGAAAAAATAATTGTAGCGAAAGTAATAAAATAGGTTGAGACAAGTAAGTTTAGAGATGAATATCAGTTTGTCTTCCGCACATGACACTCGTTGCACGACGCGCTCCGGACTTTATCATGGATTGAAACCAGAAAAGGTAAATTAGGGGCGGTTCTAAGATAGGTTAAAAACATGGGAATTGACTTGAATTTGTATTACATCATGGTGAATTACTTTCAAGAGAGAACATCGTTTATAATGCTGGGGGACGAGTGAATGTTCTGGAACTTAAAAAATGTCCGCAAGGATCCCACGTTGGTGCGCTATTTTGAAATATAAGTATCGATGGGTTACTCCGACAGGTATGTCAGGACCGATTCAAAATTCTAGCATATGCGGACGACATAGTTGTTTTTCTGGAAGAAGCAAGATGAGAAATAGAGAGAGAAAATGTGTTACAAGTGTGTGCGGATTGGTGTAAAGAAAATCATTTGAAAGTAAAAGGAGAAAAAACATGGGCATGGTGTTCGGAAAATTAAATGTGCGGAGAAGAGGACGAATAGTCAGAGTATGAAATGCAAATTTATACATTAGGAGCGAGGTATAGTTAGGTGTTAAGGTGGAGAGGGGGTTAGTTTTCAACAGACAGATTACATTGTAGACAAGACGAAGGCGTTTTATTCTTTGCTCAGAGTAGGCAACAATACATTCAACCCTCCGACTCCCGGAAATTTTTTATAGCACATACTAAACCTTTGTTTTTTCAGAAGAAAGAAAACTTACTTTTGCAGGAAACTAAACCATTTTTCTTGAAAATTAATTTTAATACATATTTTGCATTTCCTGACATATTTAATGTTTATGTACGATTTTACATGCAAAAATACTTCTCATCTCGCACGTATGTCTACTTGTTAACTACCTGTTTTCTTTCCTTGGACTTATCTCTTCAATTATCATTGATTATTCTATCTCCTGTTCTCTTGTAATTTGAAAATTTACCAAACTTGGTGAAATTGTGTGAAGCGGTCTGGACGAGACAGTACGCTATTTGAGGTTTTTACCATCACTCGCGCGAACGCAAATTCATGTAATATATGTAAGCTCTGTGCGGGTAATAGCTGTTCGCTGAAGAAGAACATTGTGAATACAAGGGGGATGGCGGAGGGATGTTTTTGTCGATAAAAATATTCAATTTGTTGCTGATTTTTTAAGAACTCAAGAAAAATTTGATTATTATGTGATATCCTTGCATATACATGTGCATTTTTAATTCTGTATGAATTATTTATAAATCATAATCATTTAATAAATGGTAAAAAAATGTGTAAAGTAACAGCAAAACAGTTCAAACGCAAAACCATACGCTATTCAGAAATACAAAAATATTTAATACATTTTGATCCCGGGGTCCATACGGACTCCATCGGTAGTCGGTGCTATATTTTAAGAAATGCAATAATTCAAAATAATTTTTAAAAAGGGTACTGATGTTACAAGAGGAATAAAAGGAGCAGTCATAGCATATCAATCATTTTCCTTGATAACGGCCCCTTATGTATGTCGCGAGAGATGCTCTGGGGTCCGTACGGACCCCACTGGTAGACGGGGGGTTAATATTGAAAAAAAGGTCAATCAACAATTTAAAGGAGCAAATGTGCTCCTTTAAATCTATGTTCACCTATGGTTGTGAGTTATGGTACAGTTCTGAGAAATGTAAAGTAAAAGACAGTTTGAATACAACGGCTAAGTCTTCTACGGCTCAGTGGGGCACATCGGACCACAACAGTTGCTCTGAATGTTATATAGGCAATGTTACCAACCGATAAACTAATTCAAACGTTAGTACTACGAGCAATACTGAACAGAGATGGGCACGTAATAAGAGATGGGAAAACCATGAAGGCGGTATATAATGGTTGGAGAAAATATTGAACAGACATTCTTTTGCAAATGTGGCAAATAGAGACAAGGAAAGAGCGTGATCTCTATGAAATTAAACTGGATGTATAATTTGCCGAAAATAATAAACAATCGTTCGTGACAAACCCAGGAAATGACTCAAATGTCAACAGGACACGGGGATAATAAGACTTATTGGATACGATTTAAGGTATTGACATACGCAACGTGAGATTGCGACAAAGACGATGAAACAAGACACCATATGATTTGGGATTGAGAGCTTTTTGGCCAGAGCGAGCTAGATATATGATGTAGAGTAACTGATAATGTATGTTGCACAGAACCAGTAATAATAAATATAGAACGGTGTAAATGTTTTCAGGAATACGTAGTCGGGATATAAAGAATTAAAACAGGACTAGAAAGCTAGAGGTAGAGAATACGCCCACCTTCCCGCAGTGGAGACGGGATCCATTTGGTGGCAAAGCGAAGTCATGTTCAAGAGTTATATCTAGAAATAAGAAAACAAACATCTATACAGAATGTCGCAGAATGACTTACGATGGGAACGCGACATGAAAGAAAAAAAATGAAAAAAAACAGAGCTCTCTGGTGTACGAGGTAAAACTGTCCAACCTAGTTTTGTGATTTGTGGAGAAGTCATCGAAATATGGAACCAATCTTGCACAAATTTGTGAATATCCAAGAGTGTGATTAATTACACCACCGCTTTCTTTGCTTACTGACTGCTTCAGCGTAAATAGTTAAGTCGTAATGCTTCGATAATTTCGAACGGCGTCATCATTACGTTGCAACATGCCCAGCGTCACAGTCGTGGCTGGTCTCCTTCCCGCGCCAAATACTCGAAGTTTCCAGAAACGCTTTCTCAAACTCCCACAATCTTTTCCCAGCGACCAACCGTACTCCTATCGTCAAATGCATATTCTCCGCACAAACGTTAGTAAATATTAACCAGCGTTTCATTTTCCGCTAACAAAACTTCAATTACACCTCATAGTCTGTAACCCGTATCATTCTCAGAGGTCATTTTTAAACCTTCCTGCAGCCATGCCATCCACCAGAAAAAATAAAAACTGCGCACATAGAAGAGGGAAACTTCAAACAACTTCAGCCTGAATTTCATACTTCTAGAACTTTTTGGGCTGAAAAATAAAGATGGGGTATTACTTATCGGTCAACTCTTGTATAAAGACGTGAATAGGTTCTTATTTGCAACGTAACTATTTTATTTGTAAGGGAACTATAATTTACCTTCACAAAAACAATTCCTTTTTTAAAGAAATGTTCCGGTAAGACGCGAAATCATTCGTATTAGTACTTTCAACTAACACCATTTTGAACTCAGAAATTAAATTAAAATTTCCCCACTAAAGAATCTTAGGCCATAAACATATTATAGGTGTCTATGACGACTACAAGAGCAATTAAAAGATTCATTGGTACTAGAATCAAACATTTTGTTCTTTATTTCATGTAAAAAAATTAGTACCATTTCAAATAACCGAATGATATTCAGCAACACGCTTAAAACAATCATTGTTAATAAAAATATTCGTTTTACTGTTCATATCGAATAGTTTCAAAATGATAGTTCAAATAAGAAGATATAATCTCATCTACACTAACTATAAATTGGTTGCAAAAGTATTCCAAGGCATTCATACGTCAGATATCAGTAGAAACGTAAAATTCACAACCAAAACTACAACGTGAACGAAGCTCGTTCGCTAAAGTTTCCGTAATTTAAAAAAATGCAGGGTCCTAGAAAGAAAAAGAATATTCCACCCGTTTCGCGCACAATTCTGAGTTAGTGACGTCCGACGAAGCAAACAGCACATGCGGGCAAGCGATTCGCGATCGTTATCAGTGTAAAGCGCAAGCATGGTAAGGGGGCGCTACAAGTACGCAATCAAATCATTCAGCAGCACCAAAATGGTATTTCGCAGCGCCAAATTTGTCAAACGTTCAGCTTGACACTACAGTGTGTAGTATTATAAAACGTTTCACTGTAACTGGAAATAGGTGTCCCGGTAAGGCTTCCGGTCGGAAGCTAACGTTGACGGTTCGGGAAGTACGCCTATTTCGTCGACATGTTCGTAAAAATACGCACTTGGCAGTCGCAGACCTAGTCACATGGGTAAGACAAAGTTCTGGAAAGACTATTTCCGAAGCATCTACGCGACGATATATCAAAAGGTGTGGCTACGCATTCTACGAAATTAAACGTACGAAATTTCTCACTTCATCGAATAAACGTCGGCGTGTTGCGTGAGCTACATCTCACCTCAGGTGGACCCCATCTCAGTGGAAAAAGGTACTGTGGACAGATTAATCCATTTTTCAGGTTTCATATGGAAATATTGATCGAAAGGTTATTAGGAAGAAGGATGAAGCACACGATCCATCCTGTTGCACGCGAGTGGTTCTGAAGCCAAGTTTTGTAGTGGTGTGGGGTTGCATGGCAGGGAATGGGGTTGGCAATTTGCATTTTTGTACAGGTACGCTAAAGGCTCCGGTCTATATAAGTATTCTTGACGTGAATCTATGTCCATTAGTGCAGCAATTGTTTAGCAGAAAACTATATTTTTTCCAACAAGATAATGCACGGCCACATATGGCGAAGATAACACAAACATAGCTTCGTAAGAAACGTGTCGGTTTTAGAGTGGCCAACAGCAAATCTGGATCTCTCTCCTATAGAGAATATTTGGAGAATTCTTAAGAGGAAGAATTCTTAATGGGTCAGCGTCGTCCCCACAATATAAAACAATTACAGGATTATCTCCAGCAGGAATGGGGAAAAATTCCTAGACACATTGAGCCGTTTAGTGTCGTCTTGCCTAAACGTCTCGCGTAAAGGTGACGTTACCCCTTGCTAATCGAACCGAACGAACATACTTGACTTTCGTTGTGCAAGGGAACACTTGCACCGTTTATCATCTTGCTTTAAATCTGTTATCATATGTTTTGCTTTAAACTAACACAAATTCTGTTACAATGTTATATTCTATGTACTTGGTATTCGTGGAGCGTTAGCAACATTATCAAAAAATGATAAATTAAAACACGTTTGTATGTTGCTCATGGTTTTATTGTTAGAAAGCCTTTTCCGCTGCATAGCAGCTATCGTTAGTAACACACACACGCACGCGCGCACACACACACGCACGCGCACACACACACACACACACACATATATATATATATATATATATATATATATATATATATATATATATATATATATATATA
>NNCF01129428.1:194818-205335 GCA_002313205.1 Laupala kohalensis
CAATGGTTCCACTACAGGAAAACGCTATTGACGAATAAATCCATTAAATTTAATCACCATTAGTCTAGTACAATAAAACCCCTCATGCTATTCCCCTCAAAAGAAACACACATAAATGGTAGCCAATGATAACATATTCACTAACACATATAAAATCTCTCCCTCAAAAAAAACTAAAAATACACTGAATTTAACAATAACATAATTCTATCAACATTTAAAATCTCTATTTGCACAGATCAAGTCCACAGTTCGAGTCCTCTTTTATGACTTATGCCACACTATTCCTTACGCGCAAGCGCATTACGACGTCGGTTAAACATCACCAACCGTCGTAAAAATACCTCTTAAGATGACCAACCACGGCAGACCGTAGAGAGTAGTGTCCTCGCAAGGTCGACCAGGCTCCGATCTCGGGCGATCGCTGACGGTGTCATCAACGACGGCTACCGGAAGTTGCTCCTTTCATCATCTGCGGGCTCGGGGCCTTCAAGCGCAGCGTCGGCCTAACTTCGTTCATTCTGAATAGTCCCCCGGAAATTGTTTGCCCGTGGCTCGGATCGGGAACAATTTATCAGATTTGTCCGATGTTCAAAAAAAATCGGCAAATAATTGACACGAGCGCAGCATCTTCAAAAATGAAGTGCTAGTGTTTAGTGCGAAATCTCGAAATACTTGTCTCAGAGTATTAACGCAAACATGTCCGTGAAGAAAATCTCTTACAATGTCTTCGCGCCAAAAAAAATCTCGCTTCCTGTGATCTGGTCTGATATCACAAGTTCTACAACTCCAACAAGTTTCAACAACGAGAAGAAACGAGGAGAAGCTCCGAGAGCTGACGCCGAAAACTCAAAAAGAAAAAGATCTTATAATTTCATTTTTCATTCCTTAAATGGTCTTCCTCCCTTCCTATACCTCTCTTTCCACTTCCAAGTCTTCCAAATTTTGAACTTCACGTGACCGAAAACTTCCAATGCCAAAACGGTTCCCCCTTCTTAAGCCTAAATTCTGATTGGGAATTTTGAATGATTTCGAATAATTTCCAACGCTTTTTCTTCCAACGCTTTTTACTGACAAGTTGGTTCTTGCTCGTACACCCTCGCGTATCCTGGGTTATATGGTCGGGTTGGGTCGCTTTACCCACCCCCTCGCTAACTCGCTATTTCTAAAAAGCCATAAATTTTTTTCTACAACAAAGAGCCGACAGCGGGTTGCCGCACCATACCAGATGCGAGTGTCCCTTCGTCATCTCTCAACAATAGACCCTTAAATTTCTAGAGAGTCGTAAGACTTCCCTCCTTCGTCCGTTCTTTGAATTTCATACGCCCGAACGAGGATGATTTTATTATTTTAATTACGAAATTATTCAAATATATATATATATATATGAAAATGACAATAATAAAAACATGAAAGTATACAATAATTGAGTAAAACAATATCGAAGGAAGTGTAATTTATTTTGTTGAAACAAAGAAAAGATAAGAACAATGAATAAAAGAAAACAAATACAGTGAGCAAACCGACAAAATTACACACCTGATTATTGAGTAAAATTTTTGGCAAGTGCGCAAAGCGCGCCGAACGGGGATCATTATATGGAAAGTGAAAGAGGGTTGCGGAGTGGGCGGGGCTGTCGGAGTTTTCCAGAAACTGGCGGCAGAAGACGGAAAGAATTTCTCAGGGTTTTAACTGTTGGGAGTAGGGTGCAGTGTCCTGGAGAGTTGGGGGCTGAGAAGGAAGGAATTTGAGGGCTAGTTTCACGAGAGGGGAGTGAAGTTCAGGGATTTGTTCATTTAATAGGGAAATGTTTTTTTTAGAATAGTATGGATATGTAAAATTTCTAATTTGATCCGGGGCCAAAATCTATTTTATACTTCTAAAATATAAAAATCCTTCTCAATGTTAGATGTGTGTGTTTTCTACTAGGTGATTGGCGAAGTGTGAGACTTAGTGTTATTTTTTCATGTGGTCTTGTACCCTTTGTTTGAACAAGATGACTGCCCCACGTACACGGAGGGACAATCACTGCATGTGAGAGCATACACTCCACTTCGGAGGAGATTGGGGGGTGGGATCCTTAGTGTATAATAAGGTGGAGTTGAGTGTTTGTGGAGAGAAGGTAGTGTGAATGTTGAAATGTTTTAATGAATTAGCTATTTTAAGTGAGAGAGGGCCTATGAAAGGGATTGCATTTCTGATTTGAATATTATTGTTTGGAGTAAGTGATGTGAGATTCTTCGTGTGATAAAATCTAACTTTCTTAGTGATTATATTATCAATGAGAGAGGTATTGTAGCCATTGTTTGATGCTATAAGTTTTATTGTATCTATTTCTTTTTTGATTTTATCTGGTGAGAGTGGAATGGTGAACAGACGTTGGACCATGGAGTGGAAGGCAGCGTGTTTGTGTGAAGGAGGGTGTTGTGGAGAATTGTGTATGGTAGTGTCTGGAAATGTGTCTTTCCTGAATATGTCAAACTGGTGGCGATTGTTTACTAAAGAAATAGAGAGGTCTAGGAAACAGTGTTCTATTGTCATTTTCAATTTCCGTGGTTAATGTTATGTTAGGGTGAAGTGAATTGAGTAAAAATGTCAAGTTATCAGTGTGTCCCTCTCAAAGAGTGATAACGTCATCTACGTAGCGGTACCAATAAATGTTAGGTAGAAGAAAATGTCCAGTCATAAATTCAACATTCTGCCTACCTTAAACTTTCACCCAAGACTAAAAAATCTTTCCACAACTTCATTGTCTCGCGATGAAATATCTTTATTAGAAAACGGTTTAAAGTATAACCTTCCCTGCAATCCCAACAGTTCTTCCATGAAAAATGACTTGTGATTCTGAAATTTTGTGTTTTCATTGGACAACAAATGTTGATGGGGTCTTTGTTTAGGTGTATGATGTCATTGGACTTCATGAAATCATACATTTTGTTAGAGAATCATTGTGGTCCAAAATGAAGGTAGCGTTCGTTGCCCTTGTCCGCATTAATGATGATTAAACCCTCATTTAGAGTTTTTTCTCTGAGGTTATTAGCAATAATCAGTTCAGAATGATTGTGTTGAGTAGAAGGCTTTTGTAAATGTTGTTGTATGGTGTTAGTGATAATTTGTTTTTGTAGATAAGTGGATTTTAATTTAGTTAGAACGTTATCAGTGTAAATACAAACATTTTGGACCATAATGATTACATGAAGGCAGTTTGTGATCTCGTCAAAGTTGAACGTGAACATAGTGGGTAAAAATATTTTAAATTCAAAAATCCATATTTTCAACTCAGAAATTTCAAAAACAACTGGAAAGTGTTTCTTCGGATATTAGTACTGTGTTTGATGAAATTTGGTCTGTAGAGACATCCTTTTGTATTTCATAAACAAGAAATGTCTTGGTGCAAGTAAATAATTCTTTTCGATAAATTAATCTCAATATCCTTTCTCAATGTAACTACAACTTATCAAACCGTTCGTGAATGGTAAATTTTTACAGAACAATTCAATATCCCTTGACGTAGAATTGTAACCCATCAAAAAATACAGGAATAATAGGAAAAAACTTTACCTGTAAGATTCCACAGAGCACTGAGTGTAAATTTAATAGTAATGTCCACGCAATTTGTCAGTACTTTACTTTTCACGATGGCCAAAAGTTTCTTCATGTACTGAGGCTGGGATCCCAATTTTGATGTTTCTTCGGTAGATATTTTTGCTGCTACAAGAACATTTAATACATGATATACATCAAACATAAATAACATTTAAACAAAAATTACATACGTAGTGAATACTTCATTACACCAATATATCAATGTCCCAGATAATCCTGTTGAATGAGTAATATTGACCTCCTTAGGAGTTCATATATTTTGTTTATTCAATTACATAAAAAATTTCAACTTATGGTTGATTTTCCCTCTACTCTGCTCAAAATAACTAATTCCATGATAATGATAGCGTAAGAAATCATCAATATAATAAATTCGTCAATGTAACAGAATATGTAATTTTGGACAGTAGGAAGACATATGTAAAGTAATTAAAACGTCTATACATAATAAAAAATAGAAAAAGAAACACTTAAAAGTCATTCTACGTGAACGACGAAGGCAAAAGTGTTTCGTCCAATATTATACCACCATACAAGTAATTCCTGATATCGTCTGAGAAATCAGCAGAAAACATTGTATTTTGTCATTGCGAGTGCAAGATTTCGAGATATTTGCTTATAATTACACAATTACCAAAGAGAATATACTAAAACTTGCAAGCAAGATAAGGGAAAGTATAATAAATATTCCTGCAGCTTTTAGTAGAGCTAGTCAATAGCAGTGGCTCGTAGAAACCAGAAAACTTAGAAAAGTGCAGAAATTCTTGACTCATATTGCAGCACAGAATATACTCGCTAAAAGAATTCTTTCTCCCGTGTGATCTAGAGGAGCTTTATAGTACATAGTGTAAAGTGTATAGTATAGTATAAAGCCCACTGACATAGTGTACAGTGGGCTTTATAGTACATAGAAATATAGTGATCGATATGAAAGCACCGCTACCGATTTAAAAATGACGAACTATAAACCTCGAAAATTGCCCACTGTATCGCAAAGGTTAGGAGTATATAAACCAGATTTGGCGCGGAGCTGAAAGGGCTTAGTAAAAACCTCCTAAGACAATCTAGTGTATTTAATAAGCTTTGTCAAAAAAAAAAAAGGTACAAACTGCGTATGATCACGTGAAGAACAATAAACTAATTTACTCTCCGGAAGCAAGCAAGGGACCATACCATCAATTCCGATCAAGGGTCCTAAGGCAGAGGCAGATTTAACATTTCAACACACTCCTAAAAATACAAATGTTTCGGTACGTGTTATAATATTAACATAATACCCAGAAACTTATATTTAATAATAATAATAATACTTATTTTACTGCAATTGGGCAGATCTTGCCCGGTGGCAGTATATAAGATATAATAAGTAATGAAAAACAACAAAGTAATTTCACAAGTACGTATTATTATAAAACTATAGGTTATTCGCCAAGTATTGATCATAAATTGTAACTATTAAATAACACTGAATTCGAGATTTATTATTTCAATAGATGCCGTCCCTACTATCGGATTTTTTAAATATAGACCCCTGACTTCTAATAGCTGTGGAGAGTACAACAAAAATCGCAGAAAAACACAGTTACCGCCATGATTTTTAAGTTTGTTTTGCATCTATAAAAGTGAAAAATTTGTTTTTATGAACGAATATTATTTTTTTAAACCTGAAATGTTTCAAAAAGCGTGATACTTTTATGGTTCATGCCGAAGCTTGAAATTAATAAATGTCACAAACACAACCTTGATCATTCGCTGAACAGAAATAATTTTTGTCACTCAGTTTTTTTTATAAAAAGTAATGTGTTCGACGTATCGGCAAAAACCGTAAACATGTCATGTTTTTTGAAACATTTCAGGTTAAAAAAACTAATATTCATTCATAAAAACAAATTTTTCACTTTTATATATGCAAAACAAACTTAAAAATCATGGCGGTAACTGTGTTTTTCTGCGATTTTTGTTGTACTCTCCACAGCTATTCGAAGTCAGGGGCCTATAATAAAAAATCTAATAGTAGGCAACGGTCTAGCGAGTCCGTATAAAAAATTCGCCTCTACCCGAAGGAAATCCTAAGAAAAACCCGGGTCAGAATGGGGCCACAGAATTAATGTACACAACCGTGTCAACGTTGAGTACATATAAAACCAAACTAATATGAATAATAAGATACAATACAAGCATGCAGGAAAATACTTTTGAAATTGTTATCAGATATTTTTTATGTACAGCAATGGCGTGTTAAAGTACAAGACGACATAAAGGTTTATTAAAATATAAATTATCTTACGTTGTAGAAGCACTGGTGCAATAGATTCAGTTTAATATCTTCTATACTTTTGGACAGGGAATTATATGGCCCCTTTTGGCAATGAGCCGTTGACACTCTAGGGCGATGAATATTATTCCTATTGCGAGTATTGTGTTCGTGAACAAGACTGATTGGTTCGTGAACTAGACAAGGGTGACGTTTCAGTAATTCGGTCTTAACAAACACGACCGTTTCATAAATATAAATGCAGGGAAGTGTTAAGATATTTAATTCCTTAAATAAACGTTTACAAGAGTTTCGGGGCTGAGATTTACAAATCCGAACACTCATCTTTTAATTCTGAAATTTTTGACGCCCTGACCGGAATTGTCTAGAAGATAATGCTATGCTATTTTCAGGTTGGCGGGCTTTTTAATCCCTTCGTATGGTTTATAGGTATTCCACATCCTTATATTTTTTATTTGAATTTAAATTTATTTTCTCAAGCTTGATATTTTTTCTATAAAGTTGTAAGGCAGGAAGGAAAATTACTCTTTATCTGTGGAAAGGGAGAGAGAAGAAAAACAACAAAATAGAATAGAAAGTACAAATTTATTCATAAAAATGAATTGTATATTAATATTATATCAATGATACAGAACTTCAAAAACATCTCAGTCTGCTTTTCTCATATACTGTAGTAAGAATTTTTTTCAAACACACAGGAAATGATAAAATACATGTTTTATTACACACAATACACTCAGTTTTGCACGAGATTTGTTAAATACACTAAGAGAACAAATTGAATAATCACATTTATTGATCAGTTTTATTAACAACAATTAAGACTACAATACCCATGTAATTTTCAAGTGCACAAATGTTTCGTAGTATTTTTTATATAACATGTTCTATATTCAACCCAAAATTAAATTCTCAACTAAAAGTTAACATTTCACAAGGTCAAACCTGGAAATGAGACCTTTTTTAACATTAAAGCAGCAAATAAAGATGTGAAGAATGATACTCTAATCAAATCACGACACGAAACTAACATTATAAACATTAAGAAACTAAACATGATTTACGCAACAAAAATTAAATTCTTCTTTATAATATTGTTCTAAAATTTGTATTCATCAACGCTTTCTCTGACTGTCATATCTCATTATCCTTATAAGAACACCGAGCCTTATTATAGACAGTCAGAAAACAACTTAGATTCACATTAAAAATTCATCATCTCTTTATTTCATCATAATGTAAATATTAGGGTTTACCGTAGTTGACAACGTTTCGAGGCTCTAATTTTGGCATTTGACATTTTAACACTTATATTATCAAAAATCTTACAAATATCAGCTTTAATACAAGGTATATATGGTAACACCACATATTTAATCTTTTCAAGTTGTCTACTATCAAGTTGTCTTATGTACATTAAAATATTTCCAAATCATTCTATTATATAATCTCTCAGAATTATTATGCATGAGTATATCTTTAATAATATCTATATTTTTATTTAAAAATTCCGGATGTGATATCTTACTAACTATGTAGTAATCCAACAACAACAACACTTTTCTTATGTGCCATGCTATGATTCGATATATAATTCATTAGTTTGTCAACACTACTTGGTTTCCTAAACAAGTATGTTAAAATTTCTCATGAGTTATTAATGATCTTAACATCAAGAATGTTTATACATTTATTATCTTCAATCTCGAATGTAAATTTCAGATCACAAAAATTATTAAAATCATTTAAAAACTTAAAAATCTCATCATCTCTAACAATCATAAACGAATCATCAACATATCTCATATACATTCTGACATCAATTTTTTTCAAACATACTTCTTATCCCACTCTCTGCTGGGTCATAGGCCCAAAAAATTCCAACCACCGACCGCACGTATTCATGTGGGCAGCCTGCCCCGGGATTCGGTGGAAGAACAGATCCTTGTTTTTCCACCTCGTGGTCCTACAGAGAGTGCATTTATTACTGTAATATTTCAAAAAATACAATTAATACCACTTCATAGAATACGTTAACATACTATACACTCCACGAAAAAAAAATTACTTACCCGGGCGAAGACATTTCGGCTCTAGTCCACAAAAACAATCAAAAAACCTCGCTCACAAGAACCACTCGACCGCACTGCTCGCGAGTCAGCAGCAATATGGTGAATATGGCGGTTGCTTTCGTTAGCTTTCGAATCAAAGTTCTGAAGTGTTGAATAAGAGCGATCTAGCTGTTGCAAATGTCACTATTACAGACTTCACTAGCGATATCTGGTGGAACTTTTAAGCAGAAAAGTCGACCATAGCCGCCTATAAAGCGTCTCCCCCCTGCTTCCGCCTAACCGTGACTTGGGTGAGGAAATTGGAAAGGAGAGGTGTTGGGTTGCCATGGAACTTATGGTACCGAACTTATGGTCTGGTGTAGGTGAGGGTAACCCCATTTATCTAAAGCATTCAATGTCATCGATTACGAAATTCTTTTCAAAATTGCGATCTTTTGGCATTCGTGAACTTGAACATCAATGGCTAACTTCCTATTGAATAGATAGATATCAACAGGTTCGAAATATCATTTACTAAAAATAAAGTCCTTGAGCATTGCCTCTTAGAAACAAAGCCACTTACTCACAGAGTTCCTCGGCCCAAAAGCAAGGTTCAATCCCCGGCCCAAAATTCTTTTTGTTGTAAGTGAACATGTCATCCTCCACATCAGATTGCAAAATGTTTTTTTTTTGCTGATGATACTAATTTAATACGTAAACACGCCAACGCTCAAAAAGTTTTGGCTAACTTTTCGGCTTGGCTCCATGCAAATCGTCTCATTGTGAACACTGACAAAACAGTGTCTATGCCATTTCACAATAGTATCACAAAACCTTTACCCCAGACTTCTCTTTCTTTAAACGGAACACAATTCAAAACTATTACGAATACAAAATTCTTAGGTCTCCATATTCAAGACAACCTTAAACGGAATTGTCACGTTGACAATCTTAATTCCAAATTAAGCAAATTGTGTTACGCATTCCGAATCTTAGTTAATATTGTTAATCCACGTATTTCCCGTTGCATACATTTCGCAAACGTTTACTCCCATTTACGATACGGCATTATCTTCTGGACAATTCCGGTCAGGGCGTCAAAAATTTCAGAATTAAAAGATGAGTGTTCGGATTTGTAAATCTCAGCCCCATGCACATTCGACTGCGAGAATTCTGTTCACATAAGTGCAATCAGAAGTTCAACCCTTCATCCAGAACAAAAGAATAGTGATAGCACACTATAAGGAGACACTCGTCGTACCCGCGGGTGGTTCTCGCTCTGATTACAAGTAATTTCTGAAAAAACTATCTATCTTTTGCGAGTAAAGTTTCTTATTAAAATAACATTCAAACTATCTCACGTTGATTCAAACATTCAAACTCCCGCACTTACAATTATCTTACAATATTGCAAATTGTGTGAAATGCGTTAAATGCATTATTATGGAATGGAACAAAATATTAAATAGATGCAACCATTATCATCATAAATAAATTTTCTTCTAATCAAGCAAATATTATGATTTATCCAGACTCAAATTATGAAACACAAATATGAAATCATGAATATATTTACAATAAAATGGAAATGCATTTAAAGAATCGCAAAAATAATGTTCAAAATATACTTTACTTCTTATTTGAAACAAAGTTATGTAGACAAATTTGGATAAAAAATCTAAGACATCAGCATCGACCCTGGAACCTTCCGCTCTCGAAGCTCTCGACTTAACCCCTTTACCACCGAGGAATACATAAAGAGCTACATATAAGAGCTTATAAAACATCAAAGAGCTTATCGCTAATAGCATAAATTTCTAAATCTTAACAGTATTATTTGATTATATATGCAGACATTCAGTCATGCATTTATTAATAATTGCAGTTAACATAAGTTTGAAAACTGAAATAAGAAATTACTTTGAGGGAACACAAAAGCTAAAGAATCAATAGTTGGAAAACTGTAATAATCGAAAATTCTAATACTTATTAACATAATGAAACAAACATAGATAAATGCAATCAATAGTTGCTTGCTTAATAATATAAGATTTATATCAACAGTTAAAAGGAACACAATATATCAAGTTGTTACAAAACGCAAGATCCGACTCATCATGGAAGCAGTCATCCATAACTTCGAGTTACTACTTATTTTTAAAGAAACCAAGCATTTTTAAGAGAAGTGTTTAATACAAAAAAAATCAATTATTTTCTTTTAATTCATAGCCTTTGACTTTTTCATTACTTCAATAGTAAACAACTTATATTATACGTAACGCGTCTGATAAAATTCTACAATCCTCCGTATTAAATTCGTTAGTACGGAATGGCAAGGGTTTAACATAAAACATGGAAGTCATCATTATCGTCAGACATTATTACTCTTCCCATATGTCGAATTACAGAATGTCAGCTAAATCGTGAGTTGATTCTAACGCAAGCAATCACAAATTTTACCGTCAGCACAGCGAAAGACGGTTTGGTATCGTAATCCAATGTTATCTTAAGGCGTAATCTTCATGTTTCTACGACTAGTAGAAATATCGAAGTATCGGTTGCATTGTGATTATATATATATATAT
>NNCF01129428.1:210540-230751 GCA_002313205.1 Laupala kohalensis
CACCATCGCGCCAATGGTGGTCGCTGAAGCATGTCCAAAGATTACGGTGTCCGAGGACTGGTGGCGCAGTACCAGTCCCCAGCTCGGGGACGTGGGTTTGCCAAGCCCATACTCACTCGAAACTGAGTTCCCTGCGGGGGAAAGAAGAAAAAAGAAAAGAAGAAAGAGAAGAAGAGGAAAATGAAAGATACCCTAGCTCTAATAGCGTCGGGATCGAAAGGAACAAGAGGTGACCAAGGGTGGTCAGTATAGATAAAGGAAGGAGCATGGCACAAGCAAGTGGAAGCAGTGCCACACTCAGCTCGGGGCCCCGTGTTCGCCAAACACATACTTACCAGTTGTAAGCCCCCTGGGAGGAGGAAGAGAAGAATAAATAGAGGAAAGAGAAGAGGAGGAAAATGAAAGATACCCTAGCTTTAATAGCGTCAGGATCGAAAGGAACAAGAGGTGACCAAGGGAGGTCAGTATAGATAAAGGAAGGAGCATGGCACAAGTAAAATTCTAATTCTCTCTAATTAACAATTTAATTGAACTTTCTTTTAATTACAACAATTCACTGACTTTACATGGCTTAATTCTATGAGCAACAGAGTTCAGTCATGGCACTGATTTAGTCCAGAGTTCGTGCTCTTTGGATAACTGATGCCAATTACTTAATGATGCGCAAGCGCAACACGATGTTGGTTTTAACATTTACCAACAATCGCACAATACCTCTGAAGATGACAGACCATGGTAAGCCGTAGAGGAGGGTCCCCGCAGAAGTCAGCACGGCTGCAATCTCTGGCATCTGCTAACGGCGTCGATCAGCGTCAGCATTTACCGCGTCCGTCCAATTACCACCCGAAAATGATTCGTGCGTGGTTGGGATCGAGGTCGTCTTATTGACTCGTCCCGATGATCAATTANTAAAGATCCACAATTACACTTCGAACGCGAAATTTAACATCTGACAAAACACATCAGAAAAATCGAGCGATCTGAGCTGCATGAGCACGATTTGAAAACATATGCTAGCGCGATCTGAGACTCGAGTCTGAGCTCCGACGAAACATAAGTATGAACGATCTCCTACTAAACAAGTGAGCTATCTGAGCGACACATGTATGAGAACGATCTGAAAAACTTCTGAGACTGACGAACATCTATCAGGTCCGATGAAAAACATGTATCTCAGAGCGATCTGAGAAACATCTGAGCACCGATGAATAACATGTATGAGCGATCTCCGACGAACTTGTATGAGACTGTCTGAAAAACTCGTATTTGAGACCTATCTGCGATACAAGTGAGAGTACGAGAAAAAACTCGAGTGAGCTATCTGAGCGACACGAATGAGCTATCTTAGCGACACGAATGAGAGTGAAAATTTCTTTGCCATTCCTTAAATGGGCTTTATCCCTTCTCTTGCGTACTCTTCAAAATTTTGAATCCCACGTGATCGAAACTCCTAATGCCAAAACGATTCCCCCTTTTTACGCCTCGACTCTGATTGGAAATTTTTTAAAGGGTTTCAACTACTTTCTAACGTTTTCTCTCAACGACGTTTTACTTTCAACGATTTTCCAAACAAGCTAGCACTTGTTTCTACCCTTCGCGCATCTGGGGTTTATTTGGTCGGGGTTGGGTCGCCTTCCCCATCCTAACTTGCAATTTCTAAAAAGTCATAAATTTGTTTTGATGCCAAAAGAAGCCGACGAAGGCCTGCGCCGCACCCGGATGCGACCGCTGCCCGCCGTCGATCTCCAACGGCCGTCCTTTTAAATTTCAGTATTTCATTATTTCGGATGATTAAATGAACAATTAATTCCTGAGTTATTCAAATCTCACAATGTATTCTTGTTAACGGCCAGCTAAGGACCACGATAATGCGCGCTGGTAAGGCTCATTTCACCAGACACACATTGTGAATATGGGGGAAACCGCATCCAGACAGAATCCAGATATATATTCTGTTTCCCAGTATTACAATTGCGGTGTTGAGTCGCAGAGGGTGAACTTTTCAGAAGTCGCAGCTATATGAATTGAGAAAAAATTTTCTTGCCCCCTCCGGGAATCGAACCCGAGATGACTTAGTGACGAGCGAGAACGCTGCCACTTTCGCCACGGAGGGGCATATATATATATATATATATATATATATATATATATATATATATATATATATATATATATATATATATATATATATATNGTGTGTGTGTGTGTTACGATCCCACTTAGACAGTGGAAAACCTTCATTTATTTCACTGCCCCAACTATGGCTTCGACTGCAGTCAGAAACATCTTGGGCAGCGGAAAGGCCAATTTGACGTTTCTCAGCAGCACCTTACATGTTTTTAAGCACTACTTTGAATAGTGTTACAGAAGTCGTGACAAAAAAACGGACAACACACTCTCCTTGAAATTAGCGGGGAAATGGAATAATTGTATTATATTTGCATACAGGAGACCCATCACATTGTGATATCATAATTCGAACTTCCACGCAGATTAGTTCCAATTCGTAAATGATTTAAAAAGTAGTTCTGGAAACTTATTTCCTGATTATATGTGATTTCAACGTGAGAATTGGTTTGCAAAATGTATCTGCATCTCTGAATGATGTAGGAGGAACGTGTGACTGGAGACACCTACGTAGAGCCAGCAAAGATGCGATCACCGCCAGAGGCGGACAAGAACGGTTAAATTTGTTGATTTGAGTTAGATAAGTTAAACGGGATATACGATGAAGACGTGGAAGGGCGTTGCACATTTATTAATAGAAAAGTAGCGGTATTGACGTTGCGCTAGAAAGGAACAGTCGAACGATTAGTGAACTTCAAAATAGGAGACAAGTCCCATCTCCCATTCAACATTCTTTTCAAGTTAAAATTGAACGAATCCATGCAACATCTAAAACACGTAGCATGTCGCCAAATGACCCGTTACAAATGAGAGGGAGGAGGGCGATAGACGGGTAAAGCAGGTAAAGAAACGTAAAGAAAAAGAAGGAAAATAGGTTTGACTCACAATGTTACAATAACCGCAGAAGAGCTTCCAAAGCTCTGCAAATTTATCGTAAACTTGGCACTCAGGCAGCACGTAGAATGTATGTTACATATTCACAAGAATATATATCTTTAACCATAGATAAGAAAAATCGTTGGCAAGCAAATAAAGTCAAAATAATATAAAGGATTTTTAAAACGACAAAGGGAAACGCAGTCTAAAAAAATTATCGCAAAAAAATGTTCAACGATAAAAAGTAATATAACACCTGATCTGGGGTTTGAATATTAAAAAATATTCTTTGCCATCAAAAATCGATGCAGTTAAGCGAAGGGAAAGTCGAGTTTTAGAGTGGGTTGACGAAGTAGATTGTGTTATGTCATACGACGATATAAATGCTTTGAATTCAACAAAATACAAAAAAAGAGAGGATTGATGGATATCCAGATCAATTTATTAAGGAAGTGTAGTGGTTACAATGGAACGCACTTGTCGGACTAATTATATACTAGACACAGCGGTGTATCGGTTAGTTTGGACTAAATATATTCTGATACCTATCTTCAAACGAAAAAGAAATATTAACTCATCAACAAACTATCGCGGGATCTCGTTACTACCGATTTTGGGAAAAACATTTTGTCGCCTAATAATCGAAAAAAAATGGTGTGACAAAAACAAGGTTATATCTCCTCACCAAGTCGGTTTCCCGGAGGGAGTTTCTACTATACATAACGTTGTCACCCTAGACATTATATTATTTTGTGAATTCGCCCTAGGATATATTATTTTGCGAATTTGCCGATTTAAAAAAAATCATTCGACTACGACAAAAGGGAAAAGCTATGGGCCAAACGTACGAGTAAGGGAATTTGTGCTAAAATTATAAACTTGATTCATGAAAAGTTCAAGGATGTTAGTTTCTGTGCCAGATATGAAAGCGAAGACTTAATGAGTAATGTAAGAACACTGCTAGTAAACAGGGTTGCGTATCACCTCCAAAATAATTTGCTTTGTTTATCAATGAAATTATGGAAAAGCTGAATCGAGCGAATATTATGTCACCTCAGTGGATCATGTGTCCCTTGAATTCTTTACGCCCCAGTATCTGCTCGAAATCAATGAAGTGACCCCAAGAGGGTTCAAAAAAACTTGAATTGTCACTTGGAACTGTCACTTAACGTCAATGCAACGGAAACCAAACTTATATTCTTAAAAAACGGCAGTTTGGTAAAAATGAAATATGTACGTTCGGTTCCCAAGAAATAGAAAGAGTCAAAATATTCGAGACCTTACGTATTAAGTTAACTATGAACGGGTCATGGATTTCACAACTTAAAACAGAACGCGCGAAAGTCACGGCTGCTCTTCAAATAATAAAGCAAATGAGCTAGAAAATCCCGGGGATTCAAGACAGCTTGTGTATAAAGCATTTCGCGGCGCACTTATGCTCACTATCACATATGGGGATAAAATTTGGGGGGGGGGTTCGAATCAAGCGCTAAAACCCTTTAATCTGTAGCAGCTAATTATTTGAAAGATATTATACGTTTGTCTCGAAACGTTTCAAACTCAGGAATTTTCAAAGAATTTGGATACGTAGAATTTAATGTTCAAATTCATCTGCAAGCAATAATATTTTTCGCCATATTATTCAGAGACGAAAACTCGCTTACAGCCACATACTTCCACGAGGAATGTTTAAGAAAGTATCCAACCGAGTTGGAAAAGTAAAAAAGTTCTTATACCAGATTGGTCTCGGTAATATGTGGGGAAAAATTATCATCAATGATATTTCATGAATAACATTAAAAGGATTATGGACATACAGTTACACTGGAAACTGGAAGCAGATCGACTGGATAAAATATCATTTTCTCGAAACAGATTATTTGACTCCGGCTGGGTTAGGGAAAGATATACACACCAGTTAAGGATGAAAGTGTGATGTGGTCTAGCTTGGTTTCGAACCGGCAGTTGGACTCTTAGAAAAATAAAATCCAACGAAAGGAGATCCATCTGCGTTTTCTGCGGGGAAACGGAAGATTGGGTACATTTCTTGTTAGGGTGCGAGGCGGCAGAAAGATGACGTCTAAGATGGAATCTAAGGGAACGTCTGGAACAAGATAGAAATGAAAAATACTAAATGAGGGCAACAATGAATTCAAGGAACTCATAGGTGTTTTTGTATGGAATGTGAGGGACAGGAGGGAAAAACTAATACGCGAATTTGAAAAAAAATATAAAAAATTTGATTTTAAATACTTCATACTAATTAAAAATAGATCATTCACGCCGTTTTTAAGGTAGTATTATATTTAATTCGTCAAAAAATGTGAGTAAAAAATGATTCCACCACTATGATATTTACTTTCTTTTCCAGGAAAACGATGGAGGGATTTCGAAATCAAAGGCGCAGCCGCTGGAATCAAAATCACCAACAAACAACTTCCGAGCTCCACATCACCCCGAGGGAAAAAAGAAAACCTGAAAGGAAGGGAAATTTGTTTGTTAATCTTGCCCTGACCGTTGGTTTTCAGTGGTTGTAGCCATTGGCTCAGTAATTGCAGTCATCCACTTACCAACGAAATACATTTCTCTGTGCCAACTTTCAGTATCCGCAAAAACTCATTTTTCTATCTTATTGCTCTTTCTAAAATATCACTTATTTATGCATTATTTATTAAATAATGATTTGGTCTTGAATTACTCGTAATTGCAACTAAAAATTTGTTCATTCCAGGGCATAGTACGCACAGCCCACGGCAATCAAGGGCTTACATAGTGGCGCACGGGTCCTCATGACACTTCTAAGTCGCAATGTGACGGAACCCGCCACATTTACTAATGCGAAAGTGTTCCCTATTGGAAGGAACAGTGTGACTTGAGAGATAATTCGAGAGACGCATCGTTGCTTGGTGGGAGTATAAACCACACTAAAAGTAAGAAGAATCTGTACGTCATACGTCGATCACAGTAAGGTTGTGCACTTCTTAAACTGTGTAAGTCGCAATGCTATCAATATCCGTTCTACAGGTAAACAAATTTGAACTTAAGGGTGCAAGTAGCCATTTTTCCTATTTTTTTTGGTAAAAATGTGGAAAACTATTGGACCGACTAACTTGAACTTTCGTGCGCTAACACACCAAGCAATTCCTTATCTTATTCACGTAAAAATATTTTCTCACGGTCACTCAGGAAAGTGGTGAGAAGGATGGGGTGGACACCCCCTCATTGGAGGTGGGGATGATGAGACTGAAATTTTTTATACAAATGTACTGCTTATGTCTAACGACACTGAATGCAATGCTTTTCATCACGAATCAATCGACTTAAAAGTGAGAAAAACCCGATTTTCCAAAAGGGGTAAAATGTTGAAGGGAGTGACTCGGAGAGGTTTTCTTCCATTGATGAGAAAACACGCAAACCTTGTTCCTTGGACAAGCACACACAATCCTGAGTAGCTTGAAAACATCTGAAAACAAACTTTTCAGAGGGAGTGGGGGAATAGGGGTGGGTCTTCAGATGTGCAAGATTTATTAATCTCAGCTACATTATTGTGTCAGAATTCGCGAGACTAGCTTTCCCCGACATTTTGAAGCGTGATTTGCATTTCTCTTGACTTTAAGGGTGTCCCAGCGCGATGGGTACGGCACAGACTGCTCCCAATAAGAGAGTGTCTTGATATAACATATAAGTTTCCTCAGCCCAAATTTCTCTCTGATACATTTTAAAACAGACATTATGGAGCGATGAATTTACTGCGCCGCTAATTTTGTAGGGCAGTGTAAAAATAAACGTGCTATCTTCATCTCTGAAAATGATTTAATATTTTATGTTGAATTATTTGTCTTCAAAAAGTTTGCCATGAGAATTGCGAAGAATATAGATACTTTGGCAAGTACTTACTTTCCAACCAATCACTGTTCCATGAAATTAATTGATATCTACTTTTATAAACATTTCGCACGACAAACTTTTTGAAGACCAATAATTCAACAAAAAATATTAAATCATTTTCAGCGATGAAGATAGTAAGTACGTTTATTTGTATTAGAATATACTAAAGTGAAATATGTATGGAGGCGTACTTCAAACCTGTACTTATTTTGTTCGTTTCAGTATATGGGCGTAACTTGGCTTTTAAAAACTTTTGTTTATTATTTTATACTTTTTAGTATTTTAATTTGTTTATTTATTAGTCGTAATCCTGCTTGTTCACATGTTCACAATACAAAAAATCTTTTTGAACACAAAATTTTATTCAACATAAATAAAGAACAGATTTAATAGTCGTGTGATTCACCTTCCCACCACATAATACCCTTTTGTGAAGCGATCGGAATGATATGACAAGAAATTACAACGAAAAGGCATAGGTTATGCAATTCGTAATACTTATTTGTATCAAGAGATGGATTGCATTTCAAGATACCCTTCCCGGAAATAATCCGCCGCGTGTTAGCTCCCATCAAATCGTAATAAAATAACTTAAAAAGAAAGATTTGATAAGGGTTAGACATAATTCTGCGAACTGGTTTAAAATTCATTACAAGATTGGGCCCAACCATACTAAAAAAAATGAACATGTGAAGTTAAATAAAAGCTTGTAAAAAGAAGATCTTGGAAAGTGGTAATTGGAGAAGTATAACTCTCATTGTGGTCATAGGTAAAATCTTTAACAAAGTTATCTTAAACAGAATAATGGTCACATTGGAGAAAAACATGAAATGAACAAGTTGGTTTTTGAACCAACAAATCGTGCACAGATCGAATCAACACTCTGAGAAAAATAATAGAACAATCTGTTGAGTACCAATCTCTCTACATCCTATTTGTGGATTATCACACGTTAACGGATATGAGAAGAATTGAAATTAAGAGGTCTACTCAGCAGGAATAGCAACCTGATCAACGGACGGGGTTGTTATTATTACGCAGGGTAATCAATGGTAGCGTGTTAAAACTGTCTGATTTGCAGACTATCCCTTAAGGTTCATCTTTCTTCATTTATATTTTCTTTTAAGTTATACATTAGTTTCTCATAGTACTTACGATTTATTAATATTTTATTTACATTTTTACTTAAGCTAAAGCGTCTTCTTCAGATCTGAGTTAGTAATTTTTTAGTGATAATAATTAAGCAGCACTTAGGCGCATGTTTAATTCTTTTAAGCATTCAGGCCCTACAAACAACTCCAGCTCAGTATGCGGATTATCTGAACCGTTGCTTCACCTCAAGAACTCAATCTTTTCTTGATCAAGTTCCCATGCGGTCTTTCCGTAGCGCACATTAATGCGCAATCAGTAAGGCGTCATTATGACGAAATATCAAACATTCTTTCCGAAACTAAATTAAAACCACTATTGCTCAGTGAGTCTTGGCTCCGCTCCTCTGAACCCTCAAGACTAGTTTCCATTGATAATTATTCACTCGTGTGGCACGATAGAAATAGCCCTATTCGTAAACATGGTGGCGGGGTTGCAATGTAAATCAGACAAGATTTAAAAAATAAAACTGTTCTGATTTCTAACTCTGACTAATTATTGAATATATGTTTGTTGAAGTAGTTTTGTGCAAAATAAAGTGTCTGTTTGGAGCTGCTTATTGGCCTCCAGACGTCGGTACTCTTTCTGATTTGAGAGAGCCACTTTCCTTTCTATCTACTAAATACGAGATTATTATTTTAAAGGGTAATTTTAATTATAATCTCCTGGATATAAACAGCGCGAATCCAAACAATTTATTTAATTTTTCCAATCCTTAAATTTAGAGGTTCTCAGAATGAACGTGACTATTTCCAAAATAATTCTGAAACGTGGACAGATCATTTCATTGTTTCCAATTCCCATAAAGTTCAAACGTACGGACAATTTTCCGTATCTGGAATATCGAAGCATGATCTTTTATTTTTATCATATTCTTTGAAATGTCCCAAATACATGTCAAAATTAATTACATATAGCGATTTTCAATTTTTTTACACTAAATCCTTCCTTTCCGACTGCTATGCAGCTCCATGGCATAATGTTTGTTATCTTATTTAGAAAACAAAGTTTCTGAATTCAATAACATAATATTAACACTATTTAATGTACTGTGAGATTTGAATAATTCAGCGATTAATTGTCAATTAAATCACCCCGGTTAGGAAAGAATGAAATTTAAAAGAGAAAGAAAGTTCTAGAAATTTAAAAGGATGTTCGTTGGAGATTGACGAAGGGCAGTGGTCGCATCTGGCTACGACGCAGGTTTCGTCGGCGTCCTTTGGCATCAAGAGAAAATTATGACGTTTGTAGAAATTGCAAGCTAGCGAGGGGATGGGGGGAGGAGACCCGACCCGACCCGACCCGACCCAATAAACCCCAGATGTGAAAAGGGTAGAAACAAGTGCGAACTTGTGTGAAAAATCGTTGAAAGTAAAACGTCGTTGAGAAAACGTTAGAAAGCAGTTGAAGCCCTTTAAAAATTTTCCAATGAGAGTCGAGGAGTAAGAAGGGGGAATCATTTCGGCATTGGGAGTTTTCGATCACGTGGGATTCAAAATTTTGAAGATTTTTGGGAGAAGAGGGCGCAAGAGAAGGGATGAAGCCCATTTAAGGCACAGAAAGCAAAATTTCGCTCTCACATAGATGTTTTTCGTCGCTCAATTGATGCTCATGCAGCTCTCACATACCAGTTTTTCGTCAGCTCATATGTTTTTCGTCGCAGCCGATGCTTCTCAGATCGCGCTCAGATATTTTTCATCGCTGATAGATGTTTTTCAGCGGAGCTCACTTAGATTTTTCGTCAGCTCACATAGTTTTCATCGGAGCTGATATACCAGTTTTCACCGGAGCTCACTCCGATATGTTCGTAGCAGCTCATTGATTTTCGTCAGATCACTTAGATTTTTCGTCAGCATTTAGACAGATGCTCGTCAGCTCATACAAGTTTTTCGTCAGCTGAGACTTATGTTTCGTTGGAGCTCAGACTCGATTTTTCAGATCGCGCTAGCATACGTTTCGAATCGTGCTCATGCAGCGCAGATCACTCGAGACTTCTGATATGTTTGTCGGATGGTAACTTTCGTTCGAAACTTCATTGCGGGCCTGTAATTGATCAGCGGGACGGGTAGATAAGACAACCTCGATCTCAACCACGTACGAAGCGTTTACGGGTGGTAATTGGACGGACGCGGTAAACGCTGAAGCTGATCGACGCTGGTCGCAGATATCAGAGAGTGCTGCCGTGCTGACGTCTGTGGGGGGACCCTCCTCTACGGCTTACCATGGTCCGTCATCTTAATAAGGTATTGTGCGATTGCTGGTGAATGTGAAAGCCAACATCGCATTGCGCTTGCGCGTCACTAAGTACTTGGCATTATTTACCCAGAGAGCAAGAACTTTGAACTGAATCAGTGCCATGACTGAACTTTGTCGCTCATAGAAGTATGCCATGTAAATTCAGTGAATTATTGTAATTAAGAAGAAGTTCAATTAAATTGTTAATGAGAGAGAATTAGAATTAAAATCAGTGTTTTACTTTCTTTATAAGAAAAGTATGTGTAATTGTTGCTTAGATTGGAGTAGAGTTAAAAACAGTGAATGGTTTTAGTTATGATAAAGGTAGATAAAATTGCTAGTTAGTAAATGTTTTAGTTAAAGCCAGTGTAACCATTTGTGTCTTTTGGTGGGAGTGCCGCCACTTTGGCATTAGTGTTTCTATAAATGCTTGATTTCCATTTGTGTCTTTTTGGTGAGAATGCCGCCACTTTGGCATTAGTGTTTCTATAAATGCTTGATTTCCATTTGTGTCTTTTGGGGGAAAATAACTTGAGGGATGTTATTAGTGATTAAAAACAGTCTTTTAATTAATGGATTTATTTGTTTGCGTTTTCCTTAAGTGGAACCATTGCATGGTCCTTTCCTTCGGAAAAAAATCGAACCCCGTCATCATTGTGGAACCCTGAGGTGAGCTNTTATTATTCAAAATCAAGTTTTGTTATGCCACAATTTGGCTTTCTTTCAGTCAAGTTTCGTTCTGCCACAATTTGGCTTTCCCAACGTGGGGCTTTAAGTAAAGTTACGTTCTGCCACAGTACATTCACCTTCACCCAAAACTCCTAGCCCTTCCTTTCTTAGCGATTTCCGCCCCATAAATAAACTTACTACTCTTTTTAAAGTTCTCGAAAAAAATAGTAAATAAGCAAATTATGCAGTTTCTTCGAACAAATCGTTTATTGAATAAATACCAATCTGGTTTTAGAGCTGGCTAGAGCACAGAAACCGCATTGCTTAAAGTAACCGAGGATATTCGAAATGCATTGGACGATGGTAGTGTCTCTATTCTCGTACTTCTTGACTTCAGCAAAGCTTTTGATTCCGTGGATCATGATATCTTGGAAGCTAAATGTCGAAAAATTGGTTTCTCTGAATCAACTGCGTCTTGGGTAAACAATTATCTTAGATGCCGTAAACAAGTAGTGATAAACAAAAATGAATAATATGACATAAAATAGTTATATAGCGGTGTTCCTCAGGAATCAATCCTTAGACCGTTATTTCTTATATATGCAAATGACATCTCAATTAACTTAAAATTTTGTTCGCATCGTATGTACGCTGATGATTTTCAAATGTACGTTAGCGGTAAGAAAACAGAGATCAATGAACTTACAATGAACGTAAACCACGACGTTAGTGTTTTTGAAGACTGGTCCACTAAAAATGGTCTTAAACTTAATCCTTCCAAATCACGAGTAATGATAGTCGGATTGGCTCTTTCTCATAAATTCTTAGAGTGTATCAATGTGTCTCCCATTTTACTAAATAATTCTCAGAATGTTCAGTGGTACTCAGAATGTCGAAATCTTGGAGTAATTTTAAACGAAACTCTGACTTAGGATTGTCATGTTCAGTAAATTAGAAAGAAAATATTTTTTCCTTCCATGTGTTCAAATGTCTACAAAGATGTACCAACCACAACCAAAGCTTTGTTAGCAAAATCAATTATCTACCCATTTATTGACTATTGTGATACTGTGTATAATGATCTTCACAAGAAATTAAAGAAGAAACTTCAGTCCATACAAAACATACGTATCCGCAACATTTTTGATTTTAAAAATATTTGATCATGCATCTCATCACTGTGACTATCACGGGATACAACGAATCAAGCAAAGACGCTACATGCATTGCCTCACAATGCTGTACAAAGTTATTAAAACTAAATACGCAGCTCATCTGGCTAAAGAGTTCAAATATTTAAATTATCATAGATTCCAAAATTCCCTCAATCTGTTCATTCCCCAATACAAGACGATGTACCTGAATAAATCGTTTCGCATATCCTTGGCCCGGGCTTGGAATGATCTTCCTTTGCGCATCAGACTCGGTTCTTCGGTCGCGTTATTTAAAAAGTCATTGAAGTCCCATATTTATACTTCAGGGTGACTTGGTAGGGTTTGAATGCTTTACAGAGGATATGATTAAGGTTACTGAAATAGTATGCATGTTGTTTCAATGATGATACGATATGATTAAGGTTATTGAAACAGTTTGTATGTTGTTTTCTTTATTTAATGTTGTTTCTTCATAGTCATAGTTAAATCACGTATTCCTGTTTTGTTTCTTAAAAAAAGTTAAAATTTTCTAATTTTTATTTCTAGCAATAAATATATTATTAAAATGTTCCTATCATTAAATGTATCATTTTGTCTATTGTAATGTATCACAATAACCGCATTTATACGATATATTAAAGTCATAAATTCATTACGTTTTTTTACATTTTATTAGGAAACATTGAATTACAAATGTGATATATTGTTAGGGTCAAAACTTAAAATACATTACATAGTTATACTAAATTGTAACTCTAATATTTTAAACCTTACATGGAACATCTGATGTAACATTTCTTATGAATTTTCATGCAACATTCTTATGAATTTTCATGCAACATTTCTTATGTATTTTGTATGTAACTTTACTTATTTTTTTCAATTTGTGTAATTTAGTGTTATTTAGTTTTTAAGCTTTTGAAACTTGGGTTCGGTACTACGCCGTCTTCCTAACTGAGTTTTTTTTCTGGGTTTCCCTTGATTGCTTAAAGTAAATGCCGGGACGATCCCTTGATTGCTTAACCAGAGTAAAGTAGAATTTATCCTCCAATTTTAGTTATAGATATTCATGTATATATTTTTATGTAGTATGAATGTATTTTAAACATTCATATTGTTTGCATGCATATAGTCATGCATATAGTTTTATGTTGTATAAATGTTTTTTAAAATTTTTATATCATTGTATGTATGTATGGTATGTATACAAATAGTGGTCACGCGGAAGAGCAGGCCTGATGGTCTGAGCTTCGTCACGAAATAAAGCCATTTTATTATTATTATTATCAAAGTGGGATACGACAATTTAAGCTGTAGAGTTCTGCATAATGGTGAACTGTCTGAAGCCTTTCCTCCATCGACAGGAGTAAGACAAGAATGCCGTAATCCTTCTTTTCATTCTAAATTCAGGTAGAGCATTGAAAAGAATGGTGCAAAGGGAAAATCGAGATGTACAATGGAAAGTGAACCAAAATCGTGTATGCAGATGACATGCTTTACATCACATAAGTACCTACATATGCAGGAAAAGTTAAATGACCCCAGAAGAGAATCAAGAAAAATAGAACTTCAGATAAACTGCGCCAAAACAGAAAAAATACAGGTAAACAATTACTAAAAATGAGTCATTACCATGAAAGGAAACTTAGTGAAAGAGCGTTTTTGTTATCTGGGAAGTATTGTCAGAGGATGGAGGGGCTACCCTAGATGCCTGTACGACAATGCAGAATGCAGGAGCCACATTTTCAAGTTTAAGGAAAATTTGGCTGTCCAATAACTGAAGTACAGTGACATATGGTAGGTGACCACCGAAATAAAAAGGAAGATTCAAAGTTTCATAAATAGATGTTTACGATGCATTGTAAAAATATGGTGACCACGCGTAATTTCCAATAGAGAACTGTAGAGCAAACACGACAGATGTATATCAATTTAAAAACTGCAAGCAGAAATTAGGTTGGATTGGAAACACACTTAGAAATATGACCGTCCAATACCGGCCTAAGTCATATACCTATGAACAAAAACATGATCAAGGATATGACCATGTAATGCACAAGTTTTCATCACAGTTCAACTATTATTATATATCTATCATACGTTCTCGTTGAGAGAAACTTTGATCATATTTTTTATCATAAGATATGACAAAAAATATGACCTTGTAAAACCGGCCTTAGAAGATATGATAAAGAACGATCGAAAAGTGGAACCTCCAAGGGTTTAGAAAACGAGGACGCACAAAGATAAGAGGTTCCTTGGCGTCGGTCATAAATAAAGAGGACAGTGAAAACACGTCAGGCGCTGATTGTTGAAGTTCTGACGGTATGGTCAACCAGATAGGAGGGTTCAGATGGGCACCTCCGGAGTGTGTTCTGATTGTTTATGTTGTGAGTGACACAGGCAATAACTTTGTGGAGTGCAATACCCGAAGTACACGCTCGAAATGAATAGCAGCACGCTATGTCAAATGGGCCTTTCACTCTACCTCGGATGCATTCATTCAATACGATCAAAAATGTGAAGGAATGGTTGGCCTGTTTTGAACTTTCTGACGTCATCACTCTCTGATAATGGTAATCATTTTGCGTAAGAAGAATTTTGAAATTTTGTATAAAACTGGAATTGTTTTTGACACTTCTACACCGTACCATCTCGCATCTAATAAGGCGGCGGAAAACGCTATAAAATAATTTAAACAAGGATTGGTAAAAGCCTTATCAGATGAAAGAAATACATACACTTGTGCACACGCTTTGCTAAATCGAATTTTATTTACATACAGGAATACGCCGCATAGTTGTACTGTACAGACGCTAAACTGATGTTAAGTAGGGATCCTTTTACCAAACTCGACTCATTGTGCAAATCGCGTGCAATATTATCTACGCGGGCATTCAGATAATTAAAAGTATTGTAAATTTTAAATGGTTAATTATATTTTTAAATAATCTGATAGTGTATTATTTTTTTAACAATTCTAATTAAATCAATTTTTTAAATTATATAATTCGTTTCGGCCAACTAAGGACCACGATGTAGAATGTTAGTAAGGCTCAGTTCTATGCGAGTTGACTCAATAGACACATCGTGAATTTTTCGAAGGAACAGCGTCTAGATAGAATCTAGATTGCTGTATCCGAGTATTACAACTGCGGTTGTTAGCTGCAGAGGGTGAACTTTTCATACATCACAGCTACATGAACTGAGATATGGAAATGAAAAGCTACAAATTTTTCTGGCCTTACAGGGTATTGAACCCAGGATGACTTGGTGAAGAGTGAGCACGCTAACACCGTAGCCACGGAGGGGCTTATTTATTCTCTCTCTCACACACACAAACGCACGCACACCCACAAAAATTTTAGTATCAAGTAATTTGTATTTTGTTCTCCAAAATTATGTAATAGAATGTAGTATTTAAAACTATAGAATTCATTTTGCTTTCAACCCGGAGGAACAAGAAATATAGTTCGAAATTTTGACATTCGCAATAATTATTCGAAGATCTCAACTCAAGAACCTTCCTATTCTCATACTTAAAAGAACTGTAATAACGTTTAATATTAAATAAATTATTTATTGTTATAACAGTTAAAATCTCCATATGACCACATGGAGGACAATACAATAATTTTCTCTTCGGAAGCAAACAAAGGACTACCCCATCGTTCCTGACAAAAGCGTTCGAGGGAGTGTTTTTATCTGTATATTTTATAATATCTAACATATTCTAAGTAGCATTAATGATGGCAGTAAGAACTTAAATAAGATAATCCCACGTTATTCATGAAGTTATATGTCTGCATCAGAACTGGCCACTGATACAGTAACAAAGAAAATCAACATAACAAAAATATAAATTCTATATTTTCGCAACAAAAAACAGGGTTATCTGGGTACAGTTATTTTCAAATATAAAAATTTTACAACTCACCCAAAATACTGCATATAGCAACACTCATTCTATTCATAGACGCATCTTCAAAGGCACATAAACAATTCATTACTAATCGAGCACAACGGTATTTATCAAAAGCAACATCTTGCAAAATACGATCACTGCATAAAGTGAGCAATGTATTTTTTTGGAGCTGAGAAATAAAATATTTCAAGTGAAAATAACAGAAATTAGTACAACCACTAAGTACAAAACACGATAAAGTAAATACCTGGTAATGATTAGGAAATGTTTCCATAGCAGCAAGAGTTAATTCAACAACATTTCTCAACACTTTCGGATGTATTTTATGAGCCAAATCTCCTTTAGTAAGGTTGTACAAACAAGCAGTAGCAGCCATTTGAACTCCAAACTGTTGGGTGTGAAACATCATACCTGGAAGCACCAACTATAAAAAAAAAAAAAAAAATGCTTATGTTTAAAACAGTAAATATTGGATAGCATTTTAATAAGAAAATATGCTTAGATAGTACACTTATTATATGAACACGTAAAATCCCAATATAGAAAAGCACGCTAAGGAAAATTGTCAACGTATTGTGGCAACGTTTTGGACATTTTTTCAAAACCGGCCGCAATGGGTTGTTGCAGTCACAAGGGTCGCAACGCGAAATTCGAGTCGACGAGTTGTGCGAGTGAAGAAATACCACAGATCAGAATGTAAGCCAACACACCAATGTTATGATTGTGATGAATCCGTGTTGTCCGAAGTTGGTTCAAGAAGTCAGAGTTGGACACTCAACCATTTTTTAAATCATTGAAATTTTGCCTATATATCGAGATCTCATAAAATTCCCAATTTTTATATTTAGCGCATTTTCTGGGGGTGCCATTTCTTGGGATAGTCAGTGTTTCGAAATGAAACTGTATGTTGCGTATCAGGCTCACCTGTTTTTGAGCAGGCGCCTCTTGTGTTCAGGTGTGGTACGCGCCTGCGCAGTTCGTCAGAATTGACGTTCCCGCCTTGAAGATATATTAATTATTCTTCAGTAACCTGTCGTCCCGGGACGGCGGAGGTGCCCTATGAAAGGCCCACGCGTGTAATAGCTCGCATAGTTCAAACTTACGCCGCCAGGACGCATCAGTGACCGGCTAAGAGAATTGCAGGCTCAAAGCAATATCTCTGAATTCCTACGTTTGAGTGCGCTTCGGTCGACTTTGACCGTCGTTCATCTGTTTCATTTTTTATGGTATATTTTTTGTACGAGCTCGAGGAAGAATATACGTATTGTATCGTATATAATTGTTTTATGCTCATTATTTCATATTGAAACACTTATTTTTCATTCACATTCTTTATACTGTGAATTATTTCTTAATTGAACATATTATTGACGTGGCAATTGAAATTCTTCACAACAATGAAATCCTGTTTTTTATAAGCTCCAATGAGATTAATTCTTCTTCAACAATAGGTGTATATTTTTTTATTGGAGTGACCTTTCCAGCATTCATTCTTGCTTCAGATCAACCGAGAGTGGGCGCTGTGTCGAGAAGCTGAGTCTTCAAGCTATTATTCTGTGTATGTGTGTACAAATGGTGCGAGAAAACCGGGAATAGAACCAGGGACCTCTCAATTTCGGAAGATTCTGTTCTTCAGATGAGTATATATTAGAATTTATTGAATTATTCTGTGAAACTAACAAGTGAAAATTCTTCATTGTGTATTCTTCACATGCCATCTCANTAATTGATTAATCTTTTACTCTTGCATGTTAGCACCTTAGAACATTTCTCTGCAAGTTGTTAATATGTCATAATTCCTTGTTTTTTTGTGTATAAAACTTGAATAGGCCCTTGATTGTCATTCTAATGGAATCCTTTGTCAAGTTGAATTGTTTTAGCAATCTTACTAGTGCGTGTTATTACTACATGTAATTACTCCTTATTTTCACAGGGGTTTTAAAATAAAAACCAAACCTTAAACAATTTGAAGTGTGTAGGCATCTTAAAAAAGGACTTTCTCTTATCAAGTTAAAATACATTGAAATCTAACTGGTTGATAAGTGTTGAAAAGTGTTGTTTAGTTCCTTGTCTTGAAGGTATTTAGACCATTTATTGTCATCCGGTTGTACGTCATCATGCCAAAATCAAAGAAAAATTTTGAATTAAAGTTATCATATATACAAAAATCACTTCACAAGCTGTCATCATTTCTTGATGAAGGTGAAGTTTCATTAACGCAAGCTGAAAACCGGTTAGCTCATTTAGAAACGGTTTGGGTTGAATTAAGTAAGCTGATGGAGGAATCAGATGTTATATTGAACCAAGAATTGTTATCTGAACTAGATGATTTGTATCTTAGCACTAAGGATAACCTTACCTCACTTATAAAAAATTCAAAAAATGATAGCTCTGTAAGCTCTCAAGAACCACCACAACAAAATGTTTCATCTAACGGTTTAATCAGACTTGCTCCAATTTCAATACCCGTTTTCTCTGGTTGGCTAGAAAATTGGACTAGGTTTTTTAATTTATTTTCTGATTTAATTGTAAAAAACACGTTTAACGGATGTTCAAAAGATGCATTATTTAATTTCATCTTTAAGAGGAGATGCGTTAAGATTGGTAGAAAACAATGACATATCTGACCGTAACTTTACCTTGTGCTGGAAAAAACTTATTGAAAATTGCCATGACGTTAAAAAATTAGCTATAAAGCATTGTTCGGAAATGATCAAAATGTCTGCATTGAAATCTAAAGGTTTAAACGATATGAAAAATTTCATTTCAGAGTTTTCTTCTCATATCGATGAGATAAACACCTTACAATTAGATTCAGGATTGGAAAATATATTATTGCAAACTATTCTTTTAGAAAAATGAGACTTGGGAACGAGAAAGGCTTGGTCTATGGAATTCCCTTCTGGTTCAAACGATATAAAACTTTTAATAAAATTTCTTGAAAAACGTGTCAAGGCTTTGGAGATGTCATTGGATTCTTCTGTAATTCATGTAGACAGTCAACAAAAACGTGGGCCAAGGGAGAATATTGAAAGAAAGCAGGTAGTTTACCATGAGATTGATTCGACAAATCATAGGTTTCCTTCAAAATGCTTCTTATGTTCAGAAACATTTCACAGATTATACAAATGTTCGAAGTTTTTAAAATTGTCTCCAAAGGAAAGAAAAAACTGCGTAAGGACTAACAATTATTGCTTCAATTGTTTAGCTCCATTTAAAAAAGATCATACTTGTTCCAACAAAACCTGTCTCTCTTGCAAGAGAAGGCATCATTCCTTATTGCACATAGAAGAAAGGGTCTCGAATGAAAAACAAAACGACTCTCACGCTGAAACAGTAATACAGTGTTCGGTTGATATTGAAAGGGCGGTTATCTTACCAACAGCTGTTGTATATGTCAAAAATGCTAGCGGTTACAACCTTCCTGTCAGAGCGCTCATTGTCTCTGGTTCCATGTCAAATTTCATTTCTGAAAGATTAGTTCAAAAATTACAATTGAGTAGAATTAAGCAAGAAACAAAATTGTCTTCGGTTAACTCATTAAAAACTGGGTCAAACGCTGTCACCATGGTAACTATTGCATCCTTCGACCATAAATATACCAACCAAATCAAGTGCGTTATTCTTCCAAAGGTATCTACAAATCTGCCTATTAAAGACATCAATATTAGTTCGATTTCCTTCCCTAACAAGGTCAAATTAGCTTGACATGCTGTTGAATTGCGAGGTATTTTCTCAAATACTACTCAACAAAAAATATAATTTAAAAACTTTTCCCTCAATCATCAGTACAAAACTGGGGTTTATAATTGCTGGGTCAATACCTTCAGAGGTGGACGAAGAATATTCTTGTAATTTTACGATGCAAGAAGAAAATAATTCAAATAAAGCCCTTGAGGAAAGGTTAAAATCATTTTGGGAATTAGAAGGCTTCAATGAGAGCGATGAGAAGTCATCGGTTGACCCAGCAGAGCTACATTTTAAAAGCAACACTGTCAGACACTCTGATGGGCGTTTTCAGGTGGCATTACCCTTCAATCAGGAAACAAGATTGCTAGGAAAATCGTATAATTTGGCCAAAAAGAGATTATTAATGTTAGAAAAACGATTTGATATCGACGAAAGTTTACAAAAGGATTATAAGGCGTTCATTAATGAATATTTGAATTTAGGTCATGCCACGAGAGT